>NIGD01000004.1:1638569-1671673 GCA_003055185.1 Escovopsis sp. TC | reverse complement strand
ACCCCCCCTTTGCCCCCTCTCCCAGACCCTGTCGATCTTCTGAAAAACAAAAAGGGAAAATATTTTCCTTCCATCAACTCGACTCGTCATCATCGCCAGACCCAGCTTTACGACCTGCAGATGTCTCCCCCGCATCAGCCACATCCTCATCATCACTCTCTTCCAAGACGCGCCCCCTGCGCACCCTCTTATGCTGCACCTGCGGCGCATCATCTTCATCGTCATCGTCGTCGTCATTGTTGTTCTGGTTGCCCTGCTCCTCGTCATCGTCTCCGCGGCCCATCTTCCTGCTGCCCCTGTTGCCCCGCTCCTCATCCACGTCCATCTTGTCCCCCACGTCCGGCTCCTCCTCGTCCAGCTCCGACAGCGGCGTCTCCGCCTTCTCCAGGTTCCGCTCCGCCCGCTCCAGCGCGTCCTCCTCGTCCTCGTCGTCGACGTCGCGCAGCCGCTCGTCGTCGCTCTCGACCACAATCTCCGCAGACTTGAACTTGGCGTTTTCCCGTTTGGTCAGCCGCCGCTTCTTCTTCGTGCGCGTCTCCTCCTCCGACTCGGCGTCGGGCTCGACCTTCTTCCTCCGCGCGGTTTTCTTGGGCTTGGCCTCGCGCTCTCCCTGTGAGCTCCGCGGCGCCGCTTTCCGCTTCCGCTTGACCTTGTCGCCTGTCTCCTCGTCCGTCGTCAACTCGGCCTCGAGCCGCTCCCGCTCCTCCTCGGCGCGCTGCTCGGCTAGCAGCCGGTCGCGAGCGGCGATGGCTTCGCGCTCCTTGCGGATCTTCTCCTGCCTCTCCTTCTCCTTGTCGAGGATGGCTTGGCGTTCCGCCTCGCGCCTCTTGAGCTCTGCCTCCCGGAGCTCCTTGGCCGCCTGGATCTTCTCCTTGTTCTTCTCCTCCCACTCCCTCTGCTTGCCGAGGGCTCTCTCGAGCTGCTTGCGGAGGGTGTTGCGCGCCATGTTCGCGCGCTGCTCCACATCGTGCTTGGGATACGGCGTCTGCGGGTGCGCGGCAATGGAATCGAGCGACTCGATGGCTGCCTCGAGACCGTCTGCGGCCTTCTCGAGCTGCTCGACCGTGCGGCCATTCTCGGGGAGCCCCTGGATCATCGTGACGAGCTGGATCTGTACGAAAGCGACGTTGAATTGGTAGTGCACTTGATCGGGAGCACCCTCGAGAGCCTGGCGATATCTTGTCAGCTGTGGTCATCTCATCAGGGCCTCATATTGTTGCCTTCTTACCTTCTTCGCGCATTCGAGCGCCTTGTTGTACGAATCAACGTCCCGATCCGCGCGTCCTCGATTCAACCACGTGCGGCCAAGACAAGCAAGGATAGACGGGTCATTCGCCTTGCCTTCCTTCGAGAGCGCCATCTCGTAGTGCTCGATGGCCTTGGAGAACTGCTTCAACTCGGCGTAGATGTGGCCGAGGTTGACATAGATGTGAGCCTCCCTGACGGTATCGCGCACCTTGTTGAAGATGGCGAGAGCAGACTTATAGTCTTTCCTGTCTTCTACTAGGGCAATGGCAACACCCTGTGCCGCGTATGCGTTCTTCGGGTCGAGGGAGAGGGCCTTCTCGAAGAACTCGACCGCCTTGGAGTATATCGCACTGCGCTTCTGCTTGTCCGACTCCGATTCGCGCCTCATCTCCCTCGCCTGGAACAGATATAGGTTGCCCATCCCAACCAGGGCATACCTGTCGTGCTTGTCGTGGTGCTGGAGAGTGTGCTTGTAGTGGCGAAATTCGGGGTCCTCCGTGATGTTCGCCGAGCGCTTTCTTGAGTGAACCTTGCCGAGGTACCAGCCGTAGAGCGCTCGCACCTCGAGATCGCGCGGATTGTCCTGATAGAGCTTCGCAACAGCGTCGGGGCCCTCCTTGTTGGGATTCTTCCTCAACTTGATGTAGGCCAGCCTCGTGCGCGCATCAGCGTAATCGTCGTGCCGCTCGAGCAGGCCGGTATAAACCTCGATCGCCTTGTCCAGCTGGCCTTGAGCTTCGTAGCTTCTGCCGAGATTGAAACTGATGGTCGTGACCAGGGCATCTGTGTCGATAGACGAATCCTTCTCCCCAGTCTTCATACAAGCCCCCAGCGCCACCTCAAACATGTCGCTGGCAAGCTCGTACTTGTCTGCTTGGTAATGGAAACAGCCAATGTTGTTTAACAGCTGAGGGGGGAGGAGCTTACGCAAGGCGGCCTGGCGCTCGGCGTCGTTTTCGATACCCGCAAGATGCTCGGAGGTGGGGATCTGGCTGGTTTCTAGCTGCTCAACCTGTTGCAAGCACTGAAGGGCCTTCTCGGGGGTTTCAAATTCGTATAGTCGCGCCAGGTTCAGCAGGACTGAAGCATCTGGCGCCAGCGACTTCTTTGGATCTTTCCAAGCAGTCCTCACACCTTCGAGGAGGGAGACGGCTTTCTTCATCTCGGCAGACTTGTCCTCCTTGATGTCGCTGGTCTGGCTGGCGAAGAACTCTTCGGCATATATCGTTCCAAGGAGGATCATGGCTTCGTGGCTCTTGGACTGCTGGATCATCTTCTCAAGACGGAGCTTCGCCTCTCCCAGATCGTTCTTGATCACCGAGAGTTGCGCGACGCCAAATTTGGCGGGCAGATAGCCTGTTTCCGTACCTCCGCGAGCATCGTCGGCGCGGCGGTAGAAGTCGGCGGCCTTTTCCATGTCGCCCTGGTAGTGCGCCTTTCTCGCCAGGAGATACCAGCCATCACTGGCGACAGCATTGACATCCGTGAAGTGGATGGCCTTGTGCGCCAGCTTATCCGCGTTATCCCACTGCTTTCGCGACAAGAAATAGTTGGCAAACGTGGAGCAGGTGATGGGGACCTCCTTGCCGAGCTTGAATGACTTCTGTGTGTATTCGACCATGGCCTTCTTGTAGAGGATGAGGAACTCTTCGCTATTGACCGGAACATGACCGCTTGAATCCAGGTAGTACAGCCCGAGGAGAATGTTGGCGACCTTGGACTCGGGGTTGATCTCCAGGCAACGCTCCCATGCGATTTTGGCATCGTCCTTAAAACCGAGCTGCCAGAAGCAACAACCGATGCCGATTCGAGGGTCCGGGTCCACCAGGTCGGGCATCTTTTGCAGGACGTCTTGATACGCGGTCAACGCCTCGGGGAACTTGTGAAGAGAGAAGAGCGCCCGCGCCTTTCCCATCAATGCTAGCATATTCTTGCCCTGCGAGACCCTGAGAGCGTCGTCGAAGGATTTCGCCGCCGTCTTCAGAAGCTCGTTCTTGCTCGACCCCACCCCTGCCGCAGTTTTTGAGGGGGCCTGCAAGGAGGCCCTCAGCAATAGCAAGACACCCCGGGCAAGGAAAATGGGAGGATAGGAGGGGTTCAGTCGGGCCGCATCGTTGAGCGAGGCTGTCGCCAGCTGCAGGTAGTATTCCTTCGTCTTGGCTTCCGAGACTCGAACTCCGTCGGGGACGATACGCGGCGCCTCTCGACTCTTAAAGAGGTACATCCAGCAGAGGCAGCAGATCATGCTGACCTTATCGCGCGGATTGCTGCTCTGCACTGCGCTGCCGCCCCTGATCAGCATCTCGATGGCATGGTCGATCTTTCGCTGCTTGGCATAAGCCAGCGCAACCGTCATCCAGTATGTCTTCGCTGCGTGTTCGTTCTCGAAGAGGGTGCATAGCTCGGTCGGATCGTCGACGAGAATCTCGAGATCGATTTCGACGGCTTCGTCTTCCTGGTCGCCTTGTACGGGGATGTCGATGGCCGAGGGGATGTCTGAGAACCTGGCGCTACCCGGCTTCCTGAGGGAATGGCCATTCGTCGCCTCATCGGGCGATCCATTCTTCGAAGCCATGGCGAGGATCTCGGTCGGGGTCGCAGTCTCAAGGATCGGAATGACACAGGCTGGAGCACTGCACAGGAGGCAATCCGCAAGGACGCGTCGGCAATGGCAGGGGGAGGTCTGGAGGGCGGGAGGCGCGGGGTTGAGGCGCGGCGAGAGGATATCGTCGTCAGAGTTATCGACGGTCCTGACGTGCGACCATGACAGGTCCCGACCCGATCAGATGGAGGGACAGAGTCGACAAGGAGCGAGGGAGTCGTGCGTGGAGGGTCTGAATCGAACACCGCGGACTGTCGAGGTGGTGGAGTTGAGCCCGGGAATTTCGCTGCCGCCTTGCCATTGAACGGTGGCCCGTGCGTGTGTCGACGTCTGGAGGTGAACCTCAGCGGAGTGTTGCAGTGCGAATGCGATTCTGGACCTGAGACGTCATGACCCTTCAATGTCGACGAGGTGGACGATCGCAACGTGGCTCTATGATTGTTATCTTTCTTGGCAGCTGAAGTTCTTGACATTCTTCAACGTCACGAGATTTTCTCTGTCTTTTTTCTCCCTGATTCCGTACACGATGCGAAGTCATTCTTCAACGTTTCATCCAAGCAGGCACGACTGGAAACGTTAGTAAGCCGCACCTTCCCTCAAGACTCAGACAATGCACAATGAGTTGCTCCTGCTTACACTGCATGCCTGCGCTATCACTCTGTCGCCGCCTCAGTCGCGCCAACAGGCGTGTCTCGGGCATTGGCCAATTACCCAGGGTTTAGCCGTCGCACCGCTGCTTATATAATACCTATAGAACGAGCCCCTGAGAATGGCCTCGAGCTTCATTCGTTCCTGACAGGAAGCTGATGATCATTCGCTTCTATCCTCCGTAATCGATCCATATAGCAGGCATTGGACAGCGGGATTCTTCAATGGGAGGCTTGGAGGTCAATTGGATAGATGACCATCACGTTGAGGAGGAAGCTTGGAGAAGCATGAAGAGCCTCCTGATTTCCGATCTGAGAGGAGGTAGGGATTGACATAAACCAATTGTGAGGGAGAATTGAGCGTGAATCAAGGCAGTCACTCATCCGTGACTCGATATTTTCTCGCAAAGAATGAACGTTTTCTTGTCCAATACGGAGACAACTTCGGGCCAGAGGGACAGGTGTTGAGGCAATCTAACAGACAAAAAAGCCGGCAGCTCAAATCAGAAGGAACCAAATCTGACCCGGCCTACTTTTATGAGAACCTGGCTGCTTTCAAAGCTCGAATCAACAAGATCAAGGTTTTGCTCTTTGCCATCCTGGAAGACCACTCCATGTTCTCCTTGACTTCGCGGATGCCGGACCTCATATTGATGCCAACCGCTTCTGCCTGGCACTCTAAGCAGCCGACTATCCCAGCAGCTCGCTTTACAAGTCAGATGTGATTCAACAGTCCGGACCTACGAAAGCAACGCACTGCCAAATATGGATCCAGACGACCTTTTAGCCTCTGCAGGAGGCCTGCATCGAAGGCGACACACCTGTCTTGGATGGCATTGCCTCACGCGAGCCGAACAGTTCGGCATCCTCTTCTCCATTGTCATCTTCACAATCGTCGCTCTGGTCGCATACATGTATTTCCTCGGGGCCGCGAAGACGGCTCAAAGGGATCGCGCCAAGGCCCAAGTCCCGAGAGGCAGAACCGCGGAGGGACTACCTTCGACTCAGGTTACCTTCTCGGGGTATCCTCTCCCAGGGCAGACTCTCCCGATTGCCAATGCTCCTCAGCATGTGGCCTGCCCTTCAGGAGCCGTGTACAATCCGTTTGGATTCCATCCGGCGACATTCCCGACTCAGGTCAATCAGCCGCCGATCATGATGCAGCCCTACCCGCAGCTGCCGTCTCCCCCTGTCCAATACGCAGCCGCGTACGTGCCGCAGCCTCAATATTATGGACAGGAAGCTCCATCTGGGGCCAGGGGGATGACAGCGGGGATGCCAGGCGTGCAACCTGTCCCACATCCGCGACCACAGCCTCGGGCCACGGAATCGGAGCATCCTCAACAATCGTGGAGGCAGCGGCTGTACAGGATGTTTCGCATGCCCATGGGCAGGGCGTCCACTATTGCGACGGACTCGACACGGAGTGCCTCCGTGCGGGGCACTACACCTCCCATCGGGAGGAGATCTTCCGAGGATGATAGAAGGGAGTGGCCCAGACCTCAAGCCGACCGTGATTCAGAGCATGGGCAAGCCCATAGGCCAAGAGCTGAGAGATCACAGCAAGATCGCCGTCCGCAGACACGGAGATGGCGAGCCCCAGCCGTTGACTCAGGAAGCCAAAGCGACGAGTCCCTTTCTGTGCGGAGTGACGCAGCAACCGTTCGCAGCGATGATTTTCATCTCTCAAATCGGCACCCTTCGAGATCGAGAGATACGAGGCCACCGCAGGATCGATCACGGAATGAAGCCTCTCCAAGGGCGCATCTCCCTGGGTCCGTGACAGGACCAGGAGGGAGTGTGGGGCCGCCACAAGGAGACGCCTTCTCGGTACCTTCTGCCTCGTCAGATGAGGAAGCGGGCGCCCCGCCGCAGGAGAGCCATCGTTCGGGTTAGGAATCTCGACGAAGCAACCAAGGGAGATCAAGGACTCCCCTAGTCTCACCCAGGCAACGGGCAGCAGCCGAAGACTCTTCGGGGTAGGGTCCCATTTACTGGAGATCATTAGCTTGCGCTGACAGAAACTACTAGGGAGTCGATGTACCCGCGGCAAACAGGAAGGGATGTGCAATCGCCCTCACCCTCACCCTCGTCTTCGCCCTCGCTCTCGCTCTCGCCTTCGCAAACGCCATCGACTTTTCGACCAGGCCCGTCAGGTGAGATTTGGGGAAGCCAGACATTCCTCTCTCAGGCCGACGAGGCCACTAGGCCGAGGAGACAAGAGAAGCATCTCGATCGAGAGGCAGCGAGAAGACGATGGGAAAGAGGGTACGTGGTCCCAACTTTTGAAGAAGACGACAATCCGAACGCCTTGCTGATACATGCCTCCGTGCCTCTGCTGGAGCACAGACGACTGACGATTCCTGAGAGACTGGGGCCCAGCGACGATGATGGGCCGATGACACCGCGACCTATTCATCAGGGGCTCCCTGGATGGAAGCCCGACGACTGAGTGCCCCCCACGATGGCGACAACTCAAACAGCCGTGAAAGGAGCATCGAGATCAGAGGCGTCAGGTCGGTGCGGAATACTTGCAGTGGCGAGGAGACTCGAGAGCATCGTGGGATGGACAGGGACCACGGAGCACCTACGGCGAGATCTACTCCGTACACAGAGAGGTATTCGATGTTTACCGCAAGTGATACCGATCCTCGAGATGACCATGCTGCCTGTCTCCCTTCTCTAGCGATGCGAGCTGCATGTGAAGGAATTGTCGGATTTCGTACTCCGTACAAGAATCAAGTTCCACGCCGTGCAAATGGCAAGAACCTCAACTCCTATGTCATGGACGAGTTGAATGTATAGGAAGACCTGCCTAATCAGAGCTCGGATCGGTCTAACATAAATCTAGACTAACCTTGTGTATTAAAGCTTACGATCTAGAATAAAGCTTTATAAGTTAGTACGTAAAGCGTGCTAAAGGACCCTCCCTGTAAGCGTTACAATCCTCCTTATAAGCCTTAGATCCTCCCTTAAGAGCTTTATAATAAAAGATCTAAAGCTTAATTACATAAGCCTAAGCAGTATAAAGTAAAGGCTAGAGCGCCCTTTATAAATAGGAATAGTAAACAATTAATTACTATATTCTATGCTTACTAAGCAGCTTCTTATAACTATATAACAGTTATAAGCTTATATAGTTCTTAAACTAAGAACTTTAAGCTTTAAAAAGCACTATACTTATCCTTTTTCTTCTTATCTTTTCTTTAAATCTCTATCTCTAATTCTTAAGTCTTTATCTCCTTTACTAATCTTTATTCTACTACCTTTCGTTCTTAACTTAACCTTTCTAAGCTTTTAATATAGCTATCTAAGCTTAGCAAAGGGAACCTAAGCTTTACTTAATTACTAACTAGGTTATATAGTTCTAAGCCTTAGAAAATAAAGCTTAGACCTATAAGATCTAGGACGTCGTTAACCCCTAAAAGGACCCTTGCCTAGATAGCTGCTAAGAGCTTAAGCAGCTAACCTTTAACGATATTTAACTAAAGCTTACCTTTAGAGCTATTAGGTTAAAAGCGTAGACCCTAGAAGGCGTTGCTTACCTATTAGAGGGAGCACTAAGGGCTTTGTTTAGAGCTTAAGGGCAAGATACTTAAGGGGATAATATTTATAAGCTTACTTTATTAAGTGCTTTTACTAGCATAACTAGAGCTTAAGGACGTATTACTAAGGCCTAACTTAATGCTATAGATCTTAGTATTGTTACTATGCTCTATAATGTACGCTTTTATAAGTATATAACCTTAATAATACTTATCTATAAGAAACAGCGCGCTTACTAAGCTATACGTAAGTAAATAATATAAACAGTTAAAACTAATACGTACTATAATACTATTAAGAAGCTTAAAAGGATCTTTAGTCCTAAAGAACGATTTATAACCTAAGACATTATACTTAATCTTAAGGAGCAATTTGCACTAAGCAACTAAGCTTAGATCTAGATAGTACGTACTAAATATAAAGCAGCTTTAGATAAAGCTTAATAAGCTAGCACTAAGCATAAAAGGTAGTAATAGACCTTTAAGGAGGTATATAATAACAGATATACGTACTCTATACCTAAGGTTAAGGGTATATCTGCTGTTATAGACTTCCTTAGAGCTATAGAAGTACAATTTGCTTTATCTTAGGCTGCAACTAAGCTTACTACTATTAATAAAGCTATTTCTAATAGGTATTTAAACTAAATTAAAAGCCTTAATACCTATATTAAGCACTTTAACGCTTATATATAAGCTATAAGCTACTTAAGGATCTTAGGGATCTTTGCTACGCTTAGGGATAGGTCTAATTAAGCTTAAAAAAAGAAAAAGGGAAAGAAAAGAAAAGAATGCCCTTATAGTAATTACTATCCTTAGACCCCTTAGACCTATAGGAACGTTAAATTTGCTTTTAAATAAGTCTTAACCCTAAGGAAATTACGCTTACTAAGTACTAAACATACTATTTTAAACTACATTAAGGAAGATAAGTAGTCCTTACTATAAAAATCCTTAAAGAGCAGCAGATAGAACATAAGCGTGCTTAAGACCTAAGAACTAAGCTTCTTAGGGAGCATTAACGTAGCACTAATTAACTTAGTAAAGTTTCTTAAGGAACCTAAGATTAAACTATACGCTACTATAGCTTACTAAGCTTAATACTTACTATCTTAAAGCACTGTCCTAAACAACTATAAAGCAATCTATCTTATTAATAAACGCTCTTTTCTTAAGCTAAGCTTATTTATCCTTAGTAATAGCTATAACGTTGTTAAAGCTAAGACTAAAACCTTTTAGGTGCTTAGAAGGGGGACTTAGATTATTTATAAGGTTCTAAACAGGGCTAAAGGAGCTTAGTCTAAGGATCTTAAGCTAGAGAACGTAGCTCTAATTAAGGGATTCTATGTTAATATTATCTTAAAAGCAAAGCTTGCTTAAGCTAGTGTATAGTACTATAGCTATAATTATACGCTCTATTATAGCAACATAAGCAGCAGCGTCGTCGTAGTAAACCTTAGTCGTAAGCATAACCTTACCTTCCTTAAATATAAGCTACTATCCTTTTACTTTAATCTTAACGTAATACTAATTAACTATAATGCTATTTTTAAGCTTAAAGCGCTTAATTAAGCAGCTTTTATAAGCATAGTATAAAGGAGATATATAACTAAGGACCTATTAAGTCTTAGAAAAGATAAGAAGATGCTATAGTACCTTTAAGTAGGGCATTTAAGACCTAAAGCTCTACGAGCTTTAGTTTATAACGCAAAAGGGGTTATTATTAAAGGCACTAAGCAGATTAGGTATAAGACCTACGCTTAAACTTATACTTTTTAAGTTATCTTAAGGAAACCCTTAGAAAAGGGAAGCCTATGCCCCTTTTAGCGTATATATTAAGACTTCTAAGACTATAAGAAAAGGTATAATAGCTTTAACTAGCTGTTAGTTGTTAAGGATAAGTATAGTAGGTAGATTCTTGCCCTGCCCTTGCCTAATAAGCACATAAACACCTTATTTAACGCGCTATTTAGCTTTAAGCGCTAAGTTAAAAAGCAATATAAGCTTACTATTTGTGTTATACGCTAAAATAATAAGGCAGCTATAATTAGCGTAAACAGCATTACTATTTATTAAGATTAAGTACGTACTAAGGGTATTAACTTAAAGCTTGCTCCTCCTTATACGCATAAGCTAAATAAGGCTATAGAATATATAGGAAAAGAGATTATAACAAAGTAGCTTAAGATAAGGGAAGGAGCTAGTCTCCTTGCTAAGCTTTAGCCTAAGATAGTACGTACTATAGCTTATCTCTATAACATAAGCCTTAAAAGAGCAAATAGCATAGAATCCCTTATCTATAAGTTAGAATTATAGTTCTATAGTATACTAATCCTTATCTAAGAGCACGTAGCAGACCTCTTGCTAAGCTAGGCTAGGATCTAAGCGTATAAGTACAAAGCCTACGTTCTAGATTACAATCGTAAAGCAGGAAGGTATATAAAGTTGTTTAAAACAACCCTTTAAAGGCTTATAGGATATCTAGTTAAGTATACTACCTCTAACCTATACTACATTTAGATCTTATACCTTTATAAGGTTATAACTACTTATAACGTTAAATTTAATAAAACCTAATTCTATAATAAGAAAGCTTACTAAGCTAAACCTAAGCTTAAGATACTTACTATAAATAAGCTATTCTTAGAATTAAGCTTTAAAGACAAAGTAAACGATATATAGTTTAGACTTTTACTTTAACATTAATAGACGTTTAGAAGACCTGTTAAGGACCCTATAAGGCGTCTAAACTTAAGGGTAGGGGCGTCTATAAGCATAGCTATAGTTAATTTAACGCGTAAAACCGCTAAAAAGACGCTTAAAAGCGCTAAACACTACGATCTCTTAACAACTATAGGACTTTAAACGCCTTAAGAGACCCTTTTTTAATTATTAAGTCTTTTAAAGGAAAGCGTAGAATATATAGTTACGTATAAAGAAGGGAAGGAGGAAGCTTAATAGAGCAGCAAGATAAGTAATAGGTAGGTAAGAACAGATATATACTTAGGTCTTAAAGCTACTTATCTTTATAAACAAAAGCAGTTAATACAGCAAATAAAAGCTTAAAGAGCAGTAGATACGCTAGCTAAAGTCTTAACTGTAAATACCTAAGCTCTATCCCTTATATTAATAACGTAACTATAAAGAAGTATACGCCTACGTAGAGAACTAGCTTCTTATAACTTATAGGTATACCTACCTAATTAAGCTTAGAAGGGAAGTAAGGCGTAGCAAAAGACCTAGGATAAAGCGCAAAAAGACTATATCTACTCCTTAATCTTAGGATTTAAAGCTATAGGCACTAAAGGACAGAGACGTTTAAACTTACCTATAGAGACTAAGCTCTAGAACTACTATATAGTCTTTAACGTAATGCTTAGTACCGTTAAACTAAAGCTTACTAAGAGGCTAAGTACCTTACCTAAGGACTAAGCTAAGCATTTTTTAAGCTTACTACTGCTACCTATAAACTAAAAAGATATATAAAAGCATAAGTTTAAAGATCTATTTATAGAAGCTACCTGCTTAGAATATAAAGCTCTTAAGGAGAAAGGAACATAAAAAGTTATTAACGTAAACAAAGCTTAGTTTAAGCCCTTGCTTATTAAATAGGTCTTTATATATAAACTTAATAAGAATAGCAATCTAAAACAATATAAAGCTAGGTTTATAGTACGTAGTAACCTTTAAGAGAGCTTTATAATTAAGAGTATATACGCAGCAATACTTATAGCGCGCTCCTTTTATATTATAATTGCTTTAGCTATAAGATTTAATCTTAAACTTAAGAAATATAATATAAAAAACACGTTTCTAAACGTACATAGGGACCTAAGCATAGTCCTTGTTACGTATTAGCTCTTAGAGGGATTTAAGAAGCTTAACTAGTGCTTAAAGCTAAAGAAGGCGCTATATAAGCTATAAGACTTACTAAAGCTATAGTTTAACGAGTTCTTACAACGCCTTCTAAAGCTTAGACTTAAAGCTAGCAATAAGGAGCTATGCTTCTTCTTTGTACCTAATAGGAGACTTTTTGTAATCTTTTACGTAGATAATATCCTCTTTGCTTTTTATAAGGATAATTATAAAGAATTTAACTGTATTACTTAAGCTCTAAAGGCTAAATATAAGCTCTATAACAAAGGAAACGTAGAGTAGTTCTTTAGCATTAAGCTAGTAAGGGACTAAGAGCTTAAGAAGATATACCTATCCCTTAACTCTTACATTAAGCGTATAGCTTCCTAATTTAAGCTTAAGGATAGCACCTAGACCCTATTAATCCCTATTCCTAAAGCTTATCTCCTTAAGAATAAAGGTATAGCAATAGCTGCTTCTATTAAGAGCTACTAAGAGAAAATTAGGTCTATCTTATACATAGCTATTATAGCACGCCTAAATATAAGCTTTAGAGCCTTATACCTTTCCTGTTTCCTTATAAACCTAAGCACTTAGCATTATCGTGCTATAAATTAGCTTATTTAATACCTATTTGCTATACGTAAAAGCTTACTATACTATAGAAAAGCTAAAGAAATGCAGGTCCTAAGCGCCTTAAGCAACGCTTCTTTTAGAAACAACGTTAAGACCTAAAGGTCTTCTTAGGGGTATCTTGTTACGCTATTTAGGGGCCCTATTATCTAGAACGCTATAAGGCAGGAGACAGTAATAACTTTAAGCACTAAAGCAGAGCTTTTAGCGCTTAATTAAATTACTAAGGAAATAATAGTAGTTTAGAGGCTCTTTTAAGAGATTTATTTTAACCTATAAGAGCCTTTTAAGCTTAGTTATAACAACCTATAGACTATTAGACTTATTATTAGAGACATAGGAAGAATAAATATACGCCTTTGTTACGTTAATATACAGCGTATATAAGTACGCTAAAAGCACTAAAAGGGCTTTTTTATTCTTTAATTCGTTCTTACGCTTAAGATGCTAGCCGATAAGCTTACAAAGGCCCTCTTAAGATAGAAATTTAAGAGATTTAAAGCTTTATTAAATATAGCAAAGCTCTTAGAACAAGACGATCTTAAAGCTAAAGAAGTTAATTTAAATACGTAAACAATACTATCTTATAAAGCTTAACTATTATAACTTAAGCTATAAACCTATTACTTTACGCTTAAGGATATACGCTAGCTGCCTATAGAGCAGTATAATAATCTTTTATATATTAAAGGTAGTTAAACTAAGCCTTTATACCCTTAATTTTAGCCTACTAAGCAGCAGCAGTAGCTAAAGGAGCTCTAAGAGCAGTAGTAGCAGCAGCAGCAGCAGTAGCAGCAGCAGTAGTAACAGCAGCAGTAGCACTGTTAGCAGCAGTACTAGCAAAAGCTCTATTACTAGTAGGAAGGGCAGGTAGCAAGCTAGGATGCTTATCCTAGAACTAAAAGGCCTTCTTAAGCAGGGCCTTACCCTCTTAGACGCGCTATAAAGTTATTAATAAGCTGTTTAAAGCTTAATTTTAAGGAAAATATACCTTTTAATTACTATTAGCAAGTATAGTAATAAGCTAAAGAGAAATCTACTTTAGCATAAGGGCACTAAGCAAGGTTAGCTAGGACTTAAAGCTTAACATAAGCAGTAGAATAGCACATATATATATCGCTATAAAAATATAAGCTTATATAGCAAAGCTTATAGCGCGTTAAGCGCCCTCCCTTTTATATATACCCGTTAAGATTAGTACGCTTCTTAGCTATAAAAGACCGTAAGCAACGCTTATAAAGGTAAGGCAGAGCTATATCCTTTGTATTTAAGACCTTAACACAAGCTAAATTACAATAGTTAGCCTAAGGGTTAATAACCCTTCTATTAGTAGTAATATAAGCACTATAATAAGGCATTCTAGCTTGTTTCTTAGGATTAGTTTAAAGGGTCTTAGGCTTAGCTTTAGGTATAGCTATAAAAGGATTTAAGGTCTTTAGTATAAAGCGCTTTTAAGAAAAAAGGAGTAGCGTTTAAGGCTTAGAGGGCTTAGTAATAGGCTACTTCCTTTTCTTTTACGCTTTAGGGATAAAGGTTTTAGGCTTAGACTTAAAAGATAAAGGATTAAGAGGAAAAGGCTGCTTTTCTTTGTATAACTTTACTTACTTAGCAAAAGGGATATAGCTAAACAAAGAAAAAGCTTTAAGTATAGCAGTAAAGGCATAGTTCTTATGCTCTTAAGAATCTATAATAGCTATTAGCGCTTACTTTATAAGTCTAAAAGGAGCTATAAGGCTATAAAGGACGATTTTAAGCACTAAGCATCCTTTTACAATAAAAGGCCCCCTATAGCTATTGTCTAGAGCTTAGATTAATACACCTTAGGGACGCATAAGCAATTTTAATAGGCTTAAGACTAAAAATAGAGCTTTAAAGGGGTTAAAAGGAAGAAGAAGATAAAGCATTATAGGCTATTATACTAACGATCTTAAGAAGCTAGATCTAAAGCTTAAGAAGGCATTATTAAGGTGTTAAAACAGCTCTTTTATTTATATATTTATTTATATCTTATTGTTTCCTTAAATTATTTACTTTATCTATGCTTTTAAGACTGCTACTAAGCACTGTATATACCTACTTAAAGCTTTAATAATAAAAAGGTAAAGGGGTTCTTAGCTTGTTAAGCTATTTATAAGCTTTGCCTTCTTATTGTCTTTGCTGTAGTTAATAGGTTATAAATGCCCTTATAAGACCCTATTAACTAAGGGGTATATAAAAAAACTTGCTTAATTAAAGCTTAGATTAGTTTAATATAAATCTAGACTAACCTTATATATTAGAGCTTACGATCTAGAATAAAGCTTTATAAGTTAGTACGTAAAGCGTGCTAAAGGACCTTCCCTATAAGCGTTATAATCCTTTCTATAAGCCTTAGATCTTCCTTTAAGAGCTTTATAACAAGGGATCTAAAGCTTAATTACGTAAGCCTAAGCAGTATAAAGTAAGGGCTAGAGCGCCCCTTGCAGATAGGAATAGTAGACAATTAATTACTGTATTCTATGCTTACTAAGCAGCTCCTCGTAACTATATGATAGAATGATTACATAATCCTACCCGGTGACGCAGGTGGCCTGAGCCAGACTTGTCGTCGTCATCGCCTCCCGAGATCGAGCTCTCTTAGGTTCCCTCTACCTCCTGTCAAGTGGCGTCACCATGACTGCTTCGAGTTTCGAGGACTTTGGCGAGGACCTACTACAGGTCGTACGCAGAACGACGGGTTCTCTGACCTGCATTTTGCGGGCGCCGCAATGCAGCAACTGGAACTCCGACGAGCAGCAGCTGGAAGCTCGGATGGATCGCGCCATTCCCTTTGCGGCCTTGCGCCTCTTTCGTCCTCCCACGGCTCGTGCTCGCCCTTCAATGTTCTCGAACTGCACAGCTCGACCAGCAGCCAAAGGTCACTCCCACATACATCTTGGTCGTGCGGAGTACATGGAGATCCACGTGTGGAGAGATTCAGCCCCAGGTCTCTCGAGATCCATCCATCATCGATCCATTCATCCATCCGCCATCATCCATCTGTTCCATCCATCCACCATCCATCCTCGTACGAGTAAGAGAGCCTGGAGCGAATCCTACCCACGACTCGGCTTCTTTTCCCTCAAGCACTTGCCTGCATCCGAACCCCTCCACGACACCAGCCTTCGCTCCCCCTCCTCGCCCCCGACCGCGTGAGCAAGCAAGCAAGCAAGCAAGCAAGCAAGCAAGCACGCACGCATAGAATCTCTCCGGCTGATCTGCGCGGAGAATGGCGAGAGACCTCCCGGTCGCTTACGTACCGTGACAGCGCCTGCCGACTCCGCCCCGCGCCATTCACAGCAGCAGCTCGCGCAGCTCGTCGCCGCCGCCGCCGCCTCTTCAAGGCTCGATCGACGCTTCGAAGTGTGACAGAGCTTCCCTGCCTCCCCTCTTCAAGTCGACGCCTCATCAGCCCTCGAGGAACCTGCTCTCTCGCCATACCAGGCTCGACGTAAGACGCAAATCGCGAGCCGCCTTCTTCACACGAGCACCTGGCTCCCCAGTACCCCATCACGTTCCGCCGCGAGGTCGTCACCGTCACCATGTGGAACGACGAAGACAACAACCCATACGGCACGAGCTTCGACCGCCGCGATTCGCAGACGTCATCGTCGGCGGCGAATCCCACCTCCCCGATTACCAGAGAATGTAAGTCCTCGTGGGCGTTGGGTTGTGCACCTTCATGGCTCTGGCGATGGCATCGGGGCAACATTCGCATGCCTTTTTCCCTCCTTGTGGCCTCTCGATTCATGTCCTCGCGGGCGTTTAGAAGGATCTTGCATGATTGAGGATTGTACTCATCTCAAAATGATCGCAGATGGTATCTTTGAGCCACCTCAAACTCCCTCGAGCGGCAGCGACGACGGCCATCTCTCGCACCCGTACTTCGACCACGATGCCGGAAACACAGACGACGAAGCAATCGTGAAAGACGATTCGCCGCCGAGGCGGAAGCCCGGGGGCTACGACAGCCGCATCGAACAGATCTTATATGAGAACCCGGATATGCCCATCATGATCACAGACGCCGGCAAGAGCGTGGAGAGTGGTGGCCGATATATCGTGTACACAATTCGCACTGGAGTACGTGATCGCGACGACATGAAACTATTTGCCTTCCTATTCATACAGGAAGAAACAGCCTGAGGAAGTAAATGCCCTAACGCGTGGGGAAATAGGACCTCGAGGTTCGGCGCCGATACTCCGAGTTCGCATCCCTGAGAGACGCCCTCATTCGCCTTCATCCCACGCTTGTCATCCCCCCAATCCCGGAGAAGCACACAATGGCGGACTACGCCGCCAATCCAACGAGCGCAAAGCAAGATCAGCAAATCATCGACTTGAGGAAACGAATGCTCACAGTTTTTTTGAATCGGTGCCGTCGCATGGACGATGTCAGGACAGACGGAGTCTGGTGGAGATTTCTCGACCCCAATTCCAGCTGGGTAAGCAGACTTTAATCTCCTGATGAAAATCATGGTTTCAGACATTGACAATGAACCAGAGTGAGGTCCTCCACTCGCACCCCATTGCCTCGATCCCCAAATCCGTCCTCAAGGCTCCGCCCCTCGACACGGCAAATCCGACTGCGGCCCACAATTTCCTGCCGCTTCCCTCTAGCTCGGCCAAGCTCAGAGCTTCGGCTGGTCCAGCACACGACGTGAACACGGCCACCATACAAAGCGCGGCCAGTGCCATCGGGCATTCTACGCCGGATGCGTCCAACGAGCAGGAGCTTGATTCTTACTTCATTGCATATGAAGCGTCGATCAAGGAACTGGAGCAGCTCCTGACCGGCCCGATGGAAAAGGTCAACCGAAGAACCCTAAGCCATTTGTCATCACTGGCCACGGACCTCTGCGAGCTCGGTTCGCGGTATAACGCGTTCGCCCTGTCAGAACAGGCCCCCTCTCTAGGACCGGCCATCGAGAAGATAGGCCAGGCCGCGGATCTGTCCTATATCGCGACAGAGGAGCTGTCGGGATCCCTGGGTGCTAGTTTCGCCGAGCCCATGAGAGAGAACGCCCAATTCGCGGGCGTTGTTCGGAATGTGCTGCGGTATCGCGTCCTCAAGCGTGTCCAGCAGGACCTCACCACCGAGGAGCTGGCTAAGAAGAAAGCGCTGCTGGATCAGCTCGAGCGAAGCGAAGCAGAGGCCCGGCGTATCGAGCAGTATCTATCGAACAGCCAGCAGATCTCGCCGCACAGGAGGTCGCAAAGCACCCGAGAGTCCCCGACGCAGCTCCGCCGAGACGGAGGCCAAGACGACACAGAATCCATCGACTCCGACTTCCCTCCCACCCACGGCGATTTTCCTTCGGTGGCACCCTCCGCAAGCCAAGGTCTCCCCGAGAGGAGCAGTACGAGCGGCCATAGGAAGATGCCCAGCACCAACTCCATCACGAACAAGATCTTTGGGCCCCTGCGTCACGCCGTACAGGGATACGTCGACGTCGATCCAGAGCGAACGCGTCGAGATACGATTGGGAAGACCCGGGAGTCTATCGGGCAGCTGGAGCAGGCACAAATAGCGTCCGAGCGAGACGTGAAGGACGCCAGCGCGAGTGTTCTCAAAGACCTGAAGCGGTTTCAGAAAGACAAGGAGGATGACTTGCGGCGGTATATGGTAAGCAATTTTCTCATCCATTTGTCTAAGTCTGAGAATGGTTCCCCTTGCTCCTTGTTTCGGGAGGACGGAAGCGATGACGAGCCTGTGCTGACACGAATCCCCCTTCAACAGCTGGCATACGCCAAGAGCCAGATCGAATGGGCCAGGAAGAGCAAGCAACAATGGGAAGAGGCCAGGGCCGAGGTCGACAAGATAGACGAGAGCTAGTATCGAGTAATGTCCCAACAATTAGCGTTCTGATCCCGGTGGGCGAAGAGTTCCATCCAGCCGCTCATGGAATTCACATCCTCCTCCTCTTCCTCTTCTTACTCCTCTCCGCAGCGGTCCATTCTTCACTGGTCCGAAGGCGCTCGATGTACTTTTACCGAAGACTCAGTGCTTGTCTTCTGCAATTTTCGGCCTTTCCAAGGCCTGCTCCTTCTAGTCGATTAGATACCACAAAGTGAATTCATGAAGAGACCAAGTCCGGCTCCTGGCTCTCCTTGGAGTGAGTGGTGAGGTCCAGGACATGGAGTTCGCGATGACATACCGAGTGGCTGCCCGCCTCTCTGATTGGCCAGAAGCGTCTATCGACATGAGTCAGCCCAAGAGCCGGTGGGGAAAATGTACATATGAGGATGTACTCCGTACATGTGTCTCCTTATCGATAACGTGCCGCGGACGGGACTTGACGTCCAACTTGCATCGCGAAGGACATGGAGTCATGTTAAGGACATCATCTTCCCCTTCTCATCATTGTCGTCAGTACCAACAACGCATTTTTTTACCTTATCCCTGGAGGCAGAATCTCAGCAGCGGTCCCCATCTCCCAAACACTCGAGAATCTCTCGCAAAATCACTGGTCTGCGCAACGAAAAAATCGAGAGTCAAGCTATTCCTCCGGCCAACACCCTCGTCAGAGGTACCACCTGTCGCACAGAAGACGTGGCAGATTGGAAAGGCGGTATCCATTGGGCTTGAGAACCGGAAGCTGCAACGAGGCTGGGCGCCCGATCGCGGGTGGGGGAGAGAGGGGTAGGCAAATACATACAGGAGCCAGAGACAGAGGGAGGAGAAGCAAAGAGAGGGAGGCAGCGCGCGCGCGCGCAAATCGTCAGATATCGGGAGAGGGCCCGCCGCGGTCGAAGATGGACGGCCAGCAGGATGGGCCGATCAGCTCGATTGAGGAGCCCGGGATTCGAGCCGAGGGCCAGCTCCTCTTCACGATGCGAAAAGAGGTGGCCGAGCTGTTGGGCCGGTCGCAGAGCAGCTTCCCTGGCGCGCAGCCTGTGAGCTTTGCGCGGCAGCACCTTGAAGAGATGACGAAGCAGGAGTGAGTAGCCCCCCCCTCTATATCGAATATCTGGCCTGGGTCTTCTCTGGCAACGAGTTTCTCCCCTGGCGATAGGCATGTGCTGACATTCATGCCCCCCTCCCCTGAAGCTACTACGTCTGCGAAAAGTCCGACGGGATCCGGTACCTGCTGTACTCCACCGAGGACGAGAGCAAGCGGGAGGCGCACTACCTGATCGACCGCAAGAACGACTACTGGTACATCAACAACAACTGCCTGCACTTCCCGCTCGAGAACGACGTCAAGGCCTTCCACACGGACACCCTCATCGACGGGGAGCTCGTGTGGGACGGCCTCCCCGGGGGCAAGAAGGAGCCGCGCTTCCTCGTCTTCGACTGCCTCGTCATGGACGGCAACAAGCTCATGGACCGCACGCTCGACAAGCGCCTCGCGTACTTCAAGGAGCGGCTGTACACGCCCTACCAGCGCCTCTTCCGGGAGTTCCCGGACGAGCGCGCGTACCAGCCCTTCATTGTGGAGATGAAGCCCTTCCAGCTCGGCTACGGCATCGAGATGATGTTCAAGCAGGTCCTCCCCAGCCTGCGCCACGGCAACGACGGCCTCATCTTCACGTGTCGCAACACCCCCTACAAGCACGGCACCGACCCCCACATCCTCAAGTGGAAGCCCCCCGAGGAGAACACCATCGACCTGCGCATGCGCCTGCACTTCCCCGTCGTCGAGCCGGACGAGTACGAGCGCGGGGAGGGCGTCGCCGAGCCCTTCGTCGACTACGACTCCCTGCCGAAAGCCACCCTCCACGTCTTCAAGGGCGGGGACGCAGGCACCGCCGCCGCCGACCGCTACGAGTACTTCAACGAGCTGTCCCTCACGGAGGACGAGTGGGAGCTCATGAAGAGCCTGGGCGACCCGCTCAACGACCGCATCGTCGAGTGCAACCTCGACGACTCGGGACGCTGGCGCCTCCTGCGCTTCAGGGACGACAAGGTCGAGGCGAACCATAAGTCGACTGTCATGAGCGTGCTCGACAGCATTAGGGACCGCGTCTCGGAGAAGGATCTCTACGCTGCGGCTGGCAAGATCAGGGATATGTGGAAAGGGAGGCAGGCCCAGGAGGGCAAGCGGAGGCCCTAGACAGAGAGCTGAGGACGAGAGACGAGAGAGAGATGGGGAAACTGCTTGGGTACATGTCACTGTATCCGACGAGCCATCTCGAGGAGAATAATCATAGCATATTGTAATGGTAGGCCGTCCCTTGCACAATCAACTTCCTCCCACTACCTCATCCGTGGCTCATCGTGAACAAAATTTTCAGTTGTGTTCCTTCACCAAGCAGTTCGTTTCGATACTTATGTCACAATTGGAAGATCGAGTGCGTGGCCATTGTCGTTTTTCAATCTGCTGTATTATTTCCTGGCAGCTAAAGAACGCCCCGCCCCTGGCGACCTCGTGATATCAAACGCATCTTAAAATTTCCATCCAGTTCAACTTCTCATCTCTTCTCCTCCCTCGAACCATGTGCAGTCATCAACCGGGGTAAGATGGGAAAGGGATGGGGGATATGCATCATCAAGAAATGACAAAAAAGAAAACAGGACATCCAGGAGGAGAAGAGAGAGAAGCAACATGACCTCCGAAATAAACGGCAGACATCTAATCCACCCCAATCGATGCGAAATAGAAACGTCCTTGGAAGATCGAGCTACTACGATAGCCGGCCCCTATCCACCTTGTCGAGAGCTGTCTCCTCAGATAAGGAGGAAGCTGACAAGGGAAGATCAATGGCGGCGGCATCAAAGCGCTCAAGGTGTAAGCTGGGAAACAGGCAAAAGGGGGAAAGTGAGAGCCGGGGCTGTCGAATCCTTGTCGATTGGCTTAGAGCGTGAACATGATGGCCGCGACGAGAATCATGAAGCAGCCAAGTTGCCCAGGGCGCGCAATGAGCTCTGACTGCTTCGTGCCGCCGGAAATGACGACCACAACGGGACTGGTCGTGGTCGCAATGGTGCTCGCCGTGCCAGACGCCCTTGTCTCCGCAGTCTTGTTCCCAGCAGGGTACGAATAAGACTGGGAGTGTGAGGCTACAACAGGAGTTGTCCAGACCGTAGTGGTCAGGGTCAAGGGCTCCGTGTCTGTGGTGGTGTGCACTTCGGTGATCGTCGTTTCGGTGGACGAGTCAGAAGGAGAAGGGTAGGAAGTGACTGTCACGACAACCGGGGGGGGATGAACCGTCGTGATGGTCGTCTTGACGGTCGAGGTGGCAGTGACGGTGACGAGAGATGGCTCTGGCACAGTCCACAGATCGGTGATAACGATCGTCGTGGAGACCTGGCCATTGGGATAGGTGATCAGGGCAGTCTTGGTCTGGAGATTTGTCAGGGTGGACGGGTTGCCTGAGACTGTCGCATCTGGGAGATCGCTGGTCAGGGAGACCTCTGTCTGCACGTTCGTGACAGTGGTGGGCATGCCCGAGACGGTCACGTCGGGGAGGTCGGTGGTGAGAGACACGTCGGTCTGCACATCCGTCTGGGTGGAGGGGTTGCCGGTGACGGTGACATCGGGAAGGTCAGTCGTGAACGAGACCTCAGTGTTGATGTTGGTCACCGTGGAGGCGCCGGCAGTCACGGTGATATCACCGAGGACAGAGCTCGAGAGCCATGGCGGGTATCCAGAGGAGGCAGCCGTGGGAACCACGGTGTAGGTGATGGTCACGGTGGAGATGACGTTGGAACAGAACGGGATCTCGGAGGCAACCAGGGGAGTGGTCGAGACCTCAGTCACCGGTCTCACGGTGTAGATGGTCTGGGTTTGCGTTCGAGTTCTGTATCTTCATCAGTACTCCCTTGTCTTCTCTTTGCAAGGATCAGGAACAGAAGTCAGGAACTCACGAGATGGGGATGCTGACGACAGCGGTCTCGCTCTCAGACACCTCGGCCGTCGTGGACTGGCCGATGATGGCAAAGGCCCCATCCGTCCCAACGGGAGGAGCAGAAACAACGACAGACGGAGGAGCGGCGATGAGGCTGGCGATGTCGGTGGTGTTGCAGTCAATGTTGGCATCACGACGGTCGAGCTGGTTCGCAGCACTATCCAGAGTGGTTTCGGCGTTGACCAGAGAAATTTGCTTTGCTCCGCCGAAGATTGCGTCTGGTTCGCGAGATTTCCATCAGCATTTCGAGACGCGAGATGGATGAGGCTGTCAGAGAGGAGCGAAGACGTACCGCAGTGTGCAGCAAGAAGACCAATGCCAAAGATGACGGTCAAGAGGAACGAAGCGTAGCCAGCGAGCATGAGGACCTGCCCGAAGCGAAGACCACCATCACGCCTGTCGCGCTTGATGTCTTGGGGCATTTCCCAGGCTCGGCCCGCGCGTCCAAAGGCGTTGGCCTTGGGCCAGGAATTGCTGTCGTTGTCCACTGCGAAGCAAAAGTCAGTCCGCGAGCAGGCTGAGATCTGGAAAGGAGGGAGTGGGGAAAGGGAACGTACTAGCTGGCGGAGGCTGACGATACGGATTTTCGAAGATGTCGTGAAGTGACGATGGACTGTGAAAGCAGGCGTCAGTGGGAGTCTTCAACTTCGAATGCCTGCGTCGAGGAGATACGCAAACAAGAAGAAGTTCCCTTCTGGGAGGAGGGGCGGGGGGATTAGGGGCAGAGCAGAATAGCAAGATGAAGGTAGCTATGGTCAGCGACGTTGATGAAGATTGAGATATACGTACAGGTCAAGAGGGTCGGGAAGTCGAAGAGAGAATAAATCGATGCTGTGGGTTGCAGGAAACGAGTGTTGAGGATGAAGTGGAAAGAAAAAAAAGAATGAGGGGCGGGGGGTTGGAGGGGGAAAGGGAAGGAAAGTGGGAGAAGTCCAGACGCGACTGACGTTCTGATTTATTTATCTCGACCGTGCGGACAAAGGCAGATGCACAATCAGCTGCTGCCTTAATAATTCTCTTGTTTTTCTTGAGTATGTCCTTGTTTATTTCACTGTTTTTCTTTGCTGGCCAGTCCGCGGTCGTGAGTCACGGGCTTCTCGGGGTCGGGCGGTGGCAGATGGCAAAGAGGGCGAGGCAAGGAATCTGCCAGAATCAGGCTGCCAGGCGGTCGACGACGTCTGAGAAAGAACGGAGAAAAGAAAGATGGTTTCCAAGGAGGGGAATCATCTACGGTAGATGTCCCAGTGGTTGCAGTTCCTTTCCATCCGAGACTTGAGTGCAGACTGATGGGGCGTTGGAGTCTCGCCCCTGGGAACGAATGGCTTGGTACAGAGTGAGCGCGAAAGATGCCACATCAAGGCATGACAATGGTCTATTGTCCATCATTCTCCCCATATGAACATTGTCAAGACCATCGGCGGTAGAAGTTTCCCGTCCTCGGCTGCAAGTCTGCCAAGCCAAAGCCACAGGCTCACAGTGTCTGTCTGGTGTCCCTTTTCAAGAGGTGGGCAGATGGGAGGGGATCATGAGGCTCAATACTACTACTCTACTTGGTCATTCTTTGACACAGAGAGACTTCAGATCTCCCTCAGACCGTCCACCTCTTCCTCACTCACCTCCCAGGCAAAACGACGACGCATTCTGCGAGTGTCCATGCAAGTCACACAGCTGGGAGTCCGCAGCAGGAACAGCAAGTCACAGCCTTGGGAAACGGGAAACAAGCGGGAGCTTCCAATCTCGCGAGCCGATCAGCAAACACGACTTGTAACATGGTCGACGCGAAGCAGGGCCCAAGGCATCTCTTTGCCGAACGTGAAAAAGCGTTGTAGCCCCTGAAGAGCTGCCGATGTTGCCTCTGGCGATGACGGCTCGCACCGCCATCGAAGGACTCATCTTGATGCGACGCAGCACTTGCCCGCCGCTCGTCCTCTGTCACTTACTTGCAAGCAAGAGAAATCCGTAGAAAATCTGGAGGACGTTGATCCGAGGCGAGACTTGGTCGAGAGGGCGACGATGCGAAGAGACCCTGGGCCGGGCCGCCATAGACCTCAAATCATGTTCCGCGGCCATGAGGGATGATCTCAAAGGCTCAGATAGGTGGATCGCTCGATACCCACAGTCTGTGGATGCCAGTAGAGGATCAGCATGTACGGAGTAGTATACTCATGTTTGCCCCTCCTCCTTTGGCGTGACGCTTCGCGCTTGAATTAGGCATCTACGGGCCCTCGGAGAGAGGACCTATTTCCCTCTGACAACGCCGGCACTCACAAGGTCGAGCGGAGGAAAGTCAAAGTCCCTGCTGGAGGAGATCCACCGACGAGCGAACGAGAATGTTGATGGATGTGTGGGGTGAAGGTTGCCATTCAGGGGTCCGTCCGGGGCGAAAGGACGAGGCGGGGAGCCCCTGAATCCCATATGTCAGCGGCGATGCAAGGGCGATTTCCTTGAAGAACTACTCCGTAAGATGAAGATCCATCTCGAGGGAGGTCAATGGATGTCTTTAGCGATGATGATGATCACGATGCGGCAGCGCAATGCTGTGGTCGTGGGATGTTTGTCCACCTCGTGTGACGCGAGGCCAAGTAGCCCTGGATTCTGGTCATCGTGAACATCAACTGATAGGTCGTTCCATGTGCGTGCACTGTGGATGTACGGAGTACATGTATGTGGACTGGAGGTTAGGGAGATGGTCTAGGGTAAGCGGAGGGGGTTCGAGGGTGGACGGCACCTTCCCTGCACGAACTCCGCAGAACAGGATACATCAACAGGGCTGCACCTGACAACTTCGAGCACCGTGCGAATGAGAGAGACGTGCATGAAGGAGTGCTCGTTCCGTCCATGTTTCTGTCGTGAGATCCATTGTCCAATACATTAGATACATTGATGGATTCGTATGTACATGGAACGAAGGACCCCATCTTGCGCCATCGAGTGAAGCCTCCATGATCGATGCAATGGAATCCTAGATACCTCGACGCCCTGTGCTCTGAGCCGTAAGCCAGAGGAGCTACTAAGAGGAGCTACTAAATAGGACTTACGAATGGGTCGAGCTCGAGCTGGGCTTCGATTCAACCGCGACGCGCTGGCTCTGCGGAGTACGAGTACGAGCCCAGCATCATCAGTGATGGATGTGAGGTGAGCTCCCGATGTACATGTACTCCGTAGCTTGAGGGCCTTGGCCACGCGACACGCGCTGTGGCTGACCCGGAAAATGCCCCGATGGCGGCTCTTCTAGGCGCTGCGGGCAGCTGGAGCAGCTGAACTGGCGCTGTACATACAGGCGTCCACCGGCGTACATGTAATGGATCAATCCATCATAGCCCAGATGATTTCTCGTGCGTGCCCTCGGCGTGCAATCGCACCGTCAATTGTGGATGAAATACTCCGTACGGAGTAGATCATGGATGGATGGAATTGATGGATGAATGGAGATCAAGGTTGGAAGATCAAGGATGGGTGGATGGTTCCATGGATGGGAAGCAATCATCAATTCCATTGGACCCCAGAAGTCGACCCGCCACCAATTCCACCAGCACTGCTCAACCTCCAGCTCCATCATACATTGATCCATAGATTGATCTCAGATAGACGGGCTGGCTCTGTCCATTTGTTGCCACCGCATCGTGGACTGGTTCGACGCGCCGGACTCGACCGCAGTGCCGCGCACCCACGGCTCGGCTAAGCTCACCATCCAAATCCCCGCCACGACTGGACGCATTGATTCTCCCTCCTCGTCGTGCGATGCTGTGACCCGCGCGCCGCTCCAGAGACAACAAACCCTCGCCCTCTCTCCCTCTTCCGCAGCCAATCAAGCGCCCTCGGCCACCATCGCGGGCTTCAAGCTGCCTTCGCCTGGCCCGCTCCCAATCCACCGCACGCAACATCCACACACATTGCCGCCTGAGCGCGACATGGCGCGCCGTCGCCCTCGTGGCCAAAGCAAGGCCGACGAGGTCCAGGATGCTCGCGTCCACGAGGAGGCTCCGGCCGGGCGTCGTCTCAGAGCCGCAGGGCAGGCGCGAGGCAAGGACAAGGACAAGGAGGAGGACGTGAGCGACGACGTGGCCATGGAGCCGGGTCGCGAGCAGCGCCGGCAAGCTGGATCCTATGCCGAGGCCGAGCTCGACATCGACGTCGAGCGCCCTGCGGACCGCGACAACGACGACAATGAGGAAGAGGAAGAGGAAGAGGAAGAGGAAGAGGAAGAAGAAGAGCAAGAGGAAGATGAGAACGAGGATGAGCCCGCCAACGCGGAGATGCGAAGCCTGCGATTCGACCAGGAGCTGGCATGGCGACCCGCGAAGCCGATCCCCAGCGGGACCCTCCTCGCCCGGCTCGAGAGGCTGTCCAAGGAGCTCGCAGACTTCGAGCAGGGCGAAGTCGACCTCGAGTCGCTCAAGGACGTCGCCGCCAAGCTCGCCCATCGCAATCTCCTGCAGCACAAAGACCGCGGCGTCAAGGCATACACTGCCTGCTGCCTGGTGGACATCCTGCGATTATTCGTCCCGGATGCGCCCTTCACCGACGACCAATTGAAGGTGAGAATCTTGCTGCACCTCTCCTGCGGGATGAGATTTTGAGTTGTCGGACGATGAGGGGACGACGACGACGACGACGACGATGACGATGATGACGATGACGACGATGATGACGACGACGATGACGACGATGCTGACCTCCCCTCGCCCAGATGATGTTTGGGCTCTTCATCAAGGACATCCTTCCCGCTCTATACGATCCCAGCAATCCTTACGACAGCCAGCACAAGTACGTCCTGGTGTCACTGACAGACGTCAAGAGCATCTTGCTCATCTCCGAGATCCACGGCGCCGACGACCTGCTTCTGCGCCTCTTCAACTCGACGTTCGATGGCGTCTCCACGAGCACCAAGCTCTCGGCCGGTGAGCAGGTAGCCAAGGACGTCGAAATCCACCTGACCGACATGCTCATGCAATTGATCGACGAATCTCCCGGAAGCGTGCCTGCGAGCGTCATCGATGCCATCATCAGCCAGTTCCTGCGAGCCGCCCCGCCGGGAGGTGGGCGTCCCAAGGAACAGAACGGCAAGCAATCCACCCTGCTCCACAAGACGGAGCCGGCCGCATACGTGATGGCCAAGAACATCTGCAACGGGTGCGCCGACAAAATGGCCCGTTACGTCAGTCAGTACTTCAGCGACGTGATCCTGAATGCCTCCGGGTTCGCCACAAGATCGAACGGCTACGGCAAGGGCGACGACTCGGACGAGGAGGAGGCGGCGAACGCCGGTCCCTCGGATGCCGATCTCAAGAGCCTTCGCCAAGCGCATCTGCTGATACGGGAGCTCTGGCGAGCGGCACCCGCCGTGCTTCAGAATGTCATCCCTCAACTGGACGCCGAGCTGTCGGCCGACAACGTCCACCTGCGTCTCATCGCGACCGAGACGTTTGGCGACATGATATCGGGCATCGGCGCTGCAGGCCCCCCTCAGCCGCCGGTCCTCGATCCCGCCGCATATCCCCCCATCCGACTGATGGACGACACGACCACGGGGGTGACTGAGGCTAACGTCCTCACGAAGCCGTATTCGCCACACTCGTTCGCTCAGTCGCATGCTGCGACCTACAGAAATTTCGTCGGAAGAAGGAATGACAAGACGGGAACGATTCGCGCTGCCTGGGTCACCGCCATTGGCTACATCCTTTCAACCTTTGCCGGAGGAATCGGTCTCAGCCGTGAGGAAGAGATCGAGCTGGTCAAGGGTCTCGTCGACAAGCTCAACGACAGTGAGGAGAAAGTCCGGCTGGCAGCTGTCAAAGCCATTGAGCTCTTCGATTTCAAGGACGTCATCCTCAAGCTGGGCATCACCGGTGGCGTCGACAAGGAGGGGTCGGTCTTCGCCAGCCTTGCCGACCGGTGTCGCGACAGGAAGCCAGCCGTGCGCGTTGAGGCAATGGTCCTCCTCGGGAAATTATGGGCGGTGGGCGCCGGCGAGATTGCTGACGGTCAGGAGGCCGTTACGGCTTGCCTGGGCGCTGTGCCTTCGCGCATCATCAACGTCTTCTACGCCAATGATCCCGACCTGAACGTTCTCCTGGATCGTGTCATGTACGAATGCCTGATCCCGTTGAAATACCCAGTGGTCAAAGGCAAAGGAGGCAAGAACCCGATCTCTTCGTCCCAAACCAAGTCTGCTACGGGCCAGGCCGACCAGGACAAGATCCGGACAGAGCGTCTCCTGCTCATGCTCAAATCCCTTGATAACGCGGCTCAGAAAGCGTTCTTCGCGATGCAGGCTCGCCAGCCCCAATTCGCAAAGGCCGTGCAGATCTTCATCCAGCAGTGCGAGGCGTACAACGGGGGTGTCATCGAGTCCAATGAGGAGAAGGTGAAGTCCAATCTCAACAAGACCCTCCAATGGCTCGGGCAGTACTTCCCGGATCCCCTCAAGGTCCGCAGCGACCTCCAAAAGTTCGCCAAGCAAAACGAGCGGCGGAGTTACCAGCTTGTCAAGTACGCCATCGAGTCCGAGAGCGATTTCAAGACGGTACGAAGGGCCATCGCCGAGTTGATCACAAAGCTGTCGGGCAGCTCGGCAGCCAGTTCTTTGGACACGCTCATCCCGTTGCTCTATCGCTCGAGCTGTCTAATGTTCAATCGTAGCCATCTGGCCACGATCATGGACTACTCAAAGAGTGATCACTACGGCCTCGCTGGAGTGGCTCACCAGGTCCTCAACGATATCTCCCAGCGCAACCCAGACATCTTCAAAGCGCATGCGGAGGAGCTGCGCAAAGAGATCGTCAAGCAAGCCCCCACGGATATCAAGTCGAACGATCCGACTGTGGGAGATATCCTCAAGGCCTACTCCTCCTACTCGAAGAGGTACCCCGATGATATGGAATCCGACAGGAGCTTCACGCAGACCTTGATGAGCTACGCCCTCTACGGTGCCCCAGTGAAGACACCCAAGTACGCCGTCAACATCCTCCTGGCGAAGAACGACGACAAGAGCAAAGTCACGGCCACCAATCTTCTCCGCAAGGCGATGACCGATTGGGACTACGGCACACCGCACTTCATCAATAAGCTTGCTACCGTCAGTCAGCTTGAGCGTCTGGCGCCCACCGTGACCGTGGACTCGGACGACGCCATTCACGATCTGACGATTAAGAGGATCCTGCGCGAAGTCAAGACCGACGCCAAAGAGAATGATCCCAAATGGGTCGAGGATGCCGATATCGACGAGGAGCTCCAGGCCAAGTTTCTCTCTTTGCGAATCCTAGTCAACCAAGCTCTTGCGAATGCGGACCAAGCGGACGCCGAGGAGCGGGTGAAGCCGGTCTTGAAGCTTCTCAGGACAATCGTCGTCCAAGAGGGCGAGTTTTGCAAGAACAAGGAAACGCCACTTCATCACAAGAAACGCCTGAGGTTGCTCTCGGGCCTCCTGATCCTGAAGCTATGCACGGTGAAGAAATACGACGATCAGCTAGACCCCGTCGGCTTCAACAAGCTCGCCGAGATGGTCCAGGACACAGAGCCCCAGGTGCGACGGCGATTTCTGGACAAGCTTCAAAACTACCTGATCCGGGGCAAGCTTAGGCCGCGCTTCATCACCATCATGTTCCTGGTAGCCTTCGAGCCGAAGGCCGAAGTGAAGAGTCGGGTAGAGACCTGGCTTCGATCGCGGTCGCGCTACTTCGCAGAGAATGACAAGCAGATCATGGAGGCTCTGCTAGGGAGGCTGATCCCCCTATTGGCGCACCATCCAGACTACAGTCCTGAGGCGGAAGATCTGCTCGACTTCGCGAATTATCTCCTGTTCTACTTGGGTGCTGTCGCGACCGAGCAGAACATCTCGCTGATCTACAAGTACGCGGAGAGAGTCAAACAGACACGGGACGGCGTCGATCCGGCCAAGAGCGACAACCTCTACGTCTTGAGCGATCTTGCGCAGACGGTCGTCCGCAAGTTCCAGGAGAAGAAGAACTGGAGCTTCCAGGCGTACCCTGGCAAGGTCGGACTGCCGACCGGTCTTTACACCGCCCTCCCCTCTAGCGACCTCGCACAGCAGATTGCGAAAAAGCAGTACATCCCCGATGAGCTCGATGCGAAGCTGGACGAGCTGATCCGGGCGATTGACCGGAAGAAGGTATGCTTTGGCGCTCGATGAAAGAGAAACCACGGCGATGATCACGGACTAATGACATTACAGAAGCGGAAGTCGATCCACGAATCGGCGGACCCTCCGTCTAAGAGATCAAAAACCCAAATCAAAACGGTGATCAGGGAGAAGCCCGAGGCGAAGGCCAAGACACCCAAGAAGCCAACCACCAAGAAAGCCGCCGCCAAGCCCAAAGCCCCCTCTCGGCCCAAGAAGGCGACGGCATCGCCTCCGCCAGAGGGCGAGCGACGCCGCAGCTCTCGCGCCCACGCGGTGTCTAACTACGCCGAGCGGGACGACAAGCTCGACGAGGAAGAAATGCTCGAAGGTGTTGCCGAATGGGACTACGGCGAAGGAGAAGGAGCAGGAGAACGGCGCAGAGATGACAACAACAACGACGACGATGAGGAGGAGGAGGAGCTCTCTGAGCTTTCTGAGCTAGATGGCAGCAGCGACGAAGAAGGAGGAGGCGAGAGGCTCGATCTGGAGGTCGAAGAAAGGGAGGAGTCGGCGGCCGAATCGGGCGTGGACGAGGACGGAGAGGACGGAGAGGCACCCAGCAAGAATGGCAAGAAGGGCCACCCCACGGAAAAGGCAAAGGGCAAATCTGCCGCCGTCAAGGCTAGCGTGCTTTCGAGGGCGGGCGGGCGGGGGGGTCGGTCAGCGAGGAGAGGCACGAAGGAGGCGTCGGACATGGATCTAGACGAGGAGGATGATGAGTGATTACGCGCAAAGGTTGAGGGCGGGAGGGGGGGGGGGGGGTTCCGACCAGATGGACGGCTAATGCCTGGTACGAGTACGGAGCACTGAGGACAGTGAAGAGAGAAGAGACGAGAGCAAGAGAGAAGAAGAGAAATGGGACTTTTGTGCGTGCCCAGGGCTGAGGCGATGGTCCCCCAAGTTCTCCCGACCCGTTGACATTTGGCGAGACTTTTTTCTTCTCCAACTCAGTGACGAATTGTTCGATGTCTGCGCGCTGTTGTACCTGACCTGCTGGTTTGTTCGGAGGACCCGGGACGACGCTAGCTTACGTGTGGTGCTTGGCTTGTGGCTTGGAGCTTGGAAGGACTGGGGGTTGCGATGGAAGGGGTTGGGGATCTTGGAACGTCGGAATTTTGTGTATGATGGGATCAGAAAAGGACAGGGGGTGGTGGAGGGGCAGGGTGAGGTCAAAGAGAGAGAAAGAGAGAGAGAGAGAGAGAGAGAGAGAGAGAGAGAGAGAGAGAGAGAGAGAAAGAGAGGAAACGAGGGAAAGGGACAGAAGAGGAGAAGGGGAGAAGGGAGAAGAGAGAGGAAGGGGGAAGAGAGAGGAAGGGGGAAGAGTGACAAGAGAGAAGAAGGGGCGAGAGGGAGAAGAGGTGGGGAAGAGACGGACAGGAGAGAAAGAGGACAGGTGGAGAGCGTTCTGCGTGATACCAGTGTGTATACTATTGTCGGGGAGGCCGAACATTCCTGTGGATGACGTGTGCGGTGTGCTTGCCTGACTGCGAAGCCGAAGGGAACATGTCGGCGATGAATCCGAAGTAACATGTACGAAAGACTACGGGCATTCGAGATCTATCTTCCCTCAGCGTGACTGGGATACTATTTCCCAGTATGATGAATACAATTCACGAGGATGGACATATCCGAATGTGTAGTCCAAAACAAGTAGGGGGATGTCTTTCTATACGAGGTTCGATAGGGAATCACGGATTGCCTCGGTTGGAAGAACAAAAGGCGCGTCGCTACGGCATGAAGCAGGGCAGGCAAGCACTCCGAATGCATTTGGCCGCGCCCCACTGGGAATGGATCCGTGGTTGTGTTTCTTCCTTTGATTCGGGCCTTGTTTGGATCTCGAGCGGTATCATACAGGTTCTGTCCGTCTGATGCAAGGGCGAGAAAGACAAAAAAAGGGGGCGGGGGGCGGGAAAAGGCCAAGAGCGAGGTTGCTGTACACATCGCCCCATCCACCTCGACTCATGCGGCAGAACAGCCCGCCACCACATTCGCCTCGCTCCGCACGGTAGCCCATCTAGCCCGAGCCCGACGCCTGCGCAGACGATGCCGCCGTGCCCGCTGCCGACGCCGCTGCCGCCGTGCCTGACCCCGACCCGGAGCCGGAGCCGGAGCCGGACCCCGCGGCGGCAGCCTCCGCCGCGAGCCTCGCCTTGACCTTGTCCCGATGACTCGTGTACTTGAGATGGATTTCGAATTTCTGCGCCGTCGTGTCCGGCCCGGGGGTGTACAGCTTGGTCGTGCAGTCGAGGCAGCGGATGCGGGGCAGCCAGGCGTACTTAACGCCGTCGGGCATGGGGTGGACCTGGGTGGGGAGCTCGGTGACGGGGTCGAGGTAGGAATACTTCATGATGGCTTCGAATTTGTCGCCGTGGGGGTAGGATTTTTCGAGGTCTTTGAGGGCGAGGACGAGCCATTCGGGGGGAGGGGGCTGGAAGGAAAGATTCAGTGAGTGGGGGTTTGCTTTCGGGGCGGAGGGGGACAGGGGGTGGGAAGATGGGAATAGGGGGGAATGGAAGAGGGAAAACAGGAGGTGGGGGGTGGCTTGTGCTTACTTAAGTTTG
>NIGD01000004.1:1612198-1628822 GCA_003055185.1 Escovopsis sp. TC | reverse complement strand
CCCCCATTCCCCCCATCCCCCAATCCCCTAAACCCATCAAGCAATCCACCATCCACCATCCATCTGCATTCTTTCGCGTGCGCGCCCTCTCCTCCCGACTCCATCCACCGTCCATCCATTCTTTGCTCTCTCCTCTCTACCTACGGAGTACTACCACTGCTGTCAGTACTCAATCTTTGCTTCCTCCTTCAAGCCCCGTACATTCTCCGTACCAGCTCTCTCTTTCTCTGTCGGGCTCCCGACTCTGTACTCCATACATCCTCCGTACTCCTCACTGTTTTTCTCTCCCCCCCCCCCTCCCCCTCTCTCTGCCTCTCCCTCTCCTCCTCCCTCCCTTGAATGCGCTGCCGTGCAAAAGCAAAGGGGGAGGCGAAGGAAAACTTGGAGCATCGAAAGATCCATCCTCACACACAACACACAACACACAACACACGCACACACGCACACACTCGCACACACGCACTCGCACATGCACGCACACTCACGCACAGCCTCCCCTCCCCCCGTTTCTTTCCGCGCAAGAGACCCTGAGTGAGGCTTCGCGTGCGAGGGAGAGAGTAAGTGTTCGAGGCGTGCAGGCACAGATTCATCATCACCATCGGGGATTCTTATCATCATCATCGTCGTCGTCGTCGTCGTCGTCGTCGTCACTACCACGACCGCTTCCTCCTCCTCCACTACTACTACTACCTACTAGTACTACTCTCAGTACTAGCAGTACCTCCCCATTCTCCTCCCTTTCTTCCACCCCTACCACCCTCATCCATCCTCCCATCCTCCCATCCTCCTCCTCCTCCTCCTCCTCCTCATCTCTTCATCCTCATCCTCATCCTCATCCTCATCTTCATCCTCATCCTCTTCATTCTCGCCCTCTTCCTCGCTGCCTCGCTGCCTCACACCTCACACCTCATGCCTCACTCCTGACTCCTCACCCCTCACCCCTCACCCCTCACCCTTCACCCTTCACCCTTTCACTCCTCGCTCTCCTCACCATCGCCGCCGCCGCCACCACTGCATCCACCACCTCCACCAACTTAACACCACCACCCTCACCATCACCCTTTTTTTCTCTCTCCCCACCTGCTTCCTCCTCCGCACCCTTCCTCGCACCCTCTTCACCCTTTTCACCCTCTGCACTCTTTGCACTCTCTGCACTCTCTGGTGCACTCTCTGGCACTCTCCTCATCCTTTGCTTTCCCCCTTCCCCTCCTCCTCCTCCTCCTCCTCCTCCTCCTCCTCCTTCTCCTTCTCCTCCTCCCCCTCCTCCTCCTCCTCCCCCGCATCATCCTCATCGCGGCAAAGGGGGGAAAACACCATTCACCGCACAAAGGGAGCACCCCATGCTGATGAGCTTTTCGAGCCCAGACTTCCAGAGGTGCCCTGCCCTTCTCGCGACCAGCGCAGGGGGGCGACTGGCGACCCAGCACCTCCACCTGCACCAGCAGCATCTTCACCTCCACCAATTTGATCACCTCCATCACCTCCATCGCCTCCATCGCCTCCATCACCCTAGTCGCTCTCAAGACCTCCACCAACTCCAGCAGCAATAGCGATAGCAGCAGCTCCAGCAGCTTCAGCAGCACCAGCGGCAGCGCCAGCAGCGGCAGCGGCACAATCACCATCGCCATCCCCATCACCCCCTGCATCGCCCGTAGCCGGCGACATCATGATTTCGTCAAACACGAGGGCTACCAGGTCGCGCTTCTCCAGCCCCGCGCAGCCGCCGCCGCTCGACGCCATCTCCGCCTCCTCGGCCTCTTCCGCATCGAGGCTGCTGCCCCCGACCTCCGCGGGTTCCTCGGCCGCCCCCGGCTCCTCCTCCGCCCACGCGAATGACTCTTCCACCTCCAGGTCCTTCATGCAGCGCTGGCTCGAGCCCTCCGTCCAGAGCAGGGCCAGCTTCGAGGAGGCAGGCCTCATGCGATACGGCGTCCTCGAGACAATGGCCCCCCTCGGCACCCTGCCCAAGGCAACCAAGAAGGTAGGCGGAGGCGCAGGCGCAGGCTACAGCAGCGAGCGCAGTGGGGGCGGAGGCGGAAATGACAGCAATGGCTCGACGCAGCATCATCCCCCTCCGCCGCCGCCGCCTCCGCAACAGCAGCCTGTGCGCAAGATTATTCTCAGGCCCTCGGGGACCCAGCAGCAGCACCAACAGCAACAGCAACAGCAGCAATCTACGCGAAAGACAGCAGCAGTAGCTGCTGCTGCCGCGTCTGCCTCAGCAGCCGCCGCCGCCGCCGCCGCCGCCATCGATAACGACGACACTAAAGATGCAGTCGACGAGAACGACGACGACGAAGAAGACGACGACGACGACAACGAGGTAGACGACGATGACGGCGACAAGAACGAAACGGTGACGACGCCAAAGACACGCAAACGGCCTTCCTCCTCGCACGCGACATCGTCTCCCTCGAATGCTGGGGCCGCGGCGACCTTGGCACCCGCCGCCGCGGCGCAGCCCGTGCGAAGGGTCATCATCACTAGAGATGCCGATGACGCCGACCACGTTCACAGAGCAGGGGCGGGCAACGTCTCGAAATCAGCGACGGCGGGATCGACAGGATCAGCAGCAGCAGCACCGACCACCGCAGGCGCACCAGGATCAGCAGGCTCAACAGGCCCGGCAGAGACAGCAGGCTCCGAGGCAGGCGCGGAGGCGGGAAGCGAGGCCAACCCGCGTCGCGGGCGGTCGCAGCGCGTGTCGCTGCCCTCGTCCAAACCCGTCAAGCCGTCAGCGCCGCCGCCCGCGGAGACCCCGGCTCCCGTTATCCGTGCCAAGCTGCCAGCCATGGCCACGTTTTCGACCGCGGTCCCGCCCAAACCTTCGACGGCATCGCCGAAACGCGTCCGCCGCAAGGAACCCGAAGACAGGGAATTCGCCGACAAGGTCGTCGAGGCAGCCGTGGAAGAGGCCCTCAAGCATTATCGCTACCCCACCGCCTGGGCCCTCAGAACGCTCTACGACGAGAAGTCTGGCGACGCCGCCTTCGTGGCCATGGTCGAGGACGTCTTCAAGCAGACCGCCGACACCGAGACCCTCGAGGAATTTGCCAAGCTCATCGAGGACAAGAAGCGGGAGGGCAAGCAGGACAACCAGGGCTGCTACTACTTCGTGCCCCCCGCCACGAACAATCGCTTCACGCCGCGAAAGCCCCGGCCCGCGCCCTATGCAAAGCTCGTGGTGCGTCGCCCGTCATCTGCGCAGAGCCTTGGCGAAGACAAGGGCGAGCAGCGCGCCGCCAAGAAGGCCAAGGTCGCCCACCCTTCGTCCACGCCCGATGCCCCGCGGGATGCGGCCCCCTTCGGGGAAATGGAAGTAGAAAAGGAGGGCGGTAAGGAAACGGACAGAGAAAGGGACAGTCTGAAGGATCGAGAGAAGGCGAGAGACCGAGACCGAGACCGAGACCGAGACCGAGACCGAGACCGAGACCGAGACCGAGTCAGGGACCGAGAACGAGAACGAGACAGAGATGAGGACAGAGATCGAGAGCGGGACCGAGGCAAAGACCGAGAAAAGGGAAGAGACCGAGAAAAGGATAGGGACCGAGAAAGAGACAGGGACAAGGTCAGGGACCGGGAGAGAGACAGAGACAGGGAAAGAGATAGGGACCGTGATCGAGACCGGGATAAGGACAAGAATAGGGAGAGGAAGAGACTGTCCAACGGGGCCAGAAGCCACGGCGGCATCGGGCGCACGCCGCGAAGCAGACGCACTAGGCGCGATTCCGGCTCCAGCGAGTCCTCCCTGTCGTCGGTCATGAGCCTCTCGTCGCCGGAGGCCACCGAAGACGAGCTCGTGAGCCCCTCGACGCGAAAGAGGACGATTGTCATCTCCACCTCGGGCGGCAAGAGCAAGAGCAGGCACAAGAGGGATCGGGATCGGGATCGGGATCGGGGTAGACACCGAGACCGAGACAGGGAGCGCGATAAGGACAGGGACGGGGATCGAGAGCGGAAGAGGAAGAAGCACAGAAGGACGGACTACGACGACTACGGCGACGACAACGACAACGACAACGACAACGACAACGACGGCGACGGCGAGGGCGAGGGCGACTCCCAGGTGGCCATCACCGAGGCCGGAGCAGGAAGCATGGGCAGCAAGGCTGGCAGGGGCGACAGCAAGGGTGAGCGGGCGAGCCGCGGCGTTCATGTTGGTGGGAGCGGTGGTGCCGGCAGCGGTGGTGCTGTTGGTGCCGTCAGCAGCGCCGGTGATGGCGGTGTTACAGCGTCTGGCCCCCTGGCCTCGGGCGGCCGGTCTCAGGCTGGAGATGGACCGATGTCCCAGCCAATCAGTGGCAGCCGCCGCAAACCTCTCGCCTCCAGCAGGCCGGCCGTGTCCAACGCCTCGGTCGAACCCACCACCTCTTCGCCCGTGACCAACTCCTCCCACGGCCGCGCCGTCGCCAACGCCAAATCGTCGGCAGCAGCAGCAGCAGCAGCGCCCGCGTCGTCCATCAGCAGCAAGGCCGACGTCAGCATGCCGGGCAAGGTCGCGTCCTCGTCTTCGGACCATGCCGCTGCCGCGCTGTCGTCGTCGACGACTCCGCGGGACCCGGCCGCGCAGGGCGGCAAACCGAGCAACCAGGACAACGCCAACGCGCTCAAGGCGTCGGTGCTGCTCGGCCGCGACGTCGAGGAGGACCCCTTCTGGAAGCGACGCCGGGACGCGCAAAATGTGACCAACAGCTACGAGGCCCTGGACAGCTCGGTCCGCGACGGCGAGGACGAGCAGGAGTCGGCCACGCCGGCGCGGAGGACGAGGAGGACGCGCCCGTCCCTCCCGGTGGCCGCCATCAGCACGAGAGCCACCCGCTCCGCCAGTAAGAAGAGACCGGCGGCGGAGGACGCCGCAGTGGCAGCGGCAGCGGCAGACGTGCCCCCCTCGCCCATGGCCTTTTCCTTCAACGAGGGTAGCTCGACCGTGGGCTCGAGGGCTGCGACGCCGACGACGACGCTGCGTATCACCAAGAAGCCGAGGACGGGCCTGCGCATTAAGACATCGTGAGTCTCATTCCTCCCTTTTCCCCCCTTCATCCATTTACAAATTCTCTCGTCGATTTTTATTTTGGACATGCGCTGCTTGCTTAACGTTCCTGGATCATTCCCCCCCCCCCTGCCCTTCGCTGTTTTCTATCGTCTTCATCCTGCCTTTCGGTTTTCCTTCATGCCCCAACCCCCCCCTGAATTTCTATCGACCGGTTTGACCGAACCAACTGCCCTACCTGTTTGTCCTGGGCAGAGCAATCTTCCCACCCTTCTGAGCTTGAGTATACCTTTGTTTCCTTCTTCCTTCCCTTGCCTCGAGGAAAATTTGCATCCCAAAGAGGAACAAGAACAACAAGGATGGGACAAAAAAGGGGGTCCCTTTGGCCCGGGGCTCATCGGGCTGCGAGAAAAAAGGCCCTCGATGGTGAATTTTTCACTTTCGTGCGGGCTTTGCCCTCTCGCTGCATGCATCCCATTTTTTTTTCTCACCCTGCCCCATCGAAACCAGCCCCCTCTCCAATCCCCTCGTCCTGCATGCTCACACCGTCAACGGGGGAACTTGGAACGTGGCCTTGCCCGGAGCAACGCGTCGCCCAATCCTGATCACTGCAAACACCACCGCCGTCACGATGGTCGCATCCCCGTTTCCCGTTTACCCACATGCATTGGAGCAATCAATGTCGCTGACGCGTTTGCGTGATTTTGCAGGCCGGTCAAGAAGAGGGGAGGCACGGCAGCGGGCGTGCCTCGTTCGATGAGCGAGGCGCAGTCCGTGTCGGCATCAGTGAATGCGGGTACACCGAGGGAGCAGGTACGTGCATATCCACTCTCTGAAAGAAGAGTGGTTTTGGCCCTTCAAACGTCTTGCGTCGCGGCTGGGAAGGGGTGGGCCATGTGGTTGGCTAGTAGGCGCCTTGTCCGAGATCTGTTCTGCCACAGACCGAAAGAAAGAAAGAAAGAAAGAGAGAAAGAAGAAAGAAAAGAAGAAGAAGAAGAAAGGCAGACGGGCGGCCGGAAGAGACAAGAGACACCAGACAGCCAGGCGGAAGAGACAAGAGCCAAGACACGACACAACGATGGACAGGAGGAAGAGGCAGCGACCCGGCAGGGACCGGCGAGGCACGAGGCTAACCTTGGTCGTCCAGGGCTCCGACAATGACGAATACTGCTCGGCCTGCGGCAACGCGGGCGACGTCGTCTGCTGCGACGGCTGCCCCCGGTCCTTTCACTTCGAGTGCGTCGACATGGTGCAGTCGGACACGCTGCCGGACGAGTGGTACTGCAGCGAGTGCTTCGTGCGGCGGTACCCAACGCGCGTGCCGGTCTACACGGGGGCGTTCGCGGGCGCGCTGATGAACCTGGAGAAGAGCATCCACCGGGCGTTCAGCCTGCCGAAGAGGATCCAGAACCGGTTCGAGGGGGTGAGGGCGGGGGCGGATGGGGATTATGAGGATATCGTGACTAGCAGGACCGTGAGGTATGGTCGCGCGCTTCCTTTTCGCCTTATCCATTTGACTCTTGTTGCTGCACCTCTTGCTATCCTTTCCTTTCTTTGACCCCTTCCTCTCGTTGACCTCCTTCCTTTTGTTGACTCCCTTTCTCGTGTTGCCATTCCTTTGTCTTGCTGTTTTCTGCTCTATGAACGCCCACTGACCTGCCCACAGAAAACGCCCCGGGTACGACGAACTGCCCGACTTCTTCAAGCAGCGCGAGGACGGCGAGGCCGTCCTCTGCCACGCCTGCCAAAAGTCCGCGACCGAGATCCGCGCTATCATCCCGTGCAACGCGTGCCCGCTCCACTGGCACCTCGACTGCCTCGATCCCCCGCTCGCGGTGCCGCCCTTCCTCAAGACGTGGCGGTGCCCCGCGCACGTGGACGACCTGCTCGCGGACGCGCCGCCGCTCGCGCCCGCGCACCGGTTCCGCAGGCTCAAGGGCGCGCAGGCCATCGTGCCGGCGCTGACGAGGGGCCTGCGGAACAACGGGCATATCGAGATCGACTGGGCGGACGAGCCAGAGGAGCCGGCGAGGGCGGGGTGGAAGGACCCGGACTCGTTTGGGAGGGCGTGGCGGTTGCCTGCGCAGGGGGTGATCCTGGATTTCGTGGAGCAGTAAGTGGCCTTCTGACTGTGACTTCTTGTCACTACCTTGATTCTTCTCCCACTGCTGTTCGATCCACCCTTGCTTGACTCGACTCACCAAAGAGAGCATCCCACCCATTCGGAGAGCGCTCCCCTTCCTCGACCCGACGACCCCCAAATCACGTTCTACCCATCCACACCGTCACCTACCTTGCACAACACGAACTATGCTGCTCTTTCCATGATTTCTCACCATGGAAAACGTACTGATCATCTGGACAGACTTCACCAGCGAGGAGCCGGATACGGCAAGCGCCGCGACGAGGCGAGATGGGTGCCCTACCCGTCGCCGGCGGTCCACCAGAACTTGCCGATCCCGGCCTCCTCGACGAATCGAAGGATCGACGAGATGCAGGCGGGGTTGAGTTTGGCGAGCCTGAAGTCGAGGCAGTCGGAGAATATTGACCAGCTTACGTCTGCGCTTTTGGTGAGTGGACATTCCCCCAATCACGATCCCCACCAAAAAAAAAAACATGGGACATGAAGCAGAGAAGACCATTCCCCCTATTTCCTCGTGCGTTTCCAAAGACAGGAAAGAAAAGGCCACTTTGCCCCTTGCCTTGTGCTGTTCAAAAGAAAGCAAAAAACCAACTTTTCCCCCTCTGTCGTATATCAAGTTCGGAAAAAATAGACTGACCTTGCAGACCGCCGCCGACGACAACGTCCTCTCCCTCATAGCCCGAGCCAACGCCGACCGCTTCGCGCGCGACCACCTCGCCACCGCCGACAAGCTCGGCCTCCGCACCCTCCTCCACCAGATGGACTCTATGAGCGAACGCATCCGCAAGCTCCTCGGCGACGAAGCCCCCCCTCTTCCCTCTTCCTCCTCTTCCCCCCATCCCTCTCGCGCACCCGCGCCCACGTTATCCTCGTCGCTGAAACCAAGCGTCGCGGCGGGCACGCCCGAGACGGACGGGGCGATGGGCGATGAGATGAACCACGGGGAGGAGAATGGTGCGTCGAGAGCGGGGAAGTCGGATTCGAGTGTGCCGGTGACGGAGCCGACGCCACCGTCGACGGTGGATCATGGGGAGGGAACGATGGATTTGGATTGAGGGGCTATGCCGTTGATGGTGAAGTATGGCGGGGGTGAAGGGGTCGACTGATATGAGCCCAGGCTGTTGGACGATCATGAAAAGGCAACATGAAGCGACTGAAGCAGCGGGAATAGAAGGGAAAGGGTCGTCAGCTTGATGCCAGCAACGATTCGATCCGTCGAGGCTTGCCGACCAGCATTCCGTCCCCGGGCTTTCAATGCAGATCGACGCTCAGGATTCAACACTCAGCATTCTCATCGCTCCTCTTCCCGAGGTGACCAGGTCCCTCGAATTAGGGCCAGTCCTCGTCCCGACGAGAAACAAGACAGGCCACGTCAACAGGACCTTTGGCCCCTTCTCCATGCCGCACAGCCGATCGAGCCCTCACCGAATAAAGAAACCCGCCCCCACCTTCTCCGGCGGCAAGTCATCAATCAATGCAGATCATGTTCCTCACGGCTCTTTTCGCCCCTCAGGCACACCGACGCATTCACTCCTTATCGCCAAACTGCCACTGCCTCTTCACGCGACAAGAAAATCTTCACCCGGGCATTCATCTTTACCACTCTTGCTGTCGATGTGGACGCGCCCTGCCGTCGTGGGTCTACTTGCTCCTGTTCATCGACGTTGCTTTGGGGAGAGCGGGACGGGATGGTGGTCTCAGGACTCAAGATTGGGGAAAAAGGGGATGGTGAAGGGGATGTGAATGGGGATCGGGATGGGGATCGGGATGGGGAGAGGGGTTGCGGGCGGGGAGTGACTGGACAAGCAAAGGTGGTGCTACTATGTTGTTTGCGCGGGTTTCTTTTCTTTTTTTTCCTCTTCTTCTTTCTTATCCTGTGTGTGTGCGTGTATGTGTGTGTTGCGGATTGGGAGAAAATAAAATTGCGTAGGGGATGTGTGCGAAGGGAGTCTTGTATTTTTTACGCGCTTTTCTCTTCTGTCTCCAATTTTCCCCCTTTCCTTCCTTCTTTTCTTCTTGTTCCTTTTTTCCTTTTTTTTTCTTCAACCTTGTTGATCTTGATCGTTTGTGCTTTTTTGCTATTTTGTATCGGTTCGAATGGCAGGCTTCAGGGGGGGGGGTGTCAAACAAAATGGGGGATGTGAAGATCAATGGGAAACAAGAGGGGGGGATTTCAAGCGAGGGGGGATCTGAAAAAAGAGGGGTTTTCAAGAGAGGGGAATCTCAAGAGAGAGGGGACTTGTGAACAGATTAGGAAATGTTCAGGAGCGAGGGGTTCGTTTTCGAGATCGAGGGCGAGGCTCATAATCGGGGAAAATTTCCCGCTCCGTGCCAAGAACAGGGCTACCTCGACGGCTGGATGGGGGAAGGGATGGAAGATGTCCTGATATCGGGGCGTGTTCAATCGGGGCAAGGGGGTATGCAATGGGGGGACAGCGTTTGTTGGTTGAAGGGGCCTGTCGGGCTCCAAGGTTGAAGCTATCAGGCTTGCAATTGTGGAAGGGCCTGCCGGGGCCGAAAGGCCCGAAGCTTGAGGCTTGCAGATGGTGGGAGGGCTCGAGAGTGCGGTGCTTGGGAGAGGGCCAGGGACTACGATCGTGCGGGAGGGAGCTTGCTATGGACGGGGGCCATGGGAGATGGGGGCCCAGGCGAGGTCCGCTGCCAATGTGTATGAAAGGGTTGCGGCAATGAACAGAGTCATACTCCGGACGGGCATTCCATGTACCGTTCCTGTTGGTGTACCTGTCGCTGTTCTGATTGCTATTCTCGGTGCTATTCTTGTCACAACTACTACTACTACTGGTACATAGATCATGGACTTCGTATCCTCATTGTCGTAGCCGTTGCCGAGACTGTTGCCGAGACCGATGCCGTGATTGTTGCTGCTGCCGCTGCTGTCCTTGCCCGCCAAGCACATCGGCAGAAGCCAGAGGACGTAACCCCACTTGTCGCGGACACACAACACAACCAACCATCAGTCCCAAATCACAGCAGACTCCCCCATCCCATCCAACCCCCCCCCCTCTCGCGTCCCCCCGTGCTCATCGTGATATCCCCCTGACCTCGTCGTGCCCATCGCGATCCCCCTGTCCTCGTCGTGCCCATCGTGGTATTCCCCCGTCCTCACCACCACGTCATCAGCAGCCGAATCCCCACCCCGAAGAAGTCGTGCCAATGAACGCCACGCCCAGGGCAAGGCGCAGCCTCGACCGCAAGTCGTCACGGTGGACGCTCGTTCCCCGGACGCCGCAGCACCGAGACGTGGCGAGGGATATCGTCCCAAGACGGTCGCGTCGCAGCACCAAGACGTGACGATCAATACCGCCCCGAAGGCGGTTCGAATCCCAACCCCCCCCCATCGTGACCAGACATCCCATCCCTAAGACTCCGAACCCCCGGATGTCGTCGATAGGTATTCATGGATACCATACCATGCCCCCGGCAGTTCGAGGCTTCGCCTTCGAGCCGTATCTATGGATACCATCCCCGATTCGAATCCCCCGCCAATCCGATCTCCTGCCTCTCCAACGGTTGCCCTCTTCGGTTTATAAACAGCTTCCCCCGGCCATCCTACTCCTTGGTTGCTCGATGTCTACGATATCTCCCTTGCCCCCTTTTCCCCTTATCCCCGCTTCGCTTTCCGTACACCAAACGATCTCTCAATCGACGTCCTACAACAAACGACCTTTACAGCCACCTCACACATCAAACAACCTCTCAACCCCACCTCCATAACCGGGGCATCGCAAGTCAAAAACGACCACATGTTGAAAACAAAACAAAAGCTTTCTGATTTCCTATATACTATACAACACCAGCCACAACTCTCACTTTTTCCCGGAACCTTCCCCCGTTTTCCCTCCCCCCGTTTTCCCTCCCCCCTTTTCCTTCCCCTTTTTCATTGCCCCTTTTCCTTCCCCCTATCCCCTCCCTCGCTCCCCGCACCCATCCCCTATGACCCCTTCCTTTGATCCAGCCCCCACTTTTCCCCTCTTCGTAAATCACCCAGATCAGAGATCAAGCCAAGCCAAGCAGATGCCATGCCACAGCCGGTCCACTTTTTCTTTTTATTCTGAAGGAAAGAAGAAGAAGAAATCGGAGGAAGAAGAAGAGAAGAAAGAAATCAAAGAGCCTAGAAGCCCCGTCGTTCACGCCTACCATCCCCCTACCCTTTGCACCCATCCACCCCTAACTCGTAGTCATCCGATCGTGGTCAACCCCAAAAGCAGGCTTGAAGCTGTCACACCCATCCACGCAAGATCTCCATGAACGAGAGAAAGGGAGAAATCACATCAGAACCAGAACATTGTAACGCGAAAACGAGAAAACCAAAACAAAACCGCAGATGCAGTCAGAAGTGTAGTAACGAGAGGAGACGAAAAGAAAACCGTATAGTATGGGTCCATGCTTCGTGATTTTCGGCCGTGAAGAGTACATCATCTTGTTCATAAAGGTCTCATTCAGTCTTATCTTCTTGCCTTTTCTCCAAAGAGTAAAAGAGGTAGGTGGTTGTAGAGAGAGAAAAAGATAGATTGAGAAAGAAAAAGAGTCAAACCAAGTAAACGAAATCAAGAGAAGCGAGGAGCATGAATCGCTTCGTACCACCCCGAGAGAGAAGACATGAAAACGAAAAAAAAAGGTAGTGTCGGTAATGATCTAGTGAGAGATAGATAGATTCGGGGTCCAACAACGCGAGACTTCTTTTTTTCCTTGCCCCGGGGAGGTTGGTTCGGGAGGCTGGTGGAAGAGTTTGATTTGTTGAAAGATAGTAGTAACGTTTGGGAGAGAATCAAAACGATCGATAGAAAAGGCAACGACGTTCAAAAAGAGAAGCAAGAGATTCGTCTTTGGACCCCCGCAACCCGAATGTGTGAGACCAGCCCAGCACACGCTGCGGCGAGGCCTGATCAGCATCGACCATCGTCGAAAGTTCACGACCCAGTCGCCAAGATCCTCAGACCCTCGCTTCGTTGAGGTGATGGAGGCTGGAGCCTTGAAAGAGAAGATTCGAGTTGCTCAAAAACGTCCACGCGCTTAGCGTTGCTGTCCACCCCCCTGGCGTTGGTCTTTCTGGCCAGCGTGGCGTGCGCGGCCACGTCGACCGTTGGCCTGCTCCTGAGGTTGTGGCTGTGGTGGCTGGGGCGGTGGTCCCTGCATGTATCCCATGTTGGGCATGCCGCCCATATTGCCACCGTATCCATATCCCCCCATGCCCATGCCCATTCCCATGCCCATGCCAAATCCAGGCGGGGCGTGCGGAGGTTGGCCGCCAGGCATCTGAGGCGGCGGCGGCGGAGGTTGCATCGCATTGCCGTTCGGCCCGTTCTGTGGGCGATACTGCTCCATGGGCTGTGCCTGAGCGCCGTAGCCGAACCCGGGCTGCATACCGGGGAAGGGATAATTCATCGGCGGGTTGCCCCTGCCCATCATGCTCTGCTGGTACTGCAGCTGCTGGAGGTTGACGGCGGGGGGCATCGGTCCCCCGGCGGGATTGTACATCATGCCCTGGTTGAACGGGGGAAACGGAGGATGGCCGCCGTTGGCCCCATTGTCCATTCTCTGGTCGTTCGGGGCAGGCTCGAACGGGGGCGGGTTTGCCGGCGGGGCGTTGCCATTGTAGAAAGGCTTGTTCATCGGTGCGCTCTGGGCCGGGGGTCCGTTGGCGGCGGCAGCGTTCGTTGACCTGGAGCCGGGACGCTGCCTCTGCTCCGTGTTCGCCGAGGCGCCGACATTCGCACTGGCTCCCGCGGTGGCATTTGCGTTGGCAGGGGTGCTGGTGCTCGCGTTGCCGTCCCGGTTCGATCCCGCGGTTCTCGTCGACAGACCGACCTCGTCCATCAGACGCTTGTAACCCTGGCCCGGTTGGGCCTTGATCCTCAGCAAGACATTCTTGACGTTCTCGACAACCTGACCGCGGATCGCCTCGTCGAAGAAAGGCGTGGTGAGGACCTTGAAGATGAGCGTGGCACCACAGGCCTGGTCGTTGAGGATCGCTTCCAGGATCTGGTCGTTGGCGGAGAAGAAGAGGGCCTTGAGGATGGTGTCTCTAGCCTCAGCCTCGGCCTTCTGGTTGATCACCTTCAGGACCGTCAGGTAGGCGACCTTGTGGGTGCACAGGTGGACGAGGTGAGGGACGAGACGCGGCGAGAGGACGGTCCGGCGTTGAGGGAACGTGCAGGTATCCAGGAACCACGTGAGGAGGAGCGCGCCGTTGGCGTTGGTGGCGAGCTGCACGCTGTGCAGAGCGATCGCCGCAGCCAACATCCTCTGCTGCTCCTTAGTCGCATGATGGCTCTCTAGACAGGCTCTCATGGCACGGGCACCGAAGCGACCCTGGGCGATCTCCCACATCTGGCTGAGCATGGTCTCGAAGATGAAGTCGTTGTAAGGAGCGCCGAACTTAAGGCATCCCTGCAAGACGTAGTTGCCATACTGGTCAAGGAAGAGAGGTACCGTGAAGGGGCGGAGATGCTCCACGATCAAGCCCAGCTGGGCAGGGGTCTTGCAGACGTCGATGATCTTCTGTGCCGCCCAGGTGCCGTTCTTGTGGATGCCAATCTCGGCCAGGTGGGGGGCGATCTCCTGAAGCATGGCGTCGCGGAGCGGGTCGGAGCAGTGGTCGAAAAGCTTCTGCACCACCGTGTTGCCGAGATAATCGGACGAGAGCTCGGCGATCTCGGGGAGCATGTCCAGGGCCACGCTCTCGATCTCACCTCGGGAGAGCATCTGGTTGTCGATGCGCTTCCGGATGTCCCTCAGCTTGGGCGCATCGTGGACCCTGGCGTGGGTCGGCTCGCGGACGGGCGGGATCTCTTCGACGAAAGATGTGTACTGGATCGCCGACTTGAGGCTCTGAGAGATGCGAGCCCTGTCCTCCTCCGAGGCGCCGAACTGGCCGACGATCTCGACAATGTCTGCCGTCATGTCTCGCAAGGGGGGGACGGTCGGGGTCACGTTGGTGAGAGCACTAGCGGCAGATGCGACATCCCCGGACGGGGTGGCGGAGCCCCCGCGAGAAGCGTCCTGGGCCTTTCCGAAGGGATCCGGGCTCGGGGACGGGAAGGCTCCATCGTGGCCCGGGGTGTCGGAGGCGGAGGGAGGCTTGGCAAAGTTGATGCGGATGGGGCCAGCACCCGGGAAGATCTCCTTGCCGTTCATGCTCGCCTTTGCGGAGATGGCACTGTCCACCCTCTCGAAATTGACGAACCCACAGTTCTTATGTGTGAGGACACGGGCAGAGACGATCGGCCCGTGAGATTTGAACATTTCGATGAGGGTTGAGGTGGTGGTGGAGGTGGGAATGCCGCCGAGCCACAGCGCGCTGGTCGGGCCCTCAAGCCCCTGCTCGTCAGCGCTGAGGAGCCCGGCGTTGCGGCTGTTGGACCTGCCAATGTTGAGGCCGGCGACGGCCTGAGAGAGACCATCGTAGACAACCTCCTCCTCCTCGTGCAGCCGAATCTCGGCCGGCACGACAGAGCTGGGGACGCCACCGGCGCCGGTGACGTACGTCCGCATCAGGCGGCTGCCCGGGGTGTCGAGGACGCCGGCGGTGCGGGCGCGAGGACGGGATGCATGGTTCGTATATGCCTGCACAGCCATGTTGTGATGAAGGATGGCCTGGTTCGTGGCGTCGATCTCTTCCCGAAGCCTTTCGAAGGTTGGGTTGTCCTCGTATTCATCCGCATATTTGTCTTGGTTGTTCACCGAGTAGGAACGGAAGCGGATGGCATGGTTCGACATGTCGATGTAAGGCGTGGCGAGCTGGGCTCGGACGGGTTGCGGGGTCTCAGCGAGCCCAAGGTAATCCAAGGTCCTCATGTGCACTTCGGAGTCGCCGGCGCCTTCCTTAGAGAACTGGGACTGGGCAGGCGAGCTGGGGGCGTTGGAGCCGACGCTGGCAATGCTGGCCAGCGTGGAGCCCCGCTCACGACCGAGACCGGATGGGTTCCAAGAGCTGAAGATGGAAGGGCCGAACGGGGAGTTGGTGGACGAGGACATGCCGGCGAACGGGCTACGCTGGGGCATGGAGCCAGCCCGCAGGCGCGAGTAGAGCGTGTTGGAGGGAGCGGCGGAGGAGGTCGTGTGGGTTCTCTCCGGGGGCGGCTCCAGGTTGGGCGAAGGCGTCTTGTGGAATGGATTCGGCGAGGGCGTGGCGCGGGCAGACTTGACATTGAGGAGACCGTTCCCGACACCGCCGAGGCGGGAGGGAAGCGTTCCGGCACGGGTGCGTCGAGGCTGGGAGATGGTCTCTGGCGTGGGCAGCTGGATCATATCCGGCAAATCCGGGAAGTCGTCGGTGGGAGACTCGGGGATATTTTCTCGGAGGGGGGTCGAGTTCCCGCTCGTCGGGGGGCCGCCCCACAGGTTCGCGTAGATGCCATTCACGGTTTCTTGGGCATGGATTTCACGGGCTCTAGAAAAACAGGATGGAGACCGCCCCAAAGAGGAGGGAGACGCTCTCATGTCAGCCGAGTGATTTGAGCATGGATGGAGGAAAGAGAGACAACACGGATGATGCTCTCGAATCGCTTGGGGATCGGTCAGGGCCTGAGCCTGGTCAGAGGGCATGAACGGTGTATCACGGACCTTTTAGAGAAGATTCGGGAGGCGACGGTGCCCGGGGGCAGCTCAAGTGACGGAGAACCATTCCCGGACCGCGAGCCGCCGGGTATCTTGTTAGATTGGTTCATGCTGGCTCCCATGCCAAAGGGCTGTCGGTTTGCCGAGTTGATGGAGTCGATTAACGTGTTGTTGATGGAGGCCTGGGGAGAGATGGAGCGGTTCTGGGCGGCGGGGTGCGAGGAAAAGCCAAGTGCCAGGTGATCGGATCTGGAAGCTGACATTATCAATTATCCAGCTGGCCACATGGGAAGATAAACCCGGCCAGAAGAAGTGAAGAATAAACAATAAAGAGGTCTCTGCGTTGAAGATGGCAGGACCGAGTGTATGCTCGTTCGAAATTATTGTTCTTTTATCCCCTCGATCTTCCCGTCCAGAAGGAAGAAAATGATGGTAACGGTGATGGTAATCGTAATGGTGATAAAGATGACGACGGTGGTGGTAATGGTGGTGGTGGAGGAGGAGGTTCGAGTGGACCGAGTGGACCGAGAACGGATCCGTCGTCGTTTGTCTTTGGCGGCGTGGTGGTCGTCGTCTCAGCTGGGAAGAAGGTCGAAACGGTCAAGGCACGATGACGTGGTATTACTGTGCCGAAGCGAGAGTTGATGCTGCTCTTCGCTGGATGCTCTGCTCCCTCTTCCTCTGTCTCTTCCTCTCTTTCTGTCTCTCTTGCTCAGACGCACAGGTAGCCCGTCTCCCGATGGTCTCCTCGCTCACGCTCTCGTCCGGGCGGGAGGGCGGACCAAGTCGAACCAGGAACGAAGAAAGGAAGGAGTGTGTGGGTGGAAAGCCCGTGGAGGAGTCCACCTCGAAAGGAGAGGGAGGGTTATTTGTCCTGATCGGAGGGGAGAGGGGGGAGGGGAGAGGGGGGG
>NIGD01000004.1:1590104-1612037 GCA_003055185.1 Escovopsis sp. TC | reverse complement strand
GGGGGAGGCAAATCGGCAGGCCGTGGGAGGGGAGGAGGAAAAAAATGGGACAAACGGCCGCCGCTCTCGTCGCAGAGTGCGTGTGGGTTGATCGTCAACTGTGGGAGTCTCGGCGACGAGAGGAGATTGCTATGTAGAAACGGTAGGTCGGGGATGTCTGCGATGCAGTTGCTGGATTCGAGAATCCAACGAAGCGTTGATGCAGTGGAGTTTAGTGATGGTACTCGTAAGTGTGAGGTGGGAGGAGGAGGAGGAGGAGGAGGAGGAGGAGGGGTCGGTGGTAGCAGCCTGGAGGCGCTGGTGGACGCTAGGAGGGAGCTTGAATGGCAGCGACGCGGTGATGCACGAACCAGACCGCCTCGATCGGGATGTCATCCGATGAGAGGGAGAGGAGGAGAGGCAGGATGGGGGAGGGGGGAAAGGAGGGTCGACGCGATGGGGGAGAAGGTGGGAAGAGGAGGAGGAGGAGAGGAGGAGAGGAGGAGAGGAGGAGAGGAGGAAGATGGATGCTGGTGCTGGTGCTGGTGCTGGAGAAGAGCGGGCAGCGAAGATCTTGGAATGCCGCTGAAGCTCGTCAAGGTCGCAGCGCGTTGGGAAGCTACAGGTAGTACGGAGTACATGCGGAGGACTACTAGGTACTACTACTCCGTACTGCGATCTATTGCTACTACTACTACTACCTACTACTAGTACCTACTACTACCTACTATACTACCACGGAGTACTACCTTCTACTAATGAGCACTACCTAATACCTATGGATTTGATCCATACATGTACTAGATGTTAGTAGTAGTACCAGTACGGACTCGTACTAAATCGACCAATTGTCTCCCGTACTACGGAGTAATATGTACTCGTACTATCCAGTCTCTTTTCGTCCTCGGTGCTGGAGGAACGCGCACCCACAACCTCACGTATCAATGGATCACGCAGGTGAGGATCACAGATCCAGCTGCCTCTCGACGGTCCACGGCCCTCCAGGGCTGGGTTGCCGGCTGCCGCATGGAGGCTTGACCGATCAGGCAGCTCACGTCCTCGGCCTCGGCCTCGCTGGCGGGGGCCTGTGGACGACTCCAGGCCCAGCGGCAGATGTACCGGTACACAATGTACGCCTGGAGCTCCATCGGCGCGGGACATGCCGCGCAGATCCTCACCCCATCATCCATGGAACAGGAGCCAGGCTCGCTCAGGCTGCTGGCGATCCGCGGATTGATGGCTCCTCCAGCTTCATCCAGGCCCTCGCAGCCGTTCACAGCACACGACCCATTCGAGCCCTGATCTTCTCCTCACCACGTACGCAGTACTCCGTACGCAGTACTACATATCCTCGTCACCCCCTCCGTCCTCGTGCCCATCCGCCCCATCCATCCATCCGCTCTCGGGCTCCCCGGATCCCGTCACCCTCGTCCAAACCACCTGTCCAAACCACCTGTCCAAACCACCTGTCCAAACCACCTGTCCTCTCTCCCCCCTCTTCGGCGCCGTCCCAGCCTGCGCCAGTGCGAGCCACCCATCTACTCCGTACTTGTACCAGTATCTGCAAGGGCAAGGGGACACACACACCCCATCCCCCCAGCATGCCACCGCGCCTTTCCCCTCCGGGCACAGCATCTCCCCCTCCAACCTCGACCCTCCATTCCCCTCCTGCATACCGTGCGAGGACGAGGAGACGTACGGTGCAGAAAAGTCGCACACAGATTCGGGTTGCGCCGTACGCCGTACGCCTTACTGGATGTGTCAACACTCGTCCAAGGGCTCTAGTACTCGTACATGTACGTAGTACAGCCACCGTCTGCTGGAAGTGCGCACGAGTCCATTGTGGCCAGGACGAGGTCGTCTCGTCCGACACCTCCGAGTCCAGATCGGACCCTGGTGTCAGCACCGTACGGCTCCCACCTCACACTGGCTCCCATCGCTCCCCCCGTCCCGCCACGACCCCTGAATGGCGTGACCCCCGTGCGAGAAGTCTCCAGGCACAAGATCCATCAATAGATCCATCGCTCCCATCACACGCGGCACTCAAGAAACGGTCTTCCCAGGCACGAAGTCGCTCAGGCTTTCTCTTCCTCTTCGAGCAAGTACTAGGATAGGACTAGCAGTGTACTTACGGAGTACGAGGACGGAGGAATTCACAACAGAGCACCTTCCTCTAACTTAGTACTAAGTAGTACTACTCCGTAGAAGTAAGCCTCTTCGTCCATTGGATCACGGCCCAGCCAGACCACGGAGCCATGATCCATTCGACACCACGCGCCCCGCCTCGAGACTGCAACGCGCCCGCAACGCGCCCGTAGCCGATGCCCGGCGCGCAGTACTTGACATCCATGTACGGAGGAACATGTGGTGGAAACTACAGCATACCGCCAGAAACGTACATGTAGGAAGCAGCGCTCAGGGACGGCACCGCTCCCTCTTCAACTTGCCCTATATACCCCGTGAATCTGCACCCCAGCACCATCCATTTCCACCCGACCCGACATTGATGATCGAGAAGGAAAAGCCCTTGTCTGGTATATAGGTAAATATCTCGCTTCCCCCCCCCCCCCCCCCCCCTCCCTGCCCTGCTTAGCTGTAACAAACCCCCCTCCTCATCCCAGGGAGCCTATCCAAGGTCACCCAAACAAGACCCAAAGACCTTCCAAAGGCTCCACCTCCCCTCCGCCTCCTCTCCTCTCCTCTCCCCTCCCCTCCCCTCCCCTCCCATCCTCCCGCCGCCAGCTACATTAGTATCACGATACTCATCACATCCATCGAACGCTCGCTCGCTCCTCCTCGCGCTCGTCCCTCCGTCTGTCTTGCCAGGATCTGGCCTCGATTCGGCAAAACGGCAAGAAAACGAGACCACATTCCAGAAACGCCAGTCAACAACCACAGGAATGGGTGAAGCATGCAATCATCATCACTCTCGTCCGCCACTGCCCCAATCAAGCAAACACAATACATCTTGGGATGACAAAAAGGGGGGAGGATGGAAGAAGCAGAAAAGAGTAAGGAAGAGGAAGAAGAGGAAGAGAGGAGGGGGCCAGTAATGACGGTGACGACGACTATGGTGAAAGAAAACAAAAATGTAGAAGAAAGAAGGAAGAAAGAAGGAGAAAGAAACAAAATAAGGAGAAGGAGAAGGAAAATGAGGTGGGACCAAAGAGGCCGATCTCGGGGACGAGCAGTTCAGGAGGACAAAAGTTTGGAATGAAGAGTATGGAAGATCAATCATCATCAAATCCAGCTACCCCTCACTTGGCGTGCTTCTTGAAGGCTAGCAGCTCCGCGAGACTAGCCAGAGGGCAGCCGTGCTTCAAGAAGTCGTGCGCCAGCAGCTCATCCGCCGACGCCCGGCTCTTGACGTCCACGCAGAGACAGACCGACAGGAAGGCCTTGAGCTCCTTGCTCAGCTTCTCCGGCTTCTTCAGCCGCGGCGTCCCGTTCGTCGCGATCAGGTACAGCGCCTTGAGCGGCTCCTCGTTCAGGTACGGCGGTTCCGACTCTATCATCTCAATCGCCATGATACCCAGCGACCAGATGTCGACCTTGGGCCCGTACTCCTTCTGCTTCACCACCTCGGGCGCCATCCAGTACGGCGTCCCCACCATGGTGGCTCGCTTGGACTTCGTCTCTGTCAACTTGGCGCAGAAGCCAAAATCCGCTGCAAGGGGGGAGGGTCAGCCACTCAGACACTCGATTTCCTCCATCCTGCACCTGCACATCCACCGACTCTGTCTCCGGAGCTTGCACTTACTAATCTTGACATTGCCACGGGCATCCAGCAGGACGTTGTCGCTCTTGATGTCTCGGTGAATGATGCTCTGAGAGTGGAGGTGTTGGAGACCTTGGCAAGTCTGCGGCGTTCGCGTTAGCCTCGCTCTTCATGGCGATTTTTGATTGATTTTGGCGTATGGGGCACTGTTTGCATGGTAGGGGCACTCACCTCGAGACAGATGGTCGAGATTTGTTCCTCCGAGATGGAAGTGTTGTTATCGATCACGTCCGTAAGCGCACCACCTTCCATGAACTCCATGACGACCCAGAGCTCCGAGTTATTATTGCGAAGGAAGGCGTCGAGGAAGTTGACAATGTTCTTGTGTCGGCTGTCCTTCATCACCATGATCTCGTTCACAATCAATTCCTTCCTCGGCTGATGCGCGAGATCCATCTGCTTGATGGCCACCTGAGCCCGCGAGCCTTGTTGACGAAGGAGCTCTCGCGCGACGCCGACCGCCGTGTCCTTGATCTTTGCGACATAGACGGAACCAGAGGCACCCTGGCCAATCTTCTTCTGCTTTGAGTAGGAGAGATTGGGGTCCTCCTTGGAGACCGCCTCCTTCAACTTGGCCATGACCTCATTCTCTGACATGGTCGACATGCGCACGTCCTGCTTGCGCTCGGCAGGCGTCTGCTTCGGCGGCGGTGTCGGCTCGGACGCGGCCTCGGGCTGCGGCTTTTGGGGAGTCTTGGGGGCGACATTCAGCGGCTTGACGGGAGCGGGGCCGCGTTGCGCCTGGCTCTGACCCTGGGCCTGCTGTCTCTGCTGGGACGATTGACTCGAGCCATTGGTGCTCCTCGGAATGCCGGAAGTGCCCGGCGCGGGCGTCCGCGTGGTCTGACTGGAAGGATCTCGCAAGGAGCTGGAGCTCGACTGAGGGTTGACCGGAATCTTGGAAGCCGCGGTCGTCGGAGGCGAGGGGGCAGGCCTCTGAGCTCGAAGGGTGGTCGCCTGAGCCGGAGCCTTGGGTGCCGGCGGGGCTGCTCTGGCGGGGTTGAAGCGATCAGGCTGCGAGGGCTGCGAGCTGTATGAGCCGCCGCCGATCTCTTGCTGGGCCAGGGGCACCTTGGTCTTCGGAAGAGAAGCGTTATACTCCTCGAATTCCCGGCGCTCCTGCTCCTCGCGCTCTCTCAGTTTCCTCTTCTGCTCCTCCCTCTGGGCCTCGGCCGACATGTAGTTGCTTTGGGGCTGCTGGTGCATGAACTCGTTCGACAGTGGGCGCTGCATGCTGGAGTGCATGGGCGACGGCTCGGTCGGGCTGAACAACGGGGTGGCCGGAGGCGGCGGGCGGGGGGGCGCCACGGAGTTACCTCCGAAGCCCATCTGGCTGTTTCCCTGGGAGGAAGACGGGGGAGATACCATGGCGCCGTAGGGGCCGGCATGCTGGCCCTGGCTTGCCAGATCTGTTGTGTAGAAATCCAGGACCTCGAACACGGCCTGGGGGTTGCGCTCGTAGTCCTCCTTGGTGATGGCCGAGGAGTTGAGCAGCTTGGACCATTCAGGGGGCAGCCCAACGAACTCCCCGGTCTGAGGATCGAAGCCGACGTGGACGGCATGTGAGAAGTTGGTGGGATTGCTCACACCACCCATTCCGGGGCACGCGCCGTAGATCAGGTCGATCCATTCGTAGAGATCATCGTCCGTCTTGACCTTGATCTGGAGGGTCTTTGATTGCCCGTCATCGTCGCCTGGACTCGTGGAGGTGCCTTCGAGCTTGCGCTTGATCTCGAAGATGGTGCCTGCTGCCTCCACTCGGCCGACATTAACGACATCTTTGAGGTGGAGGGTGTAGGAGATCTTGCCGCCCTCTGCTTTGTGGAAGTCGAGAGACTCCTTGCGCAGGATGAGATACTTCTGCTTCCAGGGCTGGATGAAGTTCTTGCTCTCCTTGACAGACGCCCAGCCTTCCTTGCGTACGGCAACGCCGCCCATGCCGTCCGCGCCGTTGGTATGCTGGCGAGAGAGGGGCAGAGATATCGTGGAGCCGGTGTATGTGGAGGGAGGATGATTGCGAGTGGGGGACAGGGCCATGTTGCTCATGGTGGCTGGCAGGTTATTGGCCGCATTCACGTTGAGTCGGGGTTTCTCGGTGGGAGGACGAGGCGCCGGTCCAGGGTTCATGAATTGACCCGACGAATAGATACTGGTCCAGCATGATTAGCATTGCAACGTAAGAGCCTCGTATGGGAACATGACAGCCGTCCTGGACTGTCCCCGGATGGGCAACGTGGGCTGGCAGCTGAGAACGAGAAGAGGATGAACTCAGCCTGCCAGAGAGCCAGCCGTCTGTTCGTTGGTCGCGTCTCCATCCAGGAACTTGGCGATGATGGCATCACCATGGGAGATGAGGTCGAAGCAGGTGATCAGGAGGAGGAGGAGGAGGAGGAGGAGGAGGAGGAGGAGAAGGCATACCTGTTCTGCGCCATGGCTGATCAAGGGGGTTCCCGAGGCGCTCCTGGGGGACGGGCAGTCTCAATTCATGTGCCGTCGCGGCCAGAATGGCGCCGATCTGATGCTTAAGGACGTTGCGTGATGAGGGAAAGTGATGAAGAGAGAAAGAGGCAAGATCGGGGTTGAGGCCTCGGGGTCGAAGAGTGGATACGTTGGTAGATTAGGGGGTAGATTGGTTGCTGTGTCGATGATGCGAGGATGTTCTGCAGACCGTCGAGGAACGCGATTGGAACGAGAGGTGCGAAGCGAGCGGTAGGAGTAGGAGTGGATATAGTACCACTCAAGCTACTACTACTCCGTACTGAGTAGTAGTAGTAGTGATGGGACTGGGAGTGGAGGTTGTTCCTGGCAAGTCGGAGAGGAGTCGCCCGTTGCGCCAACCTTGAATTGCCCAGGCCGGTGATGATGGAACGACAGGTCGGTGAAAGCGCGGGGGCGCGATGTTGGCGAAGGGCAGAGGGATGAAAGGCAGGCGAGACAGAGACAAAGAGAGCCCTGGGAAAGAGTGGGAAGGAGAGGGAGCGACAAAGAAGGGGATCCAGTGTATGGGTATGGATGGGGGAAGGCTGGCAATGTTGGGGCAGCGGGGGGCCCTTTGTCGATGGCAGAGCTGGAGGGAGGGCGGGAAGTTGATCTGTCGGCGCCCGGGCTCCCAGGGACAGCTTCGAGTCGGCCAGTGCTGGAGGGGGGGGAAAGGGTCGAAGGTTGATGGTTTAGGGATAGAGGGATAGAGGGATAGAGGGATAGAGGGATAGAGGGATAGAGGGATGGAGGGATGGAGGGATGGAGGGATGGAGGGATGGAGGGATGGAGTGGAGAGTACTCCGTAGATGGAGTGCTGGATGAATGTAGGTTCTACTCCGTACTCCGTACCTACTCCGTATGTACGGAGTACAGAGTACAGAGTAGATGGAAGCATGAAGGCGCGAGACGACGAGGATGACAAAGAAGGGGCATTCTGGTCGGCGGAGAGGATCCAGGGACATCAATGATGAGTCCACGGGTCAACGGGTGCCATCCGAGTCTCCGCGCTCTTTCAGGTACCGTACAGTATGGAGTACTCCGTACTCCGTACTAGAGGTTACTACTACCTACGGAGTACCTGTAAGTTTGTGGCCTGCGACATCTGAGTATCGGGTACTCCGTACTCCGTACCATCAAGCTACCTCGACCACGATGACAGACCACCCGAGGGAGACAGCTCCGCCCGCCACGGATCGCCGGAGCCCCATCTTCAGCTCCCTTCCAAGAAGTCCCCGGCATGTATACTATACTTCCCACTCCGCACAGGCTTTACCTCTCAACCTTTCTCGCCTGGAATCCACCGATCCTTCCCCGCATTCCCTTGCCTTCAAGTTGCCAACATCAATGGAGAGGGAGCCTCTTCTCCCCCAGACATCCGAGTCCTCTAGATGTTGCATCTCCTCATGGTACGGACTACTGGTACGGAGTACAGCTCATCGCGGAGGCGTCTGCTTCGGCCTCGAGCTCCGTGGCTGCGATCCAATCGCCCCGTGCCGAGCTCCATCACGCTGAAACACCACGACCTGTCTACTACGAGTACTACTAACCGGCTCGAGTGAAGAGAGAATGGATTATCCATTGGATCAATAGGTGGACGGCTGGAGACGGGAGACTCCGCACTCGGCGCACTCCGCAGAACGAGGTCGCTAACGGTCTGGAGAGGACGCCGGCGCGGGTCTTGCCCGTGAGGAACGCCGCGGCCGTTGTTGGTCGAGGCCGGTGCCTTGTGGCTCGTTGGCGGCCGCCACCGTCAGCTCGCCCCTGAGCCTGGGGCGCTAGTCCCTGCTCCCGGCCTGCTCTAGGGGAACTATAAGTCCGCGCTGTGTTCCATCCCCGCGAAGGCTCGCACCAGGCTGCAGGCTGCAGTGGTGGAGGGAGCCGAGCAGACAATGGATCGATCCATCAAGATGGATTCCATCCATACCGGACTGGAACATGCATCGTGAGGGGACCGCGCGGGAGACCCGACCCGGCGAGCTACCCTACACATGCACCGGACCCTCCAGTCCAGTGGAAGACTGCACGACTGGACTGGACTCTACCAGTAGATGTCCCGCGATGGCTTCACTCCATACATCCATTGTACTCCGTACTCTGTGCTCCATCCACCGATCCCTCATGCGGCTCCAATGCTTGCACGGCCCCTCTCGTCCTCCGTACTCCTCGCTCCGTCCAAGATCCGTGGATGCCTCGTAACAGGCCGCTCCCCGAACCATCCGCTGGACACGTGCCACCGTCGGAAAATATGCCCCCAAAACAGCGAGATGACGATGGATGCGTCTCCCTGGAACACCCCCCCCCCCCTCTCAGTAGGCAATCACCCACCAGCAGAGGAAACCTTCGAAGCCCCCTCCATCGGCCCTTCGTGGCCCTTGACTCCTCTCATAGTACGAGTACGGGTACGAGTAGGGAGTCCTCCGTTCAGGTACCTACTAGTAGCACGTAATCCAAGCGAAGCGAAGCGTAGCTTAGATCGAGAACACCTTAAGGTATGCGATACAGCTTTGCTTACTCTATAGGCTTAAATGTTGCACAGCTACTACATTTTTAAGCTACACATGCTCTAATTAGCTAATCTTAATTAAGCGCGCCTTATACGCTAATTAGTTAATCTTAGATTTATATTATAATGCATGCTCTTAGTGTTAAGGCAGGCTTAACTACAAGATGCCCTTGTTGCTGTGCTGCCCCTGTTGCTGTGCCGCCCTTATTGCTATGCTGCCCTTAATAAAGCTCTAGGTTGCTCCTGCTTCTAAAGCCTATAATCTTCTGTACGTAGAGATAGATCCTACGATCGCCTTATACCTAAGGCAAGATGCTCCTTGCATCTTAGGGCCTGCGCTAAGATAAATATTAATAAAGCCCCTAAACTACCCCCGCTGCTGCCTCTTAGCAATGCAGTTAATCTAAAGAAGTACGTAAAGTATAAGCTAATTAAGCTTTTTAATTAATTTATAAACCTTTGTTGTGCTAAGCTATCTACAGCGAACTGCCTTAACTGCCGCTAGCAGTTAGTCTATCCCTAAAAGTCCCCTTCCCCCCTTTTCGTCTTAAAGCAGTATTACTAATTCTTACAGAAGAGGACCCCTAAGGCGCTTACAGGCTTAGTAACACTACGCCTTTAGTCTCTGCTGCTGCGTCCTCTAAGGACCTTAATACCTTAGTTCTTCCGTTAAAGCATTAATCTAGACTATAGCCTATGCTATGCTAAAGCTTATAAGGAGGTTGTTTAAATTAAGAGACTATATTACGTTAAGCGCTGCGTTAGCAAGGAGCTATCGTAGACCTTAACTACTTCTTAGTTACTAAGTCTAGGACTAGGACTAGGACTAGTACTAAGACTAGGACCCCTTAACAGCGTTGCCCCCTCTCCTCTCTCTTAAGCTACAACTCCGTTACTTAGTTAACAGCATCTATCTTCTCTATCTTATCTATCTTTTTTACTTAGTTAATATAAAATATCTAGCTAGATACCTTTGCTATTTAGTTAGCCTTTTCTTCTATTTTAGTCTTCCCTGCTTCCTAATAAGCAGCAAAGTTTTTTTATCTATTAGTATTATAGCATTGCTTACGCTCTCTACGATTAATCTTACGTAGAAGATATACTCTATATCTATTATTTATTTAATTCTATTTCTTTGCAAAAGCGTTAAGTCTATCTGCTCTACGAGCGTGTCTTTCTTTGCAATTATTTCTTTAATTATAAAGGTTCTAATCTATCCTTTTGCTACAAATGCAATAACTTAATTAATAGCGCTTACTAATCTTACCTCTTATCTATACAGTTAACTCCTTCCTAGCTATTAACTGCGCTATCTATTAACTTTAAGCTATCTATTTTTTAGCTGTCTTAACAGCTGCTGTTTAAGGGAAATATACAGCAGCTAGCCTTCTCCCTAGGGGACTAAGAGCTTCTCTGCGCTTAGCAGGCGCATCTTAATGCTAAAAGCATAGAATTTTACCTTTGCTGCAAAACTAGGTAGTTTTAGCAGGACCTTTGCAATAGTATATGCTATATATACAGAAATAAGGACTATAACCTTGCTGCTAGCTAGCCCTTCTACTATAGCAAAGAGAACGGTTTAAACTTTAGTAAAGTCCTTAAATACTTCCCCTAGCTTATATAGGTTAAGGAGATGCTAATATCGTAGGTTTATGTATAAATCTAAGTCTTTTAGCATTAAAGGCAGTAGTATAAGTACTAGGGCTATGTTATTAACTTCCTTTACGACGCTAAAAGCGTGTATTTACAATTACCCCTTTTGCCCTTAGATCTTAACATTATTATCCTTAAGCTTACTAATAAAACTACGCAGCCTTACATAACCTGTTAGTTCTAGCAGCAGTTTTAAGTATATAAGAACGCTGTTACCTAATAGCTCTATTTCTTAAAGGATAACTATCCTAGCTACGTTAATATTAATATTAATACGTAGAGATTAAGTTAGCTACCTAAGGACAACGACGTTAAAGACTAGATCCTTACTTAGCTATATAATGCCGTTCTTATTAAAGATAAGATCCCTAATAATTAGATGCTAGACGAAAACGACTTTAACAGGGCTACTGTCCTAAATCTTATCCTAGACTAAGCGGATCTTAATTAGCTACGCTAATAGCTTAAAGATGCTAATGCTACTATAGATAAGCAGCTTATACTATTGTAGAACCTTAGTTAGCTAGCAGCCTGTCTCTGCTTCTATATTTAGGTACTGCTTATTTAATCTACTCTAATAAACAAGTTTAATTAATCCTAAGCTTTCCTTTCTTTAGCTTTCCCTACGCTGTATCCTATAGGCAAGGCAGACTTTATATACCTTTGTATAAGGAGCATTAACTATAGCTCTTATATTAATTTTATAATAAAATAGTATAATAAGCAGTTCGCGAAACACTTACGCTTCTGCTACGTTGCCTTTAATACAATAACAAGGCACTTAATTAACGCTTACAGCAAGTTCTTTATTAAGAGACCTAGCTAAGCTAATACGCCTCTTAACATACAGCGGCTCTAGGAAGCTTTTAAGGATAACAACCCTAATGCTAAGGCTAGCTTGTTACTTTGCTTTATCGTCTCCTATTCTAGCTCTCTTTAAGGGTTGCAGCTATATTAGAACAATAAGCGCAAGGGCCTTAAAGCTATAATCCGCTCCTTAAGCTACCTTAGCACCTTCTTAACCTTTTCTACCGCTAACGTCTACTAGCATAGCCTATAGCAATACATACTAGATTTTAATAACTAGCTAGCTGCTAGGCATTAGGCTCGTGCTGTCCTAGGGATATAGAACCTATAAAACAACCTTTACATCGTAGCATATTATTTTTAGCATTGCCTTATATCTTTTCTTTAGTAAGTGCTTAAGCTAAAATACTACGTTATAAAGTATTAGCTTCGCTGTAAGTAGTAGGCGCGCAGTAGCATATACGTCTATAGTCTCTTTTAATATTAAGATAGCCCTTAGTTTAATAAGCATAATCTTAAAGCTTGTTAAGCGTTTAAGACTTACTAAAGGGGCATAGTCTCTGCTATTAATCCTTAGGTACACAAGGGCTAAGCGAACGGCGCGCTGCCCCCTAAGGGCAACCCCTTAATAATACTAGTTAACTTTGCTGTAACCTTTAAGGAGCTCTTTTACATCGTTAATCGCGTCTAAAGACACGTTTATACTAAGGCATACTGTCTTAGGAGACGTAAGCTACTAAATAGAGCTTTTATAAAAGAAAAGCTTTATCGTTTCTACTTCCTAAAGCCCCTTTATAACAACCTAAGGGTATCGCAAAACCTAAACCCTATGTTCCTAATATATAACAGTCTTCGTAACAACGTACACCTTAACAACTATAACTACCTTATAGCACTAAGCTAGAAAGCAAATTATAATATCTCTCCCTATACTAGCACCTAGGCTGTTATAGCCTACGTTACGAAGTACATAAGTAAGATAGAAACTAAGAGCGCGTTATATAAGGATATAGTAAAGGCGATCCTTCTTACTGTTAACAGCGAAGATCCTCTTAAGAGCTTTATTGCTAAATTTATAAATAAGCTTACGTTAAAGAGGGACTAGTCTACGATAGAGATTTGCTATATCCTTCTTTAACTCCCCTTAGTCGCCTTAACTAAAGTCTTAGTCTCTGTTAACTATTAACCCTTTTAAAACACTCTTAAGGAGGTTATTAAGGACAACACCGTCTATATCGTCTAGTCCTACTATATTAAGTATCTTAAGAGACACTTAGCGTAAGATCACCTCTCTTATTTCTCCTTCTTTACTACTATTAACTCTACGTAGAATCTATAAACAACATACTTATAGAGCAAGGCCTAGGTCTTAAGCTATTTTCTACAGTATTCGTTAAAGCCTTTCTATAATAACTTTAAATAGTACTATCGTATACGTTTAATGCTCTATTATCTTTATCGAGATTAGTAAAACTTAAAGGTTATTAACAGCGTTGTTTTTAACATATACGCTATAGCTTTTAAGACTTATTGCTAAGATTACAACTACTTTAACGACTACTACTCTAGGCTCGTCCCCTTAAGCGAGCAAGAGTTTAAGGAGGAGCCTTAAGAGGAGGAAGTAAACCTAAATAACTAGCAGGAAATAGTACAGCTGTATCCCTTAGGCAATCTTAAGGCTAAGGATATTAATCTCCTTAGGAATTAAAACATTAATCTTGCTTATACTTAGTTAGACTATGTTAGCAGGTATCTAAACCTCCTAATTCCTAGCCTTTAGTACTAAAAGCAGCTTAAGGAGCAATAAGTTATAGCCTTAAAGGATTTTATGTCTAATGTAAACATTAATTAATTAAATCTTAAGCAGCGCCTTATATATAATCTCTTCGTTAACTATTTCTATTAATCTTTTACCCCTAATCTGCCTAATCCCCTTTAAGTTTAAGTTAACAGCTTTAGTAGTACTAAGAAATCCTTCCTTATTAAAGCAATCTCGTTAAAGCTTGCCTAGCTAGCTTCTTCTAATATTATTGTATACGCTGCTCCTATAGGAGTTACAGCAAATACGATTAATAGCGTTACTCTTTACTCTCTACTACGTCTCTTAATTTTAAAAGAGGGACCCTTTACTATAGCCCCTCTTACTCCTGCTAACCTCTTAAATCTCTAGAATAAGTTACGTAAAACAAAATACTTTATTATTAACGAGAAGTCTATAATTAGCCTTTGTACTATGTTTAACATTAACTACTAGCTCTATAAGATCTTTCCTATAAGTTAAGACAAGTTCTTTAAGGGCTATAGCGTCCTCTTGCTTAAGGACTTCTTCTAGCTTCTCCCTATTATAAAAAAGCTACTTTACGTTAGTTTAAAGGGTATAAACCTTACTAATATAAACATCGTTAGCAGGAATGCGTTCCTTTCCTTTAATATAACTGTACAGTTAGTTTAAGTAGTACGTTAACAAGGTAAAGACTAAGCTCTCTTTAGAGCAGCCCTTAAAGGTCTTTGTTACAATTAGCTAACAGTTAACGACTAACGACTCCTCTATACTTACATCTAGTTATCTTTAATAGTAACAGAGGTAATGTAGTTTAACGGCGCTTTATAGATATATCCTACTAACGCTTAAGTACGTAAATACAACTAAGATTATATAAAGAAGCTTTAAGGCCTTTGTATCTATATAACTTCTATTAACACTAGTGCTTAGGCATAGAGTGCTAAGTTAATTACTGCTAGCAATCTAAACTATCTTCTCTTCCTATGCATAAAGGCGTAAGTAATGCTTACTACTAATGTCTAGACTACTACTAGCCTTATTAACGGCGTAATAAGTATAGTGTTTAACATCTCGTAGGACTTTAGTACTAAGGATCTATATACGCAGCTGCTACGCATTGTCCTTGTCTAGTTTAATTAATATACTAGTCTACTATATATCCCTAATAATCCTTAGGTTATTCCTATCTTTTGTGTTACGTAAGACTTTATAGTAGCTAATATGCTATATACTTATACCTAGTTCCCCTTAAACATTGCCTATAGCATTATAGTCTATAAGTCTTAGGGCTATACACTTAACAAGGCTATCGTAGACCTCTTAAAGCAAGACTTTACGATTAAGCTTAGCTATATAATAGTGTTACAGGTTAAGAGACTTAATAGTATTATGTTTAATGCTACCTTTAATCTTCTTAACATTAAGGGAACGTTACAGCGTAGCCCTAACCCCCGTCTCCTCGATTAACTCCGTTATAAGGCCTAGAGGGTATATCCTAATCCCCCTAGCCCTTCTCCTAGCTCTAGCCCTTCTCCTAGCTCTAGCCCTTCTCCTAGCTCTAGCCCTTCTCCTAGCTCTAGCCCTTCTCCTAGCTCTAGCCCTTCTCCTAGCCCTAACCCCTAACTAGGCCTATTACATATAGTCTAATTTAACAGGCCTCCCTTTAACACAGCATAAAGTAGACGACTAGGTTGTCTTTAACGTAATAGTATATAAGCCTATAACGTTACTAAAGAGCCTCTTAACTTGCCTATAGGAAGTAAACTAAAAGTTTATAGCGTACTGCTGTTCTTTAGCTAAGCTAAGGTATTCCCTTATAAGAACTAAGGGGCACTAGGGACTACTATAAAGGTACTAGGGACTACTACTATTATAACACCCTAATAATCCGTTTAAGGGCGCTAACTACTATAAAGTCGTTAAACAGGTGTTAAGGCAGTTAGTAGTATACAATTATCTAGCTAAAAGGTATCTAAGAGACTTATAAATTACTAATAACAAGTCCTAGCCTACTACTTAAGGGGTTGCCTAGTAAGGGGTTCTTTTTTGTATATAGTGCATAAGTAATAGGTATAATAGATAAGTTTATCGTAAAGTAAGGTAAAGCAAATAAGGAAGCAAAAGGGGTATTATATAACTTAGTGCTCTCTTTATTAACTACTGCAAAGCAGTTAAATTTACTTATTTTAAGCTACATCGTTACGCCTAAGGTTATGCATTCGAATTCGGGCCTTACACCTCTTTTTCTTCTTTTTTTGCTGCTTAGGGCTAGGCTTCGCTTAGCCCTTTGTATAGACGTCTGTCTCACGCGTCTATACTCACTTGTACTACGAGTACTCTCACTCTACCATACGAGTCACGTGCATCCACGAACGACGCCGGACCTCGTCCGCTTTGTGCTCGCAGTCATCGGTGGAGGAAAAAGGGGGGGGGGGAGGGGACGCCACACCACTTCCTCCCGCCCTCAGTCCAGGATGCGAGTACGGAATGCGCTCAGTGCTCCGTCCTCGTACGGAGGTGCACGGAGGGAGGTCAGAGCCATTCTCAGCAGACCCATCGGTTCCCAGACGACGGCGCCGGGGGTTCGCCCGCTCGGCCGTAGCCGAAAACTTAATGAATCCACTGTTGCCGGTTGTTCTCCCCACCACCACTACCGCCCCCAGCTCCGCAGTCCACTTCCATCATATGATCCATGGATCCATTGCTCTTCTTGTGAGTGATCGGAGACCGAACCAGTTCTCGTGTACGGAGTACGGAGTACGGAGCTCTCCGTACTCGTTCTCTTGCCCCCTTCCTCCGGCCATGCCCAATGCTGTCACCGTGCGAACACAGGCACCGTCCTAGTAAGTACTCGTACGAATGCACACGCCTCGCCCTCGCCGCGAGATCTGGATCGATCCAGAGGCGACAGCCCGTCCGCGCGAGATCATGCCGCAGGGCGCCCCTGCCTGTCTCCGGGACCCTTGGTGCCAAGCGGAAACAGACACAGAGCAATTTCACATGGCTGGAGGCACGAGGGTCCGAAGCAGTGCCATTGACGCAGAGGGACTTCGTACTCATACTCGTACACGGAGCCCTCCGCGCCCGGTTTGGGAAAAAGGTCAGACATGCACATCGACTCCGAACGCGTGGTCCGGAATACTCCATGCCGCTATTGGATCCGCCCTCCCAGCGTCTGCCATTTGCCATCTATCGTATCTCTACGGAGTCATGGGCACGTACCTGCCTGTGGTACGGAGTACATATGCATGGCCTCCCTGACACAGGCAGACCGAATCCTCCACACGGCCTACTCCTGCATCGAGCACATGTCCTCCTGGCGGTGGTATGTACCACGGCGACGCCTCTATCGCACAGCAACCTCGACCTCCTGGCCCTCAAACTTGGGCAGCTCGGCCTCCACATCCGCCCACGTCTTGGTCCCGTCCACGAGCGCCCGGACGGCCTCCAGGATCTTGTCCTGCTCCGCGCGGACCTGGCTCGTCGAGTCGCGGTCCCGCAGCGTGATGCTGCCGTCCTGCACCGTCTGGAAGTCCACCGTGATGCCCAGCGGCGTGCCCAGCTCGTCGTTGCGGCTGTAGCGCTTGCCGATGCTCGCGGACGAGTCGTCCACGCGGCTCGAGACGCCCAGGGCGCGGAGCTTCTGCGAGACCGCCTGGACGGCGGGCTTGAGCTGCGCGTTGGAGGAGAGCGGGACGAGGAGGACCTTGGTGGGCGCGACGACGGGGGGAAAGGAGAGGACCTGTGGACAGGGTGATCAGCATTCGTAGAGAAAAAAAGGAAAGAGAAAAAAAATAGAACATGGAAAGAGAGAAGGGAAGTAAGAAGGGAAGAGGGACTCAAATTGCCACCATGAGGCGAGGCAAGGCCACTTACACCGCGGGCTTCGTCGCCGCCCTCGCTGGCGCGGGACCAGTAGTTGTGCTCGATGAGCGAGTAGAGGATGCGGCCGATGCCGAACGACGGCTCGATGACATTGGGCGTGTACTCGCGCGTGTGCTCCATCCTCTTGCGGAACTCGATCTTGATGTGCTCCGTGCCGAGCTCGACCGTGCCCTCGCCCACGCCGGCGACCTCGAGCGTCACCTTGCCGCTGGCGGCCAGCTCGGCGGCCAGCCGCTGCCGCTGCTCCTGCGAGGTGGCCTCGAGCGCGGCCTCGACGGCCTTGGCGTCCTTCTTGAAGAGCGGGCCGAACTTCTTCTTCTCGATGTCGACCTCCCACGCCTCGATGGTGCGGGGCGTCTCGAGCTTCTCGCGGACGAGCAGCGGCGCGCCCGTCTTCTTGGCGTGCACGGTGAGGTCGTACGCGCTGCGGTCCGCGCAGCCGACGCACTCGACCCATCCCGACGAGGTAAAGAGCTCCGCGTCCCAGCAGTCGCACGCGTAGTGGGCCATCTCGTTGCCCATGTGTTGCCGGAAGCGCAGCTTGGCCATGTCGACGCCGATGCGGGCGAGGAAGAGGTGGATGCGGGCGAGGAAGTAGCCCAGGGTCTCGTTGTCGACGACGCCGTCCCGCACCGCCTGCCCGATGGTCATCTTGCGCACCTCCGTCTTGCCGGAGAGCTGCGTCGCGCGGTCCAGCAGGGCGAGCTCGACGCCCTCGACCTCGTGGAAGCGGCTGTGCCTCTTGCCGCCCTCCGGGTCGACGAAGTGCTCGATCTCGGCCATCAGGAACTCGCGCACGCGCAGGAGGCCCGCGCGCGGGGAGATCTCGTTGCGGTAGGACTTGCCGATGGAGGCGGACGCGAAGGGCATCTGCGACTGGTTGAACTCGAGCAGCTTCGCGAAGTTGAGGAACTGGCCCTGCGCGGTCTCGGGGCGGAGGTAGCCGGGGAGGTTGCTGCTCGGGCCGATGGACGTCTGGAACATGAGGTTGAAGGCGACGGGGTCCGAGGGCAGCACGCCCGTCTCCGGGTTCTTGAGGTCGTACTTCTTGATGAGCTCGCCCAGCTCCGGCCCGTCGTAGTTGTCGATCTTGGCGAGGACCTCCTCGTACTCCTGCACGACGGCGTCGTCGAGCTTCACGGCCACGGACTTGGCCGTCTTCTTCTTCTTCTTGTTGTTCGCGTCGGCGGCCTCCTTCTCCTCCTCGATCTTGACGCCGCGAGCCTCCTTGTCGCCTTTGAGCCGCGCCTCCAGGATGGCCTCGACGAAGTGGTCCGCGCGGAGGATCTCCCCGTTCTTGGGGTCCTTGCACATCCAGTCGGCGAACTTGTCGACGTGGCCGCTCGTCTTGAGCACGTCGTGCGGGGTCAGCGCCGTGCAGTCCACCTCGAGCATGTTCTCCTCGAGGATGAAGTGCTTGCGCCAGACGTCGACGATGTTGGTCTGCAGAGCGCAGCCGGGCGGGCCGTAGTCGTAGAGGCCGGCCACGCCGCCGTAGATCTCAAACGACGGGGTGTAGAACATCCGCCGGCGCAGCATCGAGTCGAGGCTGGCCTTGTCGAGCGGCTGACCCTTGAGCGTCGTCGCCATGATGCCGGTCTTGGTGGGGGTCGATCGCGCCTTGATGGCTTGGAATGCGCCGGGGCTCGAGGTGGGGGAGAAGCTGCGATGGCGGGCCGCTGAGAAGACTCGGCTTGCGGCGAACGGGACGGTCCTGGCTCCGAGCAGGGCAGACGAGAGGCAAGGCAGTCGAATTGGCTTCATTCACCGGCGCTGAGAGGGGCAGATGGACGAGGAGTGGTAAGTGAGTCACAAAATTCCGGACCGCGCCGCCTCGTTTCTTTGCCGGATGGTGGGGTTGGATCTTTGAAGACAAATTGAGGGTGGGAGAAAAAGCGCCGGAAAATCGTGGTGGGGTGTACTCCGTAGTCTCTGTGCATCTGATTTTTGCTGATAGAATGCGGTAGCCGGTACATAAGGTGCCGCTCAGACCACCATACATCTGACAAGTATCTGCTATCAGAGAGCAGTATGGGCCATTTACCGGTACCTGCACTAGGAACCTCCTGGTAACTCACCTACTAATACGGAGTACTTCCTACCTACTACTAGTAGTAGTAGTAGACCCCAAGAGGCGCATTCGAACATTCACTTCACATGCAGGTTGGTTTGCAGGCTCTGGATACAGATGAAAGTATTCCAGAGAAGCCATAGTCTATTTGCAGTGCATCATGGCAATTCAATTGAGGGGAATTTGTCAAGAAGATCCCATTTCAAACGTGATGAGGCCTTCTCTCCCCCCAAGCTCCCTTCTCCCTGAACTCGAAACCGCCTCGCCAGCTCACCGAAGCTCGCGCGTTGGTGTTGCGGCCCGGCTCGGTGCCCTGCTCGGCTGTCTGAAGATGCTGATGTGCGAGCGGTGGGCCACGTACTCGCTGTCGGCGTAGCCCAGGATGGACACGATATCCGTGCTCTGATGGCCCATGATTCTCGAGATCTCCGGCGCCGCGTAGTTAACAATGGCCCTCCCGATCTCCGAAGGCGTGCCCTCCCAGCGCTTCTCGTTCGGCCCCGGGTTCGTCCGCCGCTTGACCACGACGAGCCGGATGACATCCTGCTGAGCAAAGTTGCCCTCGACGCCCAAGACGCCCACGGGCAGCAAGCTGGCCTTGCCAAGCAGGGCCCGCTCGGCGCCATGGTCGATGTAGACAGTGCCGTGCGGGTTCGGCGTGTGGAGGAGCCAGAAGTGGCGGTCTCGTATGGGGTCGAGCGAGGGCAGGAACCTGGTGTGGAGAGGCGGAGGCGGCGCCGGCTCTTTCGCGGAGTTGGCTGCCAGGGCGGCTTGCTTCAGATGCGCCGAGGACTGTGATCGCGGGAGCAGCGGCGGCGTGGATGTGGAGTTGCTTCCTTGGGGGGAGTCGTCGTTGAGATATCGGACAATGCCGAGGATGTTCCCCGGGTTGGATGATCTGGTGATGATGGTTGTCACGCCCGCTGAGGTTCCGAGCCTGGCAGCGATGATCTTGGTGCTCATGCCTCCGGTGCCCAGGGCCGAGCCCGCGCTTGAGACTATGGAAGGTGAGCATGTGTCGTCGATGACGTTCAGGGGTGGGGGGGGGGAGCGGGGGGGGAGAGAAGTGGTTTCCAAGCCAAGCCGGACTCACCATCAGCTTCCAGCTCTGAGATATCCTCCACGATCTCGATAGGCTTCGCGTCGGGATGATGACGAGGGTTCTTGTCGTACAGACAGTCGACATCTGTCATGAGGAACAAGAGATCTGCGTGAATCATAGCAGCTGTGATGGCCGACAGGGTGTCGTTGTCGCCAAACTTGATTTCAGAGACAGCCAGAGTATCGTTTTCATTGACGATGGGAATGACGCCCATGTCCAGGAGCTCGTGGAAGGTGTTTTGGGCATTCAGATATCTCGTTCGCTGGAGAACAAAGCATCAGTCAGGGTTGATCAGCGACGGGAGCCATGCTCTTGGGGGTCCGACATACATCGGCAATATCATTCCGCGTGAGCAGGACCTGGGCAACAGGCTGTGAGAGGTGGGCGAACAGGCTGTCCCAAAGACTGATGAGTCGACATTGTCCGATTGCCGCCAAGGCCTGGAGCGAGTCTGTCAGTCGAGATGTCTCCCGGAGATAGCGCCAGCTACCTGGGTAGAGCCAGAGAGAGACTTGCCTGCAACTGTGCGAGGTGCTTTGGGCGCTTGGCCACGTCCATGCGTCTCAAGCCGACGCCAATGGCTCCCGAGGACACAATGACCACCTTATGGCCATCCTTCCTGAGCTTGACAGCCGTGTCCACGATCAATGTGAGAATGGGGAGCAGCGGCTCGTGGGTCTTCTCATCGACGATCGAGCTTGTCCCTGAATGAGCCCCGTCCGGGCCTCACTGTCAGCCATTGACCGCGAGTGATGAAGAGTCATGAATCCTCGTCCATGGTCGACGACTCACCCAGCTTGATGACGACGACGAGAGGCCGCGGACGCCTCAATTCTGCAATGACGTTAGTGACGATGTCTCAGATTGAATCTCAGTACGGAGTCACGGGAGCGGATACGGCTCTGCCGTGCGGGCGGCCCGAGCGATGTCGCCCCAGACCGGGGGTCGGACTCACCTTGAGGGATGGCTTCACTCGACATGCTTGAGACGTCTGAGTTGGGTGATGGGCCGTCCGATTGCAGCAGTCACGCCGTTCACACACCGAGTATGAGCGTAGGTCAGGATCGTAGACCAAACAGTATGCGGAGCAACTGGGGCGACTTCAGCTGGCAGCACGAGGGTGGGCTCCAAGACGCTGTTCGGGTCGATGATGACCGGCGGTCGGCGCTGACTCTGGATCCAAGCGAGTTGAGGCGGCGGGTCGAAGGGGAGGCGGATGATGCGTTGTCAATTGACGCGCAGCATGTCTAAGGGAGTGTCCAAAGCCAGGTGCGATACACTGTGAAAGGGTCACTGTCCAGCACACAGTCTCAATCTCATCCAGCACGTCGAGACACGGAAGACAGCAGCAGGGGATGGGTGGATGTCATCGTCGACGGGAAAACAGAGATGAAGTTGAGATCGAACGTGAAGCGCAGCATCGGGATTGACTGGATATGGATGTACAGATTCACTAAGGGAGGGCTGCCTCCAGCAGTCCACTGGGCCGCAAAGACCGCTAACGGCTCCAGGGCTCTCTTTCCTGTGGCATTACCGCGCCATCAATCTTAGGCCAAGAGCCCCTGGAAATCCACTAGAACCCCCCGGATGAAGCCCAAGCCACACTTCAACCGAGAACTGGATGATTTCGACGTGGCTGGTGGGGCGACTCACCGCCCAAATTTCGACGTCGATCCAAGGCGGCAGAATTTCGACATCGCATTGCCGTGCATCCATCAGTCGCCTCTTTCCATCCATCCATCCATCCATCCATGACATTCATCTGAAGCCATCTTCAATTGATGCCACCCCTCTGCATATATAGCATCCGCGAACCTTCTCGCAACCCGTGCCCGACCCCGACCCCGTCCCCTCCCGGCAACCGCACGCAATGCCCACCCAAGATGCCGCC
>NIGD01000004.1:1571788-1590079 GCA_003055185.1 Escovopsis sp. TC | reverse complement strand
CCCGCCCGCAATGCCCACCCAGATGCCGCGCCCCCCCCCCCCGGCGGAGCCCGCCCCATCCCCTCCCCCCAAGGAAGTCCTCAACGACCCCGCCCGCACCGGCTTCGACCCCCAGATGAAGTGGTGGATGAACTACTTCCGCATCCTCTCCGGCCAGATGACCCCCGAGGGCCAGTTCCACTACCGCGAGTGGCGCTACAAGGTCCATGAGGAGCGCGACTGCCGCCGCTGCGAGGAGAACCGCGACTGGCTCTTTGCCTACTCCCCGCTCATCCGCTTCCTGTCCGCCCGCGTCGGCGACCTCAACGGCCGCCTCGACCCCGGCAACGTCGTCTGCCGCCGCTGCCCCGCGCGCCTCGCCGAGGACGGCCAGGTGCACCGCCAGAGCGGCGGCTTCTCGCCCGGCCACGGCATCCTGCTCTGCGCCAACGAGATCAGGGACAGGAAGCACCTCGAGGACACGCTGGCCCACGAGATGGTGCATGCGTGGGACCATCTGCGGTGGAAAGTCGACTGGATGGGCGACAAGGACCTCAAGCACGCGGCTTGCACGGAGGTACGACTTGCGCATGCCACCATGGATGCTTGCGGGAGAGCAGTGAACATCGAGAGATACAGAGAAAGAAGGAGCAAGAGAAATCGTACGAATGACTGACTCTACCTGGCACTCCAGATCCGTGCATCCATGCTCAGCGGAGAATGCAGATGGACGCGCGAGGCCTTCACAAGGGGCAACTGGGCCCTGACGCAGCAGTTCCAGAAATGCGTCCGCACACGAGCCATCCAATCCGTCATGGCCAGGCCGCACTGCAAGGACGACGTGCAGGCCACGAAAGTCGTCAACGAGGTCTGGGACTCGTGCTTCTCAGATACCAGGCCATTCGACGAGGTTTTCCGATAGGGAGACACTCAAAGACCATTCCTTATAAACCCTCCAACACGCTTTACAATCACACCCTCCCCACTCTACCACACGAAAGGAGCAGTGGTAAAATAGGACAAATGACGATCCGACACAACACGGCGGAATGATGAGAAAAACAGAAGAAGATCCCTTGAACCGGATTTGCCCTTGATCTATACACCTCGGACACGACACTGTACGGACTATATCCTCCAGCAAAGTCTGGAGACATGATTTGCAACTATAGCCCCATGCTACCTATTAATGATACCCATAGAACAAATGCTAAGCGCTTCGTTGCTTCCTCCCCTTGCAAGGTTGAAGCAATTGATCAAACAATTCATTGAGCTGCTCTGGAAACCCGTGCATGGAGAAGGATGACATCGTATCTCGCCGGGACGAGGAACGCAGCTAGAGGAACAGATCTGAGGAACAGTATAAAACGGAAAAAACTCCAGCGACTCCTTCTGATGCAAAATGTCATGACTCTGGGAATATCCAAGCAACGGCCTGATGAACTGTCCAGTCGGCCAGCTTCTCCAACCCACCGCTTCCCCTTTCTCCCCCTTGCCCTCTCTCTCCCCCTTATTTTGTATGCACTCCTCTGTCCGGCATTGCCTCGGCGGCTGCTCAGCGTAGGACTAGGAATCGTCAATTAGGTGCTCTTCTCGCGGTTCGAGGCTCGCTCCCCCTTGACGCAGTACTTGATGATCCACGGGTGATTTTGGATCTCCTCCAGAGGGATTCGCTTCTCGGGATCGAGGACCAAGAGCTACAAAGGAATCGGGTCAGCACTGCATTGACGCATCCATTGACATCCCCAGGACACAGAATATCACGTTGCGCCCATACGTTAAGGGACAAAGGGGACATACCTTCTTGATGAGATCGGCAGCCTCCTCGCTCACAAACTTGGGAATCTTCATGTCCGCGCGCGCGATCCTCCGCTGCGTCATGACAGGGTTATCCTCGAAGGGGGCCTCCCCGACGAGGAACTCGTACGTCAGGACGCCCAGGCTCCACAGGTCGACCTTCTCGTTGTAGTAGTTGTCCGAGGACCCCGGCCGGAGCATCTCCGGGGGCAGGTAGTCAAGGGTGCCGCAGAGCGTCTTGCGCCTGGCGTTGGGCGCGTGCACGCTCCACCCGAAGTCAGAGATCTTGATTTCGCCGTGGATGCCGACGAGGATGTTCTCGGGCTTGATGTCGCGGTGGATGACGTGCTTGCGGTGGAGGTAGCGCAGGGCCGAGGCCATCTGGGCGATGTACTGGGCGGCCTTCCACTCGGGAAACCGGGTCTCCTTGCGCAGGTGCTTGTAGAGCTCGCCCTTGCCGGCGAACTCGAGGATGAGGAAGATGCGCTTGCTGTCATGGAAGTGGCCGTACATCTGGAGGATGTTGGGGTGCCGCAGGTTGATCTGGATCTCGATCTCGCGGCGCACCTGCTTCTCGACGTTGCCGTCGCGCAGCTCGTCCTTGTGCAGCGCCTTGAGCGCGCAGATGAAGCCGCTGGTGCGCTCGCGGGCGAGGTAGACGCGCCCAAACTTGCCCTTGCCGAGGGGCCGGCCGATTTCGAACATGCCGAGGTGAAACTGCTTAGGGATCTTGGGCTGCTCGATCAGCGAGAGGGGCTGCGCCTGTTCGTGCTCCTCGTCCGTCGGCGTCGAGGAGGTGGACGCCGACGCCGACGCCGACGCCGACGCCGAGGCTAATGAGGAGGCGGCGGTGCTCGCGAGTGTGGTCGTGGTTGTGGTCGTGGAGGTCGTAGCGGTCGTGCCCGTCGTGGTCGAGGACGCGGTCGTGGACGTGGACGTGGTCAAGGCCCGCGAGGAGGACGAGGGCAGGAGTTTTCTCGAGGTCGACGAGGGAGACGCATTGCCTTTCCGCTGATGGGTCGAAGACGAAGGCGGCGGCAGATTTGTCGTCGTGAGGGCGGCGCTTCTTTGCGACTGGAGGGCGAGCTTGAAATGGCTTGCGAGTTTCGAGCTGGACGAGACAGCCACCTGTTCGGCGGGTGAGGGATCATCAGCATGTGGTCCTTTCAAGCGATGCTACAAACCAACGCCCCATCTATGGACCGCTGGCGCTCGTACCTTGGGTTTGGGATATGGTCTGGAGGTCTCGCCGTTGTCGCCCTCCTCCTGGACGGACATGTTCTCGAAGCGGGTCTCCAGCGTTCGTGAGGACATTGTGGCGACGACGCTGGCTAGCAGACGCTGTCACTGCTACTGCTGTTGTTGCTGGTGTTGCTGGTGTTACTGTTACTGATGTCGATGGTGTTGGAAGGAGAATCAGGCGATGACGGGTGCGCGGGGAGGGGGGGGGGGGGTTGTCCAAGTTGTTTGAGAGAGCTCGTCGTCATCAATATCGGCTCTCGCGGGAGTCGTGGGATAGACAGCGATCGGCTGACCCCCAAAATGGATGCGGGCAGAGTGACAAGATCGGGCTGAGACTGCGACCTTTGATCCCCAGGGATTGGATGGATTGGATGGATTGGATGGATGATGGCATTGATGATGGTCACAAAATCCGGTCCTTGTCCAGCCTCACTCAACGTGAAAGAGGCTCAGCGCCCTGTTGGTATGCGGTCTGCGGCCTGCGGTTGCCATGACAACGGGGCATCGTCGGGGGCCCCGACGACCAACGAGCTCGCTTCGGGCATGGCGGCTCCAGGCATTGGCGGGACGATGCAGAGCGCCTGCATCGATCTGGATGCAGGGGATCGGGCCCGGCACTTGCATCTACTGGTAATGGATATGACCAGTACTCCGTACATGATCCAATGATTCTTTTTCAGCTGCCATCAACTCCATCCTCGCACACACCACAGACAACATCACGGGGGATTCAGGAGAGCGACTGCCTCTTTTATCCACGGATCCATCAATCAACGAGGCACCGGGCATGCTGATCGCTATTGATGTCATCGATGGGTGTCGCCAAGGGGCAAAGGGCGCTATCCTCGCAGGCATGACCATTGACTCAACCTGAATGTCTCGAGGATCATTGATCAACGAAGAGCTCTACTGGAGCTCGATGAGGCCAGCTGGTGCAGACCGGGTCCAGATGCACGTACGGAGTACGGAGTACACGTAGCCGGCTCTAGGGTAGCGATGCCCGGCTCATCCAGCACGGTGCGTACATGTATGTACATGTACATGTACGTGATGGATGTGGTCACCGAGCTCGCTGCCACCGTCATTGATTGAGACAGCGGGGTCGACCACGCCGTCAGCCCCGCTCGATACTTGATGGCACGCGCTGAAGCTCGGCTCGAGGTCCTGAGCTGCCGTGCTCCATCAGCATCGTGATGACTTCAATCCAAGGTTCACCTCCAGCTGCAGCCATCCACCATTTCTCGTACGGAGCACTGGACCCATCACACCTTTCCTCCCCATCACCAACCTTCAATACCCGAGCCGCGCACAGCCACCTGAATCCATCCCCACAGCCGTCATCACCAGATCGCCAAGTGACTCCCAGAAGGAGGAACACCAGAGGGAGCTGCAACCAAAGCAAGAGTCAGCATTGAGACCAGACCCCACGAGCAAGAGCACATATCCATCCCCCAGTCGAAGCAGCCATGGACTCCTCCCTCTCCTCCCTCTCCTCCCGCTGGTCCAAGGAGGAAATCGCCGCCGGCATCCGCTCCCACACCCAGTCCCGCTTCGCCATCACCACCCAAAAGTTCCCCATCTCCAAGGCCGACGCCATCGCCGCCCTCGAGGCCCGCCTCGCCATCCCCGTCCCCGAGATGATCTTCGGCGACAACCTCCTCGAGGTCGCCCACCCCTCCGCCCGCTGGGCCCTGCGCTTCTCCGCGCGCGACGCCCTCGACGCCGTCGACAAGACCGACAGGAACATGCTGCGCGTCGCGCACGCGCGCGACTGGGAGAGCTCGCGCGAGGAGACGACGCAGAAGATCAAGGAGGTGGTCAAGCCGTATGACTGGACGTACTCGACGACGTTTCGGGGCGCCGCGACCGCTGCTCGTCGGCCTGCGGAGGCTCCTAGGACAGCAATGGAACCGGCCACAGCAACGACGACGGCGACGGATACTACGGCAACGGCGGATCCCAGGAATACTGCGGACACGATCACACGAGCCCCCAGTGCAGGCGCGGCGGCCACCCCGGCCTTCGCTCCCACAGAGACGAGAATACCCATGGAGGTCCTCCGCCGCCGCGACCCCATCCTCTTCTTCGACGAGGTCGTCCTCTATGAGAGCGAGCTCGACGACAACGGCGTCTCCGTGTACAGCGTCAAGATCCGCGTCCACGAGCACTGCCTCTTCGTCCTCGCCAGGCTCTTCATGCGCCTCGACGGCGTGCTCATCCGGATTCGCGACACGAGGGTCTTCGTCGATCTTGTCACCGACGAGATCATCCGCGAGTATACGGCTAAGGAGGCCACCCATAGGGAGGTTGTCGAGGTGAGTCGCCCCTAAATTTTCGCCCCCCCCCGTCCCCCTTTCTACCTTTCCCCTTTTTCTACTTTTTCCCCTTTCCCCCTTCCCCCTTCCTGACCGCATTCTCGTTCGCCTCAACCCCTATGAATGCGTGTAAAGTAAAGAGAAGAATGAGATCTAAAATCGCTGACAATCGCGGTTCGCGTGGACAAAAAGGCCCTGTCCCGCTCCGGCATGGCCGTCGTAGGAGACTTCGTCAAGGCCGTCAGGGATCCCAATACGCTCGAGCCCCATCTGAGAACAGTAGAGCACCACGTCGAGGCCGTCTCTCTATCGAGCTGATGCCCGGGCGGGCATTCAGAGAAGCGAGGAGAGCATGGCATGGTAAGGGAAAAGGGGGGGGGGATTGTTCACCAAAGGGGAGAGGGGCACCCAAGGGGAAAAAAGGCTGGGAAAAGAAACGTTTCCTGGGCGTTAGACTTGGCGTTTATGGGGCTTGAAATGATATACCATCTCCATTTTGTGTTTTTTGAACGTTACTCCCAAGCAGCAGATCAGAGAACAGAGCGGCGACCAGTATATCCATGGATTCAAACCGCTCATTGATGCAGAACCTTGGACCTCCTGACGGAACTACCTTCTACACACGCCGGTAGCATCATCATCCCTGTCCCCATCCCCCTCACTCAACCCGAGCATCACATGCGGTCAAGTCCTGGTCGTACAGTGCGTTGCCCCTCCCATTCACCTGCTACTGACCCCGGCCGAGGCTCCTCTCACCTCCCATCCTGCGGTGACGACGCTTCAGCGACCTCCTCAAACTCCAGCTCCCACTTATCCACCTCCTTAAATTTCCGCGACGCCTGTCTCAGCTCATCCGCCGACTTCGCCCCCTCAGCAGGAGCAGCGCCCTCGTCGAAGGTATCATCCGCCAACGGCACAAAACGACTGCCCCCTTCCCCTTCCCCTTCCCCCTCCCCATCCACGACCCCATCCACGTCCAGATCCTCGACCTCCTCATCCTCATTCTCCTTATCCGACCCCGACCGAGATTCCTGCCCTTGTCTCCCCTTTGCTCGACCGCCCCTCGACGCCGAGCGCGCAGAGGCGGAAGCCCCTCTACTGGATGCCCCCTTCCCCTTCCTCCTCCTCGCCGCCTGCGTATCAACGTACGACAGCTCGTCATCCTCGTCCCCCAGCCCAGCTGTATCGAGCTCCTCGTCGCTCTCCACGCCCATCGCACCCGCCGCTTTCTTGTACCTCCTCTTCGGCAACAAGTTCGTAAGATCTGCCGTTGTCAGTTTGGGCGACATCTGCTGCTGCTGCTGCCGCATCGCCGCCTTGCCGCGCGCTAGTACAGCAGCCTTGACCCTCACATCCTCAAAGTTGGGGGAGTGGGTGAGCGACGGCGGGGAGGACATGTCGGATAGGTTGTCGGCTTTCGAGGGCGTCGTGATGGATGGCCTGCGTCGCTTCTTGGCCAGACCGCGGATATCCGGCCACACGTCCCCGCCGGACTCGGACCCGCTGCTCGCTGGAGGAGCGTTCACTTCGTCGTCGTCCTCGTCGACCTGCATGGGCGTGGCTGGTCTTCGCAGGAAGCCGGGGGGCTCCTGAGGAGAGGGGAGATCGGACAATTCCGAATCGCTGTCCTGTTGCTGCTGCTGCCGTTGCTGCTGCTGGGGAGAGTCGACGTCGGATAGCTCCGAGTCGCTATCCTGTGCTCGTGTCACATTTGACTCCTCTGTCCGCGGCGTCTTCTCCGGCCGAATCCTGCTGTGATGTGTGTCTTCGCTCTTCCGCTTTCTCGGGCTCGTCAGCCCCGATGTGTCCCCTCCTGCGGCTGATTGCCTGAAATCCCCGCTCTGCCGAGTCTTCCGTCGATTGTTTACAGGCGTAGACTCGGCCTCAGGCTCGATCTCAAAGTCCTCCTCGTCCTCCTCGTCATCCTGCTCCTCCTCTCCATTACTCTCCGATGCGCTCTCGCTCTGCGCCCTCGCACCCTTCGCATTTCCCGGCCGCGCTTCCTGCAACGGCTTCCGAGACGCCCCCAGGATGCTCGGCTCCCTCGCCCGCCTCCTGAAAGCGCCGATATTGAATGAGGACCCAATCACTGGTGTCGTGCCCCCTCTGCTACTCGGTCGGATCGGCGGATCGTTGCGCCCGATGAAACTCGACTGTCGTGACCGTCCCCTGAAGTTGCTCATCGATAGCACGGTGGTATCTGTCGATCGCATCCCCTCGAGCAGTGTCCCCCCGTCCGCGAAGCTGGCGTCTAGGTCGCCAAACAAGCTGTCGTCCGCCATGTCCAGGCCAGACAATTCCCGGCGATGCGCCGGCGTCGCGGCCGCCGAGGAGCCCTCGCGCTCGTTCCCGCTGCTGCCCGTGGTTGCATCCTTATTGGCAAGCCTCTCCAGTGCAGCGTCGCGGTTCCTGTTCGCAGTCCGGATGAGGTTGTCCTCCTCGGTGCTCAGCTTCCCTGCGACTCGACTCTTGGTCCGTCCTCGGTCATTGTTGCTTGCTTCGGGGCTCGGCGATCGCGGTGGTGCTCTGGATGCCTGTGCTGCAGCGGGCGCCGGGCGTGGTCTTCGTGGCGGTCGCGGCATTGCGATGCTCACGAAGAGTCGTGATCAGCGTCGGGCGACTTTGATTGAAGTACTATTGATATGATTTCGGCACGCGTGATGATAAGAGGAGCGGGGTGAGGAATAGCCAGAGAATGGATCCAATGACGCGACGGTGGAGAATGCGGCGGCGCTTTTGGAACCAAAACAGCGATTGCACTTGAATTCTGCTTGAGGTTCGACCCAAATGAGCATGCAGAAATCAGAGACAGAAAAGGGAGAGATCCGACTGTGGGGGAGGGGCGCCGGGGTGAATTGTGACGATGGCATCTGCAGGTCCTCTCCGAATTTCATGGTGGGTTGAAATTGAGAGCCGCCCGCCCGCGACGCGTCGAGACGCGTCCAGCTAAAGTAGCTCCACTGATGACGCGTCGTGCCAGTGGGGCTCGAACCTCCGATGTCAAGGGGCTTCAGAAACAGCCCCTCATTTCAACCAACTCGGCCAGGGCTCTCTACTCCGTACATTCAGATTTGACGCATCACAGTGTCTAGGCCAATAGGTGAGAGAGTGGAAGGACTCGAATCACGTTTATGATTATACGGTGAAACCTGATAGCTGGAAGAGCTGAATCCTGTATCTCGACGCTCAGCTCAAGTTCCCACCACCTGTACTCCGTACGGATAATGGATATCACACGTAGATGGCCGCTCTTCTTTACTCGTACACGCCATGCAGGAAATGGAAATATCCAAGGATAACCATCAGATGAGTGCCTGGCCCATAAACATGCTCCTCTTCACATCCGCAACGACGTCCTTCCTGTCATCGTTGCCCACCAGCACGATCCCCCTCCCACGCCTCCCCATCCTCCCCGCACGGCCCAGGCGATGGATGAAATCAATCGTCGTGTGCGGCACGTCGTACAGGATGACGTGCCTCACGGCCACCGTGTCGATCCCCCTGGAGGCCAGGTCCGTCACCACCAGCACCTTGACGTTCGGCAGCGACCGCGCCCCCCCCTTCCTCTCGGGCGTTTGGATCCAGAGCGGCTCCGCCGTCGTAAATGTGTCGAGGACCTCTCCGTGCCGCTTTTCCGGCGTGTCCCTGTGCAGGGCCTGGGCGTCGATCCCCTTGGTGCGCAGGTACTCGGCGACCTCCTCCGTCTTGGTGCGCTCGTTGACGAAGACCAGGACGCGGCGGACGTCGATCTCGTCCTTGTGCGGACCGTCTTGCCGGGCGGCCTCCCTGCCGATGGTGTAGATGGCGTCGGCGCACGCGAGGTCCTTGTTGTTGAGGTAGGGGTCCTTGGAGACGTCGATCACGCCGAGCTGCACGCGTCGCGGGATGGCGTGCAGATTGGGCGTCGTGATGCGCTTCATCCGCGGGTACGTGGTGGCCAGGTGGTTGTTCAGCTTCCGCGGGATCGTCGCGGAGCAGCAGATGAGCTGCTTCAGCGAAGGCGTGGCGCGCTCGATGATGCTCGTGGTCACGGGGGCGAAGCTGCGGTCGAAGAGCGAGTCGGCCTCGTCGACGATGAGGTGGGACACGCGAGAGAGGACATTGGGGTCGGACTCGGCGATGGAGGCTAGCAGGTGGGGCGTGGTGATGACGACGTCGACCCCGCTCGCCCCGTAGAGATTCCGCTGGATCGTCTGGGGCTTCAGGTCGGAGGAGAGGATGTCCGTCTTGAACTTGGCCACGTGCGATATCGCCTTTGACACCTGGCCGACCTGCTTCGCGAGCTCTGCCGTGGGGACGAGGACAACCACTTTGGGCCGGGCCATGGTCGGGTGTGGCTCTTCGAACGGCTTGCCCTTGAAATTGGTGGCAACCTGACGCTCTCTCTCGATCGCCCTCCGCTCGTTGTACGCCTTGATGTCGGGGTCCTCGGCCTCGGCGATCTTGAGCGCGTTGATCGCCGGCAGGAGATAGGCCAACGTCTTCCCGGAGCCGGTCTCGGCCGCCAGCAAGAAGGACTCGAGCGTCGTGCCGGCGCTTTTCCTACTGCCGTCGCCGTTGCCTGCGTCCCCGAGTATCGCTGGAATGGCCAGCCTCTGCACGGGCGTGGGCTTGAAGTCGACAAGATCCTTGAACAGCTCGCCCGAGAGCGCGCTCTTCAGCACAGGAAGAAGGGCGAACTGGTCGAACGACTCGAAATCCTGCATGCTGTCCTTGATGGACGTGCGCCTGCTATACGACACAGTGGCGAGCGCCTGCTGCATCTTGAGGGCCTTGCGATCATCTTTCGATCGCCGATCGCCGCCCTTGCGAGCTCCTCGACGGTCGTCCGAGGCATCGGGCCGAGACCGTGGCGATGGTGCTCGTCGGGGTTCTATGTTTGCGACCCTTCTATTCATCGCCGCAAAGGGCCCATCGACTCGTGAGCGCGGCTTGCCATCGTCTCGGGGTCGGGGCGTCCGATGGACCTGATCTGCGAGAACCATTCGCGACGGCCGGCCCTGAACGCGCAGAGACACGAAGCGCTTGCCCAGGCACGGCTGCTGTGTCGGTCGGTTGATGGAGCGGGCTCCCATCAAAAAGGTGCATCGGAGACACACCCAGCTCGCTGCTAGGGGCTGCATCGCGGGCGACATGACACTCGGCGAGCGGCGGCCAAGCACGCGAGCATGCGAATATAAATGTCGGGGAAGAAAAACTGCAATGGATCATCAAATTCGACATCTCAACTTCCAACCCTCCATGACTTGAAGTTCTTTTCCCCACCACCAGCCTTATCGGTCGGCCTTATCGGCCACCCTTATCGCAGTGGGGCGGCTCGGCTCAGAACCTGTAGTGACATGTACGGAGTACTTCGTACTCCGAGTATCTTTCCGCAAGTTCTGACCTCCTCCGAGACCGCGACTTCAACTTCTAGGAGAAACATGAGCAGATGGCCGAGGCTTGCTCGTCAGATGCTGGTTGCAGAGAAGGTCAAGATGGATCCCAGGTTGCGAGAATGCGCTGTGCATGCCTTGTGCCCCAAGATAGATGTCACACTTGAGCCCTGAAGATCGACACGTCGATGCGGATTTCACATTGGAGACACGGTTCGCACACCATACTAGGACTGCGTACTAATTCTGTGCCCGAACTAACGGTGCGATGGCAGAAACCTGCAGAGGGAGCCTAGATATATTGAGGCCGAGGCTGGTAGAACGAGAGAATGAAATACTCCGTGTATGCTTTGCTGTTGTAAGAGATGGTTGGCTTTTTGCATGTTGATTGCGCTGCTTCCATGAAAATGAACGAGAAACAACCATCACATGACAATTTGGTCGGTTCAAACATTGGAAAATGAGCAACGCAAATGGCTGAAGAAAGAGATGGACCCATGCATGTGGTGGCTTGCGGGCCATACTCTCCTGGGAAGAGAAATAGAGGTACTGCTGAGAAGATGTCGTGTGCCCTCTTTGGGGATCTTGAAATTCTTCTCAGTTGTTGAAATCAATGGACATTTGACGATGATGTAGATGCAGTCTGTGGCCTGTGCCGAGGCCTGGCCCTTGGGGTGGCTGCCACGCTTCCAGTTCCTCTGCGTTGAAGGCAGCGTCATTCGCTGGCTATGTCTCTACTCGGCGATCGCACCGAGAGAAGCCAGGGACTTGTTGCGCCCGCCTCCTGGCGCGCGATGGTCTCGCTTCCTGGACGATGATGACGACCCTGAGGATCCCGTCGAGCAGACGCTCTCGTCCGAGGAGTCGGCGCTGCCTCGCCTATGATTCGCGTCGTCGATGTGGACTTTGTCTTCTCCCAGGCTGGACTGGATCTTGCGCAAGGTGTCGAGGACAGATAGTCGATTCGAAGGAAACTTTTCCAGCGTCGGGTCATTCAAGTCGGGCTGCTCCAATGAGTGGTCTAGGGACTTGGCTCGCGGATCACGCTTCGAGGTGGACTCGAAAGGGTCATGGTCCAGACCGTCGTCCACGAAGGCATACGCCCCGAGGCATTCGTGGGCAAAGAGGGGAGTCCTCAGATCGTCATCGGTCTCGCTCTCACCCCCCGACGCAGAAACCTGAGGGGGCGAATTCTCGTCCTAAGGGGAGGTCAGGGGGGAATCGCTTGGGACACGTTGAATCATGATTGGGTCTCACCAGGTCACTCTTCTCAATAGCATTTGCGAGCGTTGAAGTCTCGTCTCGAGAGAAAGGCGAGAGCTCGTCATCGTCTGATTGCGTGCGGGCGCGTTGCTCCAGAGGCACATTCACCAGATTCATCGTGCGGCCCGTCTCGTCATCGTAGGCTTTCAGCGAGGCACTGCATTAGGGGACGATCGCCACGGTTTCAGAGAGTGCGGGGGATGCATACCAACAGGCTTGCTCTCATCCACGACCCAAGCATCGGTCGTGCTTCCCACCTTGAACTGGAAGTGATGATCCCGACCTGGCTCCACCAGGACGACAGCGCTGAAGACTCGATCGCCGTGATCGTCCACAGAGGCCTCCATGTCCTGTTCCAGCCACGCGGGATTGGTGAAGCTGCCAGCGATGAGGACAGGGGGCTGGGCCTCGGGGTGCTTGAAGACGATCGTGTGAGGGATCTTGAGGGTGACCGACATCATGACCTGTCTTCTGCGGGTGATTCGAGGGATGTTCTTGACGAACGGCGAGGAGCAACGATGACGAGAAATGCAAGAAGGGATGGGATCGAACGCTCAGAAAAGCCAGGTGTGTCGGCGAGCAGTGGTAGAAGCTGTCGACAAGGCCCAGGCGCGACAAGTCTCGGCCGATGCCAAGACCGGGGCGGTTTCTGCGGATACCTATTAAACGCGTATGTAGTATGCGTGGGCGCGAGCCATGCCAAGCACGGGCATCAATGGATTGATTCCAAGAGGAGAGAAGCAAGGCGGCGAAAAGAGGCGCACGAGATAGCGGCCAGCTCAGGAGCAAAGCGTCCAGACACCGAGGCCGGCGATCGAAGGACAAGAGACTGATAGATGGGGACACAGAGCTTGGCCCGGAGCGCGAGCTGGGGCAGCAACGAGATCACTGGGCAGCACTTTGCAGACGTGAAGATCAAGTCTCCATACAACGGATGGGTGGATGGTTGATGCGACGCAATGGAATAGATCATTGATCTATTTCTATTGGGGTCGTCGTGGAGGATGGCCAGAAACATCCATGATGTGGGCTGCGCCGCATTTGTCGTTTACTAAGCCACCGATTGGGTCCGTGGATTGGATCCATCTGCCTCCCGCCTTGCTCGAACCGTTTCAAGCTTTGCTTTCAAGCTTTGAGGGGTTTGAATCCATTGGACGGACGGCACGCTCGGAGCGGCGGGAGGCACTGATCGACCTTGGATATATGGATGGATCCTACGGTGCACGTACTCGTACAAACGGAGCAGCCATATGTACAATTACAGCAGGTCGATGGCGAGGAGGGATCGAAATCCATGGATCCTATGATTGAATATTGGAACGTGGCAGAGACACTGTCGAGACGCACGCCGCACCCGATTCGCAACAGCGTAACAGGGGTGTCTGGATCCATTCAATAAAGGGGGTGTGTGGCAGCCTCGGATCTGGGGAAGGACGGCGATGGTACGAGTACAACTTGAAAGTACGGAGTAGCAGTACTGGTACTCGTACTGCTACTACGGAGTACGAGGCAGACCCATTGCATTCCCCGCACAAGCCAAGAGCACATGCAGCACGCAAACGATGTCCATCTTGCGCGAGACTGTCTGAAATGCTGGCGGACTCGGACTACTCCGTAGTGCCGAGCGTTTCTTGAACAAGGGTTACGGAATGTGTCGGAGATGGATTCTGCAACGTTAAGGCGCTGGGCTCTGAATCAAGCTTCCGCAGCTCCCAGAACGGCTGCACGAACCCAAGTCTCAGTCGGCAGACCCTGGAAGGGGCCGTCGGTGTCTGATGAGATCTGCTTCTGATTGCCTCACTTTTGGCGCTTCTTGTCCACGAGGGCCGCACAGCCAGCATTTGATCCTTTCCAATTGAAAGTCCAGAGTGCGGAGTACAGACAGGTGCCGGCCCAGCAGGGGGTCCCGTCATGTTGAAATGAAGCTCCGAAATCAATGATCCATCATCCATCAATCCTTGATACATCCATGTATTCTTCATGAGCTGCTTCAGGTCTCGTTGAATGGAGCAAGAACAATTGTACGGAGTACTTCGTACCTGTTCTCGAGGTACCTGTACGGATTAGTACTCCGAAGTTCATGGCAGTCCTGGAGGTCGCGCCTGCCAGACCTCATGAGGGGCACCTGCCGGGAATGGAGTCGAATCACCGATCGCTGGGCCGCACCTGCCCCGCCATTGCTCGGCGTGCCGCACTGCAGAAGGAGCGACCCGTGTCTTGTTCCCGGCGCCTGCCCGTCCGAACGCCGAATGCAGGGTACAATCTCCATGTACTCAGTGGGGCAGCGTCTGTCCAATCAACCGCCCGGGCTTGGTTAGAGTCATGCAGCAGCGACTCGCGACTCCAAAGAAATCTTGATCCAGACTCTATCTCGAAATTTTGAAATCTCCAAACTTAGCAGAGTGGCAGCATCAGATACTACGAATAGATCAACAAAATAAGTAGCAATTTATTTCTTGCAATCCATCTCCCTCGTCGGAACAAGGTGCCCCTCTCTCTGGCCTCGGCCATGTCCATCCCGCCGCAGCTCATCCGCGTCAAACGCAAGCGGGACGAGGACGCACCCGTCACCTTCCTTCGTCAGTCTCCCTCCACCTCCATCAGCGCCCAGTGTCACTCGCTGTTGCGCGAGGCGCTGGCTAACATGTGCTGTCATGCCCTCTAGAGCTCGAAGAAGGACTCAAGAGACACCGCAGCGGCAAGAGTAACTGGGTCTACCAGCGGCGCGGGTCGACCGCAGCGGCATCCCACGGCGGGTCGCCCGCCACCTCGCGCAACGATGCGAAACCCGTGATCCACGTATCGAAGCCGCAGGAGTCGCCCAGCAAGAGAACACACGATGAGGCGAGCGCCGCGCCGGCCGGGGGCCCTCCGCTTCAGAACGCCGAGCGCCGAAAATTCCACGTGTCGAGGGCGATGCTGTCGCAGGCGCCCAGCGCGTTGAAGAGGCATGCTAGGATCGGGCCGACCGTGTTTGTTGAGCGCGGCCGCAACCGGGCAGACTCGAAGTCTGCTTCTGCTCGCCACAGTGACCTCCTCGTCGCTGCCACTTCCTCGCCCGCTCAAAGGGATAGCAGGAGCGAAAGCCCGCTGCAGGTAGGAAGGCGCACGCCCACGCCTGAGCCCGTCGAGCAGAGACGCCTGCGCAGGCCGGGGGTTGCGAACCGGAGTCGAAATGCGTCGCGGGACGCACCAAGGGGTCCCCCCGCGCGCGCCCCTCTCCCGACGTCCCTGACGAAGCGCCACGTCGAGAACATGGACAAGATTGTGGCCGACATGAACGAATGGGTCCTCAACGAGCTTGGCGCAAACCTGCGCGAAATGGAGGTGGAGAAGAAGAAGGCCGCGGAGAAGCCCAAGTTTCGTCCCAAGGCGCCCGAGAAGAGATATTCGGAGCGGCACCCAGAGCTTCAGGCCGCGTCGTCGCACGTCGATCCCAGCGAGCGCGCCGATACCCCGATGGCCGATGCGAGCGAGGAGGAGGGCAATGACGAGGACTGGATCATCGAGGAGTATGTTCGGGTCCCGGCCCAATCAATGGCAGTGGACATATCACCTTCAGACATCGGCATCCTCGTCCTGGACGGTGAGAAGGAGAATATGCTCTTCTACGGGCCACCGCAGGATGAAGATGAAGATGTGGACGAGGACGACGAGGACGAAAACGGCAAGTCCCACTACTTTCCTGATGGCATCCTTTGCCCTGGTTACCTCGCGCTGCCTGGAGGATTAGTAGCGTTGGAGAGAGAGAAGAAGGGGAGGTGGGGGACGACGACGACGACGACGAGAAGGAGGTGTAGCAGGGGGGGAAAGGAGGAGGAGGGAGAGCTATTGAAGGGCGAAGGACATTCCAGGCTGACAGTCTCGGTAGCCGAAAACTACTACACCGCCGACTATCCCGAGGACGAGGTCGACTCGGACGACGAGTTCGACCGCCACGCCTACATGTTCCGCAACGGCAACGCCTCCGACGACGAGGAGTTCGACGATGACGAGTTCCACGATGATAGCGACGAGATGGTCATGGAGGGCGACGCCGACGACGACGACGCCAGGATGAGCCGCATCCGGGCCTTTATGCACCGCAACCCAGGGCTTTAGCAGCCCCCTGGCTTTTTTCGCCCGCCCGCCTACCTCTCCACATCCGAATACCTGGGGGAAACTGGATCAGACAGCAAGTAGTGATTGGGATGCCAATCATGGCCGCGATTGAGTTGGGGGAGGGGGAATGGACCGGATGACAGCAGGGATGGTGATACACACACACACACCCCTCCACGTGAACACAGATTACAAGCAGAGCCTCACAAGACGCGATATCCACCTTGCCTGCAGTGCCGCCACGTTCCTCGCCAACGGACCTCTGCCCAGCCTTTGTCTTCCCCTCCTGTCATCTCCACGCGTCCGGAGTTTGCAGCCCGAATGGGGACTTTTCGAACCCTTCCCCCGCATGCGCAGCAAAGCCAAGCGTCGAGCCTCGCGCATCCGTCATCCGGCCACCGAGTGTTCGGAGCCGACGTGGCAGCCTTAGAGGAGTTGAGCGTCATCGCATACGGCCTCTGTCCACTACGTCGATGTATTCGTTGTGCTACAGAGCCGCATGCTCCCCTCATACGGACGACGGAGTTCTCACTCAAACTCGGCAGAGCCGCATCCTCTCCCCATAACCTGAGTATTTGCTCACACTCTGCAGAGCCCTTGTCTGTACAACGGAGCCGGGACATTCCATTGGCTGGTCAGGTCGTGCTCTCTGCTCCTACTCCGTACATCTACCAACTTTGTACGGAGTAGTACGAGCACCAGTGCATCCCGGTAGACGACGGGAACGGAACATTGAGTCTCGGCACGGCGCGTTGCTTGCAAGACACATGTTGACGGGAATTGGATGGTCCAACGAATACGCATTCTCCGTGGCACGGATGTGGTCAGGCACAAGAACTCGAAAACTTGCTCTTGGTTACACATGCGGCAACACATGGCTGTGTGGTTTCATTCCTCCCTGAATCGAGATTCCTATTTCTAATCCTGCACCAGCCGGACCCCTCCTCAAACTCCCTTCCAAACTCCTATTGCCCTTATCCATCGTGCCCACATGTCCGTATTCTGTCCCGCCACACACAAAGAAACAAATGGAAGAAAGAGGAAAAGATAAGAGGAAAGAATCGAAGAGAAGAATTGGTGGAGTAAATTGTCCGGTCAGGAGGGAGACAGATTGAAGAATACAGTTGTTGGTACAGTTCCGACAAAGTAAATATACGTGTTCTACACGTCTTCCCGGAGGACAAGAAGAAAAGAGGAAGTGGGAATAGGCGGGGATGTAAAGCCCCGAGCCTCCTGGTAGAAGAAGAAAGATAACATAGTTGGTTATGGGGTATGAAAGTAGAGAAGAAAGGAAAAGGGGTTGAGAAAGAAAGGAAATGAGACTACTAAGTGGGAAAGGGATAGGGGGGAATTTGGTATCAGTAAAATACAGGTCGTGGGATTCGTGGTCATCGTGGATCCGTGATGTGACTTGCGTCGTGAGCGACACGTTCTTCTGTTGCTGTTGTTATTCATTTTCCTCTTGTTGATATCTTCTTCCGTCTTTTTTTTGTTTTTCATATTTTCATGCGGCGCTGCTCTTTTCTCTTTCTCCTCTCGCGGCGCTCGCGATACTGGAGAGATCGCTTGGCAGCTGTGAACAATTAGTTAAATGCTCAAGTCACATCATCACAGTGTTGGTGCGAGGCGAGGAGAAAGGGGGTTGGGGTGGGGACAGGGCAGGTAAGGGGAAAATAGCTGGTCAGGAGACTCACCCCAGTCGCGGGATTTCCGCTTGGTGTCGGCGTCGACCCAAGAGTAGTGGATGGCGCGCTCCGGGTATCGCTGTGCGAGGCCGAGAGGCTCTGTGGGCTTGTCCTGGTTGTCCCTCTCGCGGCACTTGATAGAGACGTGCTTGGGCTCGAGGTCGTCCTCGTTGTCGAAGAGCAGCCAGCCGTCGTCGTCCCACATGGGGATGCGCTGGTTCATGCGGTAATACCACGCCTGGAGGCCCTGCACGGTGCGCTCGGGCGTGCGGCCGAACATGGCGGCGAAGTCCTGCTTGATGCGCTGCCACTTGAGCTTCTTGTCGTGCCAGGCGTAGATGATGAAGTCGCCCTCCTCAGTGGTGTACTTCTGGTTGATGTGGCGGTTCTCGGCATCGGAGGCGGAGAGCGGCGAGTAGGCGCCGCAGCCGCCGTCGAAGGAGGCGGACGGGGAGGATTGCGGGTGGGGGTAGCTGAGGTGGGGGTCGCTGCTGAAGGAGAAGGGGAGGTAGGAGCCTGGTGAGGAGGAGGAGG
>NIGD01000004.1:1521306-1570143 GCA_003055185.1 Escovopsis sp. TC | reverse complement strand
TCCCCCACCCCCCCCGGCCTATTCGAGGATGAAGTACCGGAGTACACATAGGAGAATTTGGACCGTGGCCCGGCATCCCATCGTGCATGACGAGTAGACAGACATTGCGGAGTACAGCATTAGAGGATCCTTGAGCCTCTAGGACATCCCGCCAGAACGGGACGGGCTACCTCTGGCTCGGAGCACGAGTCTGGACTTGGCGCTAGGTTCTCTGCCTGTCTGCCTGTCTGTCTGTCTGCGCGCCTGTCTGTCTTGTCGATCGGTCCGCTCACGGCAGGGAGGGGAGACAAACAGCTCGGGACCTGCTTGGACCAGACAGGGCTTGAGTATGGAGTACGACCAGCAGAAAACCGAGACCCAGACCGGGGCTTTTTTTGCTCGGGCTCAGAGTCGAGACTGAGACTGTGAGGGCCCCAGACTTGCTGGCAAGCTTGCATGCTGGCTGGCTGGCTGTCTGCCTGTCTAACTGACTGGCTGTCCGTTCGGCTGTCTATCAATCTGGCTGGCTGGCTTGTTGGCTCGTTGGCTCGTTCGCCCCCTTCGGCCGACGACGATCTCATATCTGGAAAGGGTCGTCATCTCATGCTCGGCCCCGATCCGTGGCCATTCGCAACCGCGAGCTGGTTTTGATAGGGTGGCGTCGCCGCCCCCTCACCCCTTGTTGGGTCCCCTCTCTGCCTGAAGAAGTTGCCGAAAAGGGTCATTGAGGAGGGGTGGCATCAGCTGAGTTTTCTCCTCCTCTTCCTCGAGTGGATAGCCATTGTCGAAAATCTTGAAGATACCGAGCCCCCTCCACCACGGATGGGCCACCTCGCCAGAAAGGGCATGATTTCGGACGAAGAGATGGAGACGAGCCGAGGCAAAGTCGTGCGGCCGTCCGGAGTCCCGATGGCCGGGGGCCAATGGACTCGCGGCTCTTATGCGCATGGACATGTTGGGATCCAGTATGTGGGGATCAAAAGACGGCGTACTCCGCAATGGCTCTCTTCAGTATGTGCAAGCACGAGCACGAGGACCTCTAGGGGTTGGCTTTGAGCACTCGTGCTCGTAGAACTCGTACGAGTACGAGTACGAGTACAAGTAAGAAGACGAGGAGACCAGGATAGGTACCCCTTGTGAGAAGATTGTGTATGTGCGAATGCCCCGTACTCTTCGTACCGCTCGGGTTGCGTCCAGGGCATGGTATGAGCCGAGACGACGAGCGCGCGGGTGCGCGGTGGTGTCATGTTGGTCGGCACTTGCGAGGACGAGGATGAGCAGGCGTCATGAGCAACAGCTGATCTTCACGTACTAGTGATCGTGCTCTGTACTCGTATTGTGGCCCCCTTCCGGCCCCCGTACCCCCTCCGGCTGATGTTGCTGGTGGTCTGCTGAGGCACGGGGCGAGGGCGTGGTCCACGGATCGATCCATCGTATCCTTGCCGGTCAAGGCTCGGCCTGCGCCCGGCAGGCAGGCAGGGTGTGTTCCCCGAAACGGAACCCTCGTGTTCTCGATGGTTGGCGGGCCACGCAGACTGCAGGTCGGAGGTCTACACAGATTGTCTGCCCTGAATCCATGGGTGTCAGGAGGCGCCCATGTACGGGGTACGAGCACTCATGCGAGTACCAAACGTGCAGAATATGGATACTCGTATGGATCGAGTACAAGTTGGCAATTGGGCAACATAGGGCCAGGCAGGAATCTCTTCCTTGATTTTTCCCTTTGTTCTCCCCCCCAGCTGCTCTCCTTCTTGGGCGGTGATAAGATAGCTCCCGGGAGGCTAGGGAATGGGTTCGCTACCAGTTTCCCTTTATCAACGGCGAAGCATTGATAGACGAATGCCGCCGCGCAGAGAAGGCATCCAGAGACCGCGGCAGCGACTCCCGGGGTCCCGAGGGGCTTCAAGGGACTGGATGGCAGTGGATGATTCGAGCGAGGAGGCTAGGGCATGTCGCAGCTGCGGGCGCGGACGATCGACATATGAAGACGAGACGATTTGGAATTGTGCCGCGATGATGGGGGGCATTTGAGAATGTACTGAGTACACACGACCACTTGATGGTAGTACAAGTGCGAGGACTAACTCGGAGTCTCGTAGTGCTCGTAATTCGGGGTGGTTCGGTGAATGTTGGCTAGCGAAGCCGAATCTCCACGCTCTGGTTTGAAGTCGACGATAGCGTCAGCAAACCAACAGGCCAACGACAATAGACACGATCAAACCACCTGCCTCGACCCGAAACGAGCAAAGGCATTGCCTGAGACAGCGGACAGGAATTTCTGCAGAGACTATCGCCCGGTGCACCCCGTACGTACTCGTACTTCGTTCGACCTTCAATATTAGGAAGGAACTGGGAATCAAAAAATTAGGCCAAATCATCCATGACACTAGAACAAAGCACATGACGGACATACCCACTAGCTTCTCAGACAGAAGCCCGAGATGCTGGCAGCGCCGTGATGCTGGCTTGATGCCGGGCCTGCCACACGGCTGCCACGATTGGGGCTGGAGGGGCCAGGGCCGCCACACAGCAGGGCGATGGGTTGGATTGATGGGGACGGATGGCCCGCTGCAAGGTTGCCAGGGCCTCGAGGCAAGGGTCGCCAGCCGCGAGTCCACGAAGAGAGGCGGCGGGAGATTTCGAAGTGGATGGTCGCGAGAGAGAGTGTGTGTGCGTGTGGGCATGTTTTGGCGAGCTTGCCCGCCGACGTCGACGTGGAGTCTCATGATGAGCTGCCCTATCGTGCTAGGGACAAGAGGAGGTACCTGGGGCGCAGGTTCCCGATACTCGTACTCCGTACTCCGTACATGCACACTTCAGGCACATCATCCACTGCCAGTGGCACTTGGCGCCGATCCATGGCTGGGCTCATTGAAGTTGCATTCGCCGGCTGTCCTCGCCTCGACGGAGTGCGGCTACCTACACACATCAATCTTCAGCAGCATCTAGATCCAATCGATCAGCATGGAGGGGGCAAGGTCGCACAGCATCGAGGCCGATGGCGCTCAAGCCCGTCTACCACTCTGGAGCTGTTGAATGGATCGTGGCCGAGTCGTGACCTTCAAGTTCTTCGGTGGACACCTCCATGAGGAGTACATTTGATCCATGTATACGCTACCTCTGGCAATGTATTGGACCCAGGACCCATCACGACTCGGGCTCAACTTCAAGATCATGGATGGATCGACGACTCGCAGTCTCCCGTCATTTCGAGCTGAGCAGACTCCAGGTGATGACCGTTCCATCGCACAATGGATCGATGCATTGATGCGTCCATGAATCATCCATCCACCCATGAGGCCATGGGTGAAGACACCGATCCATCCACATGGACGCAGACACGCGGGCTCCATCCGCCGCATGGGCTGACAAGACTCCATTCGGCGAGCATCCCCCAACATCCCTCCTCGATTCATCAAATGGATCCCCCTTCCCATCCATCCATCTGGGGCTCGGGCGAATGGGGAACGGGCACGCCGCTTCCGAGACAGCAGGCGCTGAAGAAGAAACGTCTCTGATCAAGTCCTGCAAAATCCCAGGAATCGGCCGTCCTCTCCAGCTCAGGAACTGCAGTGCGCCTGTGGATGAAGGGTGCAGGTGCAGGCGCAGGTACAGATACTTCTTCCCGCCCCTGTCTTCCCGCAAAGGAGGAGTACTGGACACAAAGACCGCGTACACGCGGTACCGGGCTGAGCATCGAGGCCTGGTGCTTCAGGCTGCGGTCAAACCACTCTCCTGGGAGCGGAAGCAGAAGCCACTCGCAAAAGCAAAATGGCTGGAGGAAAGACATGGAGGCAGAGAGGCTCGAGAGAGATCCTGGTGGGAGGACGGAGTGCGGAGTGCGAGTTCTCGCACAAGAGCAGGGAGGCGGTAGTCAAGCAGGCTGCCCGGGCAAAAGCAGAGACACAGAGAAGAGGCAAGCAAGGGCAGAACATCGCGAGAGACAGGCAGATCTGACCTGTAACATGTGCTTTCTTCTTTGACCACTCATTCTTGTGTCGTCGTGGTATCCCTTCCTGTTGCTTGTCACTCGTTACCCGTGATCGTCGTCGTCTTCAAGCCCCGGCTCTGATACCGGCTGACGGATAGCCCCCCCCCGGCAGGGGTACCTCCCCTCAGGATCAACTCTTGGATGCCCACTCATGGGACGAAAGCTCAACGTCGGAAGCGAACAGACCCGCTGTCCGGGGATATCAATGGGCGGGGGAGCAGCTGGAGAGGAGCATGAGCCCGGGCCTTCGGGGGAGGAGAACAGCCACGATCACGGTCCCGGTCATGGCTCCCAGGGGGAGGGCACGGGCGGAGCATTTCCGGTGTCGTCTCGTGCTGGGACGTGCCTTCGCACCAACGACTTCTCACATAGCCACGGCTGGAGGGCCGGCCCGGGGCAGGGTCGAAGAAAGAGAAGAGAGGGAAGAAAGAAAGCCTGTGGGAAGAAGGAAATAAAAGACGTTCTGGGTATTCTGCGCGCGCGCAACGGTGCTCGCCCAGGCTTCCGGCTCTGCTGCGCTCTGCTCCCCACCCAAATCTAAAAAAAAAAAAAAAAAGTTTCTTTCTTCCTTCCTTCCTTTTTTCCTCTTCTTCTTTGAATTTGGTATGTTCCCATTTGTCTCGCCTTGACACACTCGTCATATTGGGAATTTTGGATCTTCGGCGCGGGCTGCAGGCTCTGGTGGAGACATGGCCGGCCCGAGGCGTGACAGCTTTGGCGGAGAGCTTCGACGGGCAGCTCTAGTGGAGAGCTCTGACGGGCAGCTTTGATGGAGAGCTTTGACCGAGGGCTTTGACGGATAGCTTTGACGAATAGCTTTGACGAATGGCTTTGACAGTCGACAAATGAAGGGCTACCTGGCAGTAGCTGTATGCCTGATGCTGAGCTGAAGATATTGCCCTCGCAGATCCGTCAACCGAAGGATGGAGCCTTCCCCCCCCTGCGGCCCCCCCCCCCGTCCTGTGTACATACTCGCACAAGCTCGGACATACGAGGCCTCCCCCACCCCCTTCACCCCTTGCTCCCCCTCATTGACCCCCAATTTGCGGAATCGACACCCAGATTACTTGCGCCGGAGCATCGCCGCGGAGGAGCGGCAGCCGCAGCCGCAGCCGCAGGAGGAAGAGGTGGTGGTGCTGGTCGTGGAGGAGGAGCAGCAGCAGCAGGATGAAGGGGAGGAGGGGGATTGAGGGGGGCGAGCGAAGCCAGGGGACCTGCTGCACCTGCGCATGGACGGCCGTTGCTCCATGTGCATGGTACAAACATACATGCATGGGGACCAGTATTGACTTACCGCAGGAAGATGTCCCCATGCGGAGTAAGAGTACGGAGGACTGGCTCCGTACTGCGGACATTGTGCTCGGCTCGGCATGGGGCGCAGGTCGCAAGAGTACGAGGAGGTTGTCAGCCCACGAGTGAAGTACGTGGAGGAAGTTGTAACATGTACAGGTCTCGTGCCGGGCAGAACTCGTGGTCTTCGTGCGAATAGCTGTCATTCAGGTCGGTGGAGCTCACGCAAGGGGCGGCACCGATTCGCTGCGGCACCAGCTCCAAACCGGGGATGTTATGTCGAGCGAGGGGGATGGATCGTCGTGAAGATTGATGAGGCTCTGTTCTGGCTCGGGGAACAGGCTAAAGGGAGGGCGTCCGAAAGTCGGCACGACCTCTGCTGCTGCTGCTTGTACATATTTCTGCCTCTGCTTCTGCGTCTGCTTCTGCATGTCAGTACTCGGTTTTGAGTAGTTATATGTTTATATGGCATGTTCTCGTGGTATATGGTCCTCCACATGCACGGCGTTGCTCGGTCCGGACTAGGCCGCGGTGCCTGGATCCGTCGAGACGCATCACGGCCTGTGAGAACGGCCAAAGATCAGACCACCGGCCGAGGAGGGGTTTGACGTACTCGTACGAGTCTCTGATTCGTGTCGAACGTGTGTCCTCCGCACGGGCGATGGACGTACATGTCCATGGACGCAGTATGTGCCCCGTAGAGAAAAGATGTTTTCGAGTAAGTCGAACCGCAGTCTGAGCGTGTGTGTATGCATGCGCATGCGGGTCCGTCTCTAGCATGCCGAGTACGGAGTGCAGTACGAGGGGTCCTATCACCGCCCCGGCGCATGCAACGTCTTGGAGCTGGCAGTGGACGTTAGTTGAAGTCGGTAACGGGCACCGATTCAGGGGAGAAGAAGAAGGAAAGGAGAAATGGGCCCGGGAGAACGTAGCCGGGGCCGATATCAGTAGCAAAGGGCGGCAGCAGCAGCAGCAGCAGCAGCAGCAAGAGCAAGAGCAAGAGCTAGAGCAACAACAAAAGGAACCGTCATCAAAAGCAAAGAAAAAGGAGAACAATACTCGTACAGGGACAAAAGAGAGTCTCGATCAATGCAGCAGAGAGAGACATACGTGCCTACCCGTACGAGTCTTGGAAGCAAGCATCGCGTGAGGACAGGCAAGGGCAGCTCCTGTCCCAGAATCAGGCAACGGGTGCTTCGCTGCCATGCCGTTGCTCCTGATGCTGGTCCCGATGCTGGCCCTCATGCCGGTCCTCATGCTTGTCCTTATGCTGGTATTACTACCTGGTCGTGCTGGTCCTTCCTATTACTCGTAGTAGTATGCTGGTCCTCTTGCCGATTTGTCCCTGGTCATCGTGCTCGTCTCTAGCTGCTTATTGCTTCCCCTGTTGTTGCTCGTCTTGCCGTCGCCGTTGTTGGTCGTCGTCGGCCTCAGTGGTGAGCTGTTCGCGTCCACGTATCCTGTGCAGTCGTGAAGCCTCAAGCCGCCACCCGTCGAGCTGTCAAACCGTCGACCGTCAAGTCCGCCATCAAGCCTCAGTGGTATCGTCACCCGTCAAGCTGTCATCGTAATGCCACCCGGGTCCTCATCCGATGCAGCCCACCCTCCCCATTGGCCATCTCGCAACGGGTTGCACGGACTGCACTGGAGGATACTGGATATCTGAGCTTCGTCCCTGTTCACCTATGGGGACTCGTTCCTCCATGTGGGCCCGTACATCTATGAGGACTCGTCCCTCGATTGGGGGTTATCCATTGTCGTAAGCAAGGGTCCTGTGCGTCGGGCGTCGCGGCGTGCAGGATGGCTTGCAGGCGTGGCATCTCTGGTTGTGTTCCCGGCGCCGTCGATCTTCAGCATCGTACGAGCGTCATGAGAGCATGCAGTCGGCGATGTTGAGGTCCCTGATGGTGCTTGAGCAAGCGTCCTCAATTCATTCAGATCCAGAAAGAGAGAGAGGTTGACATACTCCGCCACATAATATCATCTTCACGATGGGACAGGCGTGGAGATGGAAGAGTTGGAGTTGGAGTTGAAGGCGTCGTGTCAACATCATTGATGTCACGGTTGTGCTCGAACATCAATGAGATTGACAGTGAACATTCAATTCCCGATGCATTGACCTACCCTAGACCTAGTATCCCTGGATGACTCATCCGCTCCTCCTCCTCACCACCAACACGACGTCTCACGATCCATCTCGCGATCCATCACCATCATCATCGCCCTTTTCTGGTCCGTCACCTCGTTGCACCGCCATCGCCATCCTCATCCACGCCCGAAAGCCTCCCGTCGCTCTTCACCTATTTTTAGCTTGTCCCTCCCCCTCCCCTCAGTCCAGGACACGGACGCTCCAAGACACCCTCCTCCCTTGACCTCTCTCCAAGTCTTCCTCCATCTTCTCTTCCCCCCTCTTCTCCCTCCTTCCCCCCCGCTTTGCTTTTTTCTTTCTATTTTTGCCATCCTCCCTCGAGATTCTCCCTTGACTGTGTTGCTCGAAGTTCTCCTTGCGCCGCGTGTCTTCTTCCCTCACGCGCTCGCCCTCGCCCCTGCGCTCGCCCTTCGCCACACAGACGTCGAGATGCAAAACCTCACATCGGCGCTCCCGTCCTGTAGGGAGATGACTCCCTCGCTTCACGAAATTGCGGGAGGGGATGATTCACAAAACAGGAAGAAAAAAAAGAAACAACAAACACATCCCTTGCCCGAGTGGGAAACAGCCGGACCTCCAAGGCTTTCAAGTCTACCAGGGCGGAGTACATGCCGTCTGGATGGGAGACGCAAGAATGGGCAAGGCGAGGCGGGAAGCATTGGGACGCCCGATGCCTGATTCCACGGTACACTTTCATTGCCAACGACTCACTTCACGTCTACTGCCCTGCTACTCGTATCTTTTCGTTCAGACTGATTGCCTCTCCAGAATGACTGGTCTCAACTCATGTATCCGCATCTGCATCGAGGTTGGTGGCGTTGGTTCGATAGCTCAGTCTCGCGAGTCTCCATCAGCACCAGCACACCAGCATAATCAAGTGTTGAAGGCACGCCACCATCGCCGCCGCCGAGCTTCCACCGGAATGCCTCAACTCTGGCCCTCATCCGAGACGAGATCTATGGATGGATCGATCCAACTGCCTAGGCCTACTCGCCAACGCAGTCCTCTCCACCCAAAGCCGAGTCGAGTCGAGGATATTCTCTTCATCCCGGGGCCCGCTATTCCCACCCAACGGGTATTGATGACAATGCCCATTCGATCCAGTATCCATAGCGCAATCCACCATGCCACATCTCCTACCGGGCGACGTCCACACTCCTTGAATGTAAACAGTGCGAGGTATTCTGGAGAATGAAGTTTTTGATGGATCAATGGATGTCCTCGTACTCCGTACGTACAAGCAGCAACCGCACACTGCCACGCCCCTCCCCTGGACATCACATCTTTGCAATGGATCCCTCATAGTGGATGAAGTTGGCCGCCCTTCCGCCGTCCGTCACTCACATGATATCATCGTCGTCGACCCCCGCCGCCGCCGCTGAAAGCATGAACGACGACGACAACAAGAATGACGATCATGATTTCCGCCTTGCCGGGCGAGGCTTCATCGGAAAGCAGGGAAGAACACAAACAAAAAGTCTCCGGCGTCCGATGCGGTTGGACCGGCCTCCGCATTTGCCTCATCCACCCTCTCGGGTCCGGTTGCCTCGATTGCTTGGTGTTGTTCTTGCTGCCGCTGCTGCTGTTCTTGCCTGATGTTGCGATTGCTGCTGCTGTTATATCTGATGCTGTTGATGCCATCCAATCCTCCTCGAGCATCCATCCTACAACACACGGCACACATGGATCCATCCCTCGGGGCCCCCCCTCACTCCTCAACCGCTCCCAACGACGGTCATCACGATGAGTAGCTCCAGATGCATCACCTATCAAGTCCAAGTACCAGTAACATACAGAGGGGCCTGTACTTCGTACACCAAAACACACTTGAAACGACCTGTCCAGACACATCCATCACATCAAGCAAGATAGTACCCCGTACTCCGGCCGGACTGGGGAGTTCAGAGCACACTTGAGGTAACAGTCAACCCCCAGACCCGCTGCCTCTGCCCTGCCGTTCACGCACAAGCATCCCGGGTGAGACTCTCCAGCCCCCGAGCCGTTGGGTCACCAAGCCAAGTGCCATCTTGGCGAGACCGAGACCCGATACCGACACCAGAGACAGGATGGGGCCATAGTCCACGCATCCGTCGAGCCATACACGCACCGTCCGGAGTACACACTCCGCGCATGCATACACACGACGCCATACCCTCCTCGTACAGAGGACATTCGTACAGTCATTTGCAGAATACCTTTTCTTGCCCTTTCTACGGAGTAGGTACTACTGATCTTACCGACAAAAGCTCCTACTCGAGTCCATGGCGCGTCCAGCCCGGCTGCCAAAGAAATTCGAAAAATGAAAGCAGAAGGAAAACCTCAGTCAGCTGCCCCAGACAAGCCGGGCAAGAAATCGAAGAATCTAGATCCATCCACTATGCCTTTAGAGAACTCAGGAGACCACTACGGCGTACTCGTACGACTACGAGGTTTGCAGGCAGTCCCAAAATGCAGTAGCTCGGAGTACGAGCACCACTTCGGAGTTTGGACGAAGTGCCAGGGTCAGAAGAAGAACCAGGGGTAGAAGAGCACCGCAGAACAAGACCAGGGGCAACAGACGACCAGGGCCTCAAGAAAGACCAGCAAGGATCCTCTGCTCCGTGGGAATCCATACTCGTACGAGTCCACATCACAAAACCGGCAGGGCCTCCACGTTGCAGGCGATAGCATCCCCGTGCTCGTTCTTCACAGGTTCCCTCGACACCCATCGCCCTCGCCCTCGCGCCCTCACGCCCACACGCCCACCCCTCGCGCCTCATCATCCCTTCCGCCCCCCTGTGTCTTTGCCCTTGACTTGTACGAATAGATACTCTGTATGCGGGCGTGCGGTGCGCATACTACTCTACCGCTCCCGCTCTCTGCCTCGTTGATTCATCGCCATGTCCATCATCCGAGCTGCACATGGGGCCAATTTGCCTCCCTACCTCTGCCGGCCCACGGCCGCTGACTCCCTGCGCTCCATGGCCTGCATCCACCACCGCCTCCTCCCCTCCCTCTATCTCCTGCTCCTCCTATCGCCATCCATGCCTCCTCAATCCCTCCTGCTACCTCTTCAGGTTTTGCCAACTTCAAGTTCTTTTTCAGCTTCAATCGCCCCCCCTTCAACCACCTCCCAGGCATCTGTCGGCTTTCTCCCACTTCCTGTTTCCTGTTTTTCTTTCTCTCATTATGTACACTGTAGAGTCTGCCCCTACTTAATGGATTTCCTTCTTGCCTTCCCGCAGTCTCATCATCTCCCTTGCCGGACCCCTGGATGAGACAACCCCAGTCCGACCAAGTCCCCCCCCCCCACCCTCCTCCCCTCCCTCCAGACCCCCGACGATCAAACATCTGTCGGTGGGAACGCGCAGCCGACCCGGCTACAATAGGAAGCTAGATAGATATTGCAGCTAGAGGGTATATAATCCGAATAGGTATAGGAATAAGGCATTAACGCTACATAAAGGTAATACTATAGGAACGCTACTTATAGCCTAAATTAGGCTAAATTAGCTATGCTAGCTGTACCCCGACGGTATCTTATATATAAATACTCCCTCTAGCCTAGATAGCCTTAGCTTTAAATCAACGAACGCTATCCTAATTATAATGTCCCTACCTTTTAACCCTTTTTATTAAGAGTTATAAGCCTGTAAGGTCTTAATCTTTATAGGCCTATATCTTCTACTAGAAGGGCTTTATTGCTATACACTAAAAAGATATTGTAATCTTTGTTTTTAGTGTTTTAGAGCAGAGAGGCGTAGAAAGAAGTGCCTTGTCTCTATCTAACTTATACCTAGCTTATTGTTCGTTCTAAGCCTTGTTCCTAATCTCTCTTAATCGCTGTATATAGCTAAGAGAAAGCTTATTCCTAATTATTTCGTTTAATCCGTTTCGTTTGTCTTAATTGTCTTATCTAACTTAAAGAAGGCAAATCTCGCTTAACTTAATTATCTTAGTTAATTTAAGGAAAGTATTCGTTGCTAGACTTAATCGTTTTGCTCTAAAGCTATTGTCTAAGCTAAGGAGGTCTCCTAGGAATCGTCTCTTAATAAAGGTATTAGCAAATTCTCTTTTATACGCTTTATATATATTCTATACAGCAATACCTCTCTATCTACTCTACTATACCGTCTCTATAGAGAAAATGCTAACGCTAAGGCCTTTAGCCCTTTTTAAATTAAAATCTTATACTAAATAGTCTAAATAGCTATTAGCAATCTAAGAATACGTAGAACCTTATAGTATATAGGAATATATTAGACCTAATATTATTATAAACCTTTCTCTTAAAGACCTACTAAAAGATCTTCTTTAGTATAATAATAGGCCTATTTTAACCTGTAAGAGCTTTACTATAGAGGGGAATACCTTAATCTTTAACGTAAATACGTATAAGAGTGCCTTTTAAGTATATAAGCTTAAATGTAATACTAAAAGAGTAGAAAAAGAAGGTTAGCTCGTAGAGTATAATAAGCAATATAACCTTTAGTACACAAAGGAAGTCTAATATTACTAAACAAAGGATCTTATAATTAACATCTTTAGTGCAATAAGGGCCTCTGTTGTAAGGCAATACTAAGAGAAAGAAGACTAGAATCTCTATCTAGGCGATTTTATTAACTAGGTAAAGGCGAAGGTTGTCCCTCTTAACGGCTACGATCGTAAAAAAGCATCTTAAACCTTCTAGCGTCTAGCTTAACGGACTCCTAGTTAAAGAGACTAGTTAGTATAGTCTATTTAATTTAAGCAAGCTTAGTGCAACTGTCTTTAGTATAAGGTTAAGACTATTAACAAAGAAACTGCAATTAACTTCTTTCTTTAAGCTGTAAGGGCTACCTTTCCCCTCTAAGAGGAGAAGATAAGTAATAAGATTAAGGAGGCAAAGCAAAGCATAGCCTAGATGCCTAAGATTAACGAGATCGTTGCTAACTTCTGTTAGTACGTTGCTTATTATTAGCAAATTAACAGAAACACTCTAAGAGCTTATACGAATATAGCTGCTTATAGGGGTAGCAACAGCGAAGACAAAAGCAATAAAGACCCCTTATTTTATCCCTAGAGGATGCTTAAGTGTCCTAGGTGTAGCACCTTGTATAAAGGCTAGCTAGATAAGTAGTAAGAGACGTGCTAAGGCATACTTGTTATTAATAGGTACAAGGCTCTACTTGCAACCTTTAGGCTCTAAAAGAAAAAGAGAGAAGCTCTAAAGAAGAGACTTAAGACTTATAAAGAGGAAGCTATAGCTGTAAAGGCATAGCTAAACAAGATTAAGAAGCTAGTAGAAGCAGCCCCTTCGACCTAGCTAGCCTCCTTAGATCCTTTAAAGAAGAAAAAGAAGCTAAAGAAGAAGGGTACTAATAGCACTAAGTCTAAGGCAGCTAAAGCAGTTAAAGACAAGGAAATTGTTTAAATCGAGAGCTAAGGCCTTGCTAAGGTTAGCAACGTTGCTATCTAAGTCCTTAATGTATTAAAAGAGGAAGAAAAGGATAATCTTATAATAAGAAATGCTATAATCTTTAATTTTAGGTCTAACACTAATATCTTTAATAACCTAGATTTCTTCCTACCTAAGTCCTTTGTCTAGAGATATAGAGACGTCGTTAAAGCTAGCGATTCGTCTCTTAAGCTACTTAGCTAAGGAAAAGCTATTATTAAGGTTAACTTTAGTTAGTTAGTAGTAGTCTTAGAGGTATACTATATACTTAGCATATACACTAACATTGTCTCGATGTATCTGTTTAAGAAGAACAGCTTCTATTAAGATACTCTAAACAGTTAGATTACGCATAAGGAGTTATAAAAGGTGCTTACTAAGCTCGTTCTTAATTATAACTGTAAGTAGTATATTATCGCTTATTATACACTAAAGTTAGTAAACTAGATTAAGGTAGCAAGAGCTATAGAAGCAAGCATAATCCCTTTCTTAATAAATTTAGCAGGCTTAATAGAGTCGTCTCGCTTAATAGATTTAGAAGGCGCAATAGAGTTAAAAAAGCGATCTAGCTTAGTGTTTTCGTTAGCAGCTATAGGCAAAGAAATCAAATCTTAAGGCCTATAGTACTTAGCTTGCAACGCCGGAGATCTTTAGCACCGTTAGCTAAGGCATATCGGTTAAAAGGCTTTTAAGGAAGCTATAGGATTGCTCTTAAGGCTTAAGATAACTAGCCCTATAACCTATAAATGTAAAGTATATGTAACTAGGAAAGCTTACCGCTAAATATCTTGCTAAGCTCTCTAAGTGCTTCTATAAGGCGTAGGAGAGGCTATAAGCGTAGACCTCTAATACTACGAAGTACTAGTATACTTTAAAGACTAGTACTAGGTTATCTTTACCTATATAAATATAAGATTTTAGTTCTTCTATGCCTTTAGGAAGAAGCCTAAGATTAAGGCAGTAAGGGCAAGACTCTAAGACCTGCTATAGACCTATTTTAATTAGCGAATAAAGGTCTTGTAGTTAGATAATAAGCAGGCCCTTTTCTTATACTAGGAAATTAAAGGGATTGTAAAAGAAGGTACTGTTATGTAATTGTCCTCTCCGTTAACTCCTTAGCAGAACAGCTACGCTAAGCGATTAGCTTCTATTGTAAAGGAAAGAGCAAGGGTTATAATGCTTAATGCTAACCTACCTAAAGAGCTCTAGCTAGACATTTTCTGTGCTGCTGTATACCTTCTTAATTGTACACTAACCTAAGAGCAGGGAAAGAACGCCCTAAAATAGATCACGCTATATAAGCGTTAGTAGTCCTAGATAAGGAAGGCAAATCTAAGCTTCTTATACCTTCTAGAAGCCCTAAAGCCTAAAGTTAGCTATTTATAAGTTTTTAGATATATAGTATACCCTATAAGGACAAAAGCCCTTAAAGCCCTTAAGAACTCCTACAAATTCTCTTCTTTCTAACCTAAAGCCTACATTAGCTATCTCGTAGGATATAAGTCGTCTACCTAATACGTAATCTAGGTGCCTTCTTTTTACATAAAAAAGGTCGTTAAATTAGCTAATATATAGTTTAATAAGTTAGTTGTTTATTATCTAGATTAAGAACAGGAGGCAGAAAGCTTTAGGGAGTACGCTTACTAGACGCTAAAGACGATAAAGGCTTATAATATCTCTAACGCCTTAATAGGCCTAGCAGAGCCGCTAGAGCAGTATAGGGTCGACTAAGGAGCTAGTATACTAATCAGTTAGCTTAAATTCGTTAGAAGCTCTAGGGGAAGCATCTATTTTAATCTCTAGGGCTTAGGAGACCTTTATCGCGATCTCTAGGGCTTAGGAGACCCTTATCGCGATCTCTAGGGCCTAGGAAATACCTATATACACAACGCTGTAGATTAGATAGCCCTGGACCCTCTAGGCGATAGCCTAGACTAGATGGTCCCTAGCCTAGCTAGCTTAAATAGCTTAGCTAGCTTAAATAGCTCGAATAGGCAGATTAATTCGAATAGCCTAGCTAGCTTAATTAATTTAAAAGGCTTAAATAGCTTAATTAAGGCTCTTAATAATAATAAAAGGAAAAGAAATTAGGAAGCTTAGCTAAGGAGAGAAGAAAGAGATAGCCCGAGCCTAGATTACGTGCCCCCTTAAGAAGCTACTGTAAGTTATAGAGAGGCTACTATAGAAGCTTCTAGAGCCCTTAGAGCCCCTATAGGTGTAACTTATAAAGCTATCTTAAAGGGAAGGTCCTTATTAGATTTCTCTTACACTTAGAGCGATCTTAAGAACCTAGCTTCTTTATTATCTCTATTAGAAGCCTTAACGCTAAAGGACTAATTAAGGGGCTCTTTAACGCTAAAGGACTAATTTAGGGGCTCCTTAACGCCTAGAGGCCCCTTAGGGCATCGATTATCGCTAAGAGAACCCCTAGGGCATTAAGCAACGCTAAGAGAAGCTCTAGGGCTAAGAGAGACCTAAGAAGAAGATATTTAGGGCCCTAGATCGCTTACTCCGCTGCCCCTAAGGCTATAAGCACCGCTATTTAAATTAGCTAAGATAATTAATCTTAAGCCTTATTAGCTCGATTAAATTGAACAACCTAAAGAATAGGAAAATAACTAAGGCTAAGTTCCTTTTTTCTATTATAGGGAAAGGGATTACAGCCTGCTAAACAAGGAAGGGGATTACGGCCTAAGCCTTAAGAGCAGCACTATAGCTAGCCTAGTGTACAGCCTTATCGACTTTAGCTTCTAACTACAAAGTCCTTGTCTTTACAGGGCTCGTAGGGGTTAAAGCAGAAGAAGACAGAAAGCTACACAAGCTTAGTACCTCGTCGACGTTAAGGACCCCCCTAATCTAATAGATATCCTTAAACAACACTTACTTAAAAAGAGAGGGAGTAGAGATCTAGCTAAAGAGATTAAAATTAGCAAAGCTAAGCGTTTCTAAGCTTTCTTAATAGCTTTTACAATAGCCTTAAGCTATAGACTTTACATTAATAGTCTCCTAAGCCCCCTAAAGCACTTCGTTAAGGCACGTTAAAGCTAATTTGCCTTTAAGTAGCTTAAAGCAATAAGAATTAAGATCGATAGGTAGACAGCTATAAGAACCTTTACTAAGAAGCTAATCTAAGAGATCTTAATTACTAAACGATTAATTCCCTTTAAATAGGTATATACCTATAAGCTTAACGAGAAAAGCTTTGTCTCTTAATTTAAAGCATAGCTTATAGCAAGAGGAGACTTTTAAGAAGAAGGTATTTAAGAGATATATATAGCAACTCTTACTGTAAGCTCTTTTTAACTTTTCTACGCCCTTTGCTATAAGATAAACTAAGAGACATACTAGTACGACGTCGTTAATGTATTCCTAAATGTAGACCTTAACCTAGATAAGGAGGTGTACTATACAATGCCTCTAGGATTCCTTAAGCCTAGCACCTGCCTTAAGGTCCTTAAGGCTCTGTATAGTCTTTGCTAAGCCTTAAAGCTCTAGTTTAAGACTATCTTAACCTTCTTCTGATCTTAGGGCTATAACTAATGCTAAGAGGACAGTTATGTCTTCTAGAAGAAAAGAATTCTAATCTTCTTTTTTGTTAATAACATCGTTGTAATATACAATAAGAAAGACTAGCATACCTTTAAGAGGCTAGACTAGACGCTTAAGGCTAGCTTTAAGGTAAAGGATCTAGGTAAGTTAAAGTAGTTCCTTAGTCTTAAAATTATTAGAAACAGAGAGACAAAGGAGATATAGCTCTTGCAGGAGTTATATATCTCTACAGCAGCCTAAAAATTTGTTCTAGGCTGCTTAGAGAAAGGAAGACAATCGCTAAAGGCACTGCTGCTAAAGGAAGCCTTTTACTTATACAAAAGGAAAGTAACAGAGGCAGAGATACACTACTACGCGTTACTCGTTAGCACTATCCTCTACCTATTATGCTTTATAAGAATTAACATTGCGTTTATAGCAGCTAAATTAGCCTAATTTATAAAGAATCCGTCGAAATACTATATATACTTAGCTAAAGGGGTGCTAAAGTATGTATACTATACCTAGGCCTAATCAATCTACTATACAGCAGAGGAGAAAGCAAATGCCTTATTCTTATCGTTAGATGCTTTATTCGTAGATAATAAGGAGACAAAGAGGTCGTCTTAAGGGTTTGTCTTTATAATGTACAGAGGTCTAATTAAGTAGAAAGCTTCTTAATAAGATACTATAACTACCTTATTAACAGAAGCTAAGCTATTAGCTCTCTTACTTACAGCAAAAGAACGTCTTACCCTTAGCTAGTAGCTTAAGGAAATAGGAATTAAGATTAGAAACCTAGCAGTACTTTAGTACAATAACCTTAATACGCTTAAGCTTATTATTAACAACTATTAGAAGATATAGACAAAGCTCTAGTATATTAATATACATAGGTACTAGCTATAAGAAGCAAAAGAGAACAGAACTGTCTTATTTAAATAGATCTTAATAAAGAAGACTCTAGCAGACGGGCTTACAAAGGCACTTACGCTATAAGCGTAGCTTAATTTTATAAGGAAGCTTAGTCTCTAAGACTAGCTAAAAGAGAAGAAGCTAAAGGAGAAAATAAAGCCTAGAAAGGGTCTCTAAAAAGGTAGAAAACACTAAGGGTCGTCGGACCTAAGATATTATAAGATTAGTAGGATTTCCTATTGTCTTTCCTTCCTCTCTTACTTAAGCTTACTAAAGATGCTTAGATTGTTTTACGAATAGTATTATTACATTCCTTCCTTTTCCTTATTTAACGGACTAGATTCACAAAGGAAGCTTATCTAAAGGGGTATATTAGTAGGAACGCATAGCTAACCTAGCTACAATAAGAAGCTAGATAGATATTATAGCTAGAGGGTACATAATCTAAATAGGTATAGGAATAAGGCATTAACGCTATATAAAGGTAACACTATAGGAACGCTACTTACAGCCTAAATCAGGCTAAATTAGCCGTGCTAGCTGTACCTTAACGGTATCCTATATACAAATACTCCCTCTAGCCTAGATAGCCTTAGCTCTAAATCAACGAACGCTATCCCGATCGCGATGTCCCTACCTTTTAACCCTTTTCATCAAGAACATCCGTCCGTTTATCCATGGTGAACGCAAGGACCACCTCTTGTCCCTGTCTCTCCCTCCTCTTCCCCATCATCCCCGCCGGTACTCGCATAGGTCCACTCTCGAAGACTTGCAACGACACAGGTCTCTTTCCGACGACGCAGCCCGGGGGGTGGGGGTGTATAGAAGCGGAGGGGAGGTCAAAATCTTGCCTTGCTCATATAGAGAAAAGAAAAGTCCCGTCCCAGGCGTGCCGAGTTCCTGGGTTTGAGCACTGGACCCAGACCCGGACGTGTACGAGCCTGTGCGCGCACAAGTACTGTGTAGGGCTGGAAGCTGGGCCCGGACGAGTACGAGTGCTCGGTATAAGAATGGATGTATGGCCGGGCATCCAGGCTCGACAGAGCATCAGCATCGGCATCAGCATGACTACGAGGGAGGGATCAAGCAAGGATGACAGGATGGATTCGTATCGTTTTTTGCTTGTTCTTTTTTGCTCCTGTTCTCTCCTTCTGTGCAAAAAGGAACGAGGACATGAGAAGAAAATCCCAAGAGCATAGGGCATGAGGCAAGATACTGTACAGCGACCTGGTCTTTTCTAATGACATGGACCGACATGGTCTGCGCTCCGTTTCTGAGGGGGGGGAGTTTCCTTTCCGGCAACCCCCTTGCTTCCATGTATGTGTATGGGGATCCCATGCGTATGTACTTCGTATGTATGTAAGATGTACTCCGTATGTATGTATGCCCTCCAAATCTTTGTTGATATCTGACGAGAGGACCCCCTCGTCACCCCTCCCCCCCTCCCTTTTCCCCTTTTTACCATCCTCGCCACTTACCCCTTGAACAAAATGTTTTGCTGCTCGCTATAATTTGTGAGAGGAGCCGCTCTCTCGAGTCGAATTGTCCATGGACCCCGAGCCCCCGGGGAAGTCCTCGTCCCCTGAGAATTTCCTGGATGCACAGAGCCTGTCAGCAGGACAGAGGGGAAAAGGAGAACGGAATCTAGATGAGGCATGGAATTCCGCTATTCCGGTGGAGGAAAAGGGAAGGGGGGGGTGGGGGGGAATGGGGATAGGGATGGGAAATATGAGCATGGCGGACGCTTTTCACGGCGGAAAAGTGTTTGTAGGAAAATGAAGATTGGGGGAGGACTGAATATACCAGCCTCTTTCTGCGCCGCTGCTTAGGAAACTGCAGTCGCTGTTGGCCTCGCAGACCCACGTCCCGATTCCACCGTCCTCTTTCGTTGCCGCTGCTCCCCTTGCTGTTTCAATTGCTGCTCCATCGTCCCCCCGCCGCCGGCGGAAGACGCTCAGCCCGCACGTGAACGCATCAAAGTCGATCATCCCATCGCCGTCGCCACCCTCGTCGGCCGACCCCGTCGTCAGCACACGGCCCAGCATGATCACGACGGCGGCGTGCGTGCACAGCACCACGCTCGTCGCGCCCTCGGCGTCGCAACGCGCCACTATGCCGCGCAGGGTGTCGGCCACACGCCGGCGCAGCTGGGCCATGGACTCCCCCTTGCGGGGCGGGCTCGTGATCGAGACGTGCGAAGGGTCGAGAAGGGCGGGGAAGAGGGCTCGAAGCAGGGAAGGGTCGGCGGGGCCGGGGTGCTCGAAGGGGGCGGTACCAAACCACTCGCAGAGGCCGTGCTCTACGTGGATGAGGGGTGGGGATGCAGACGACGCGGGAGATGCGGAAGATGCAGAAGAAGCGGAAGAAGCGGCGGAAGAAGCAGCGAAAGAGGAGGACGAGGACAACGAGGCAGAGGCAGAGGCGGAGGAAGAGGATGACGAGGGAGCATCACGCCTCCCCAAGACGAACGGCCGGATGGTCTGCAGGCAGCGGAAGAAGGGGCTCGAGTAGACGACGCCGACCGGCGGGTCGCTCAGGCTTGCGAGATGCGTCGCCAGCTCGTCCGCCTGGGCGACGCCATGAGCGGTGAGCGCGGGGTCCACGGGGATGCCTGTTGGCGAGGGGATGGAAGAAGAATACGTGCCGGTGCGGTGGTCGACGGACCAACCGGCGCGGAACTGCACACGGGTTAGAGACGTGAGGCTGGGTGGACACAAGGGGACGGGGACCAACTCGACATCGGGCCACTGTGTCGTAGAGAGGGAGGTGGACGCGAGAAAGGGAAACATCAGGACAGGAGGGGAGGTGGACGCGAAGAAAGGAGGGTTGGCTGACGGGACGGGTGGGTTTGGGCTGAGGAACGGTTGACAGCTTCACTCACCCCGTGCCGCACAACGTAGATCTTCTCGAGCGACATGCTGGCGCGAGTCTGTCTGTTTTGCTCTCCCCGCTTCCCCGTTGGCGCCGCCGGCGACGACGGCGAGGACAACAAGTCGGAGGGAGGCAGCGCGACGTGGATGCCCGACGGAGCCTCGCGAGAAGGATGGATCAACCTGGCCGGGCCTCTTGCGTACATGGACTCCGCACTCCGTACGGAGTACCAGCAGCACGATGGCAGACTGTGCGGCTGGTCCGTCTTCCTGCGGGATGTCTGGACAACTTCGGAGCACGCCTGCCCCGATGACGTCGCGCACTTCCCCCCGGACCGCGAGCCCGCTCGGGAGGGGTGCCCTTGGCGTCGCTGCGCGCCTCGCGTGGAGGGAGAGCCCAGACAAGAGAGAGCACACGGTGGGGTTGGGGATCCCAGCAGCAGCAGCAGCAGCAGCAGCAGCAGCAGCAGCGCGTGCCTGGGTGTTGGTGCCCACGAGGGTCGGTCCAAGGCGAGGCGAGAAGAACGTCTGGATGCTCGTGTCGACGGGTCCTGCTGCGAAGCAAGCAAGCCCAATGCCCCGCGGATAGACATGGATGGATCGATTTTCTCCAACCACCAAAAATGCCCTCAGAAGGATCATCGTGAGCGCACGTGTTCGCCACCTGCTCCGGGGTTAGGGTTAGGGTTAGGGTCAGGGCCCGGATGCGACGCGCCGGCACTTCCCCCCTTCATCCCCCCCCTTCATCCCCCCCCTTCATCCCATGGACGAAAGCCCACGGCTTCACGGCACTCCAGACTCCGCACACCTTCATGGCAATCTTCATCCCATCCCATCCCATCTCGTCTCATCTCGTCTCGTCTCGTCTCATCCTGCCTCATCCTCCAGACCACCCGCCAGGCGGCCGCGGAGCCGGTCCAGTCCGCCTATTCATCCATCCATCCATGCATCTCATCATCGCTCCCGAGATCCATCGATTTCTACACTGTACGCTCCGCCTGTTGGTCCCATCATGTCATGTCCCATACCATGTCCCATGCCATGTCCCATGCCAAATCCGATGCCAAATCCCAATAGATGCTGAACAACACACCCCTCCCCCTCCCTCTCTCCCTGGCCCCTGATCACCCTCCCGCCCAACACCCAAAAGCTTCACAACAACCCACCCACCCATCCATACATCCATACGAGTACATCCATCCATATCCCCCTCGAAAAGACCGCTTCCGCTCGGATGTTGAATGCCCACGCCCCCCCCCCCCTTTTCCCGGCCTGACAACTCCATCCTGGAACATCAAGCACAGTGTCGCCTGAAACTGCCGGGCCCTCCTCCATCCATCGCGGGGCCATCTCCAGCCAACAACCATTCTTCAATAGACAGACGCTGATTCATCAACCGTCATCAAACCCCGGACCTCCTTATCGCGGTTCCAACGACGCCATGCTCGTGCTTCATTCTCAACTCCACGCTCGTGCTCCATGCTCAACTCTCCGCTCGCCCTCCATGACCAACCCCATGCTCAACTCCCTGCCCGTTGCCCCGTATCCGTCCTCCATTGTCGTAATGCTCCGTGCTCTGTTCCATCGACATCCATTCTCTTCAATCTAACGCTTCCTGGAGCGGAGCAGAGCAGAGGAAGCCCCTCCTCACCTCCCGACCAACAATTTTCCCCCTTCCGCCACTCACCTGACAATCTCGGACCCAGCATCACATATCGTGGGCAAACAAACATCGGGAATGCACAAGATGCTGCTCCCCAACCCATGGAACAGTTGCGCCTCTTCAAAACCTGTTTCCTCACATAGTACCCTCTCTCTGTGTCTGCCCCCCCCCCTTTTTTTTTTTAATCCTCTTCATTCATCTCGATGTATCTGTGCATGTCTGCCCCTCTCTTAATTTTTCTTCTCCCCGTCCAGACACCTCCTCAACTACCTGCATATTTGTGTGTAAAAAGCGTCTCCCCCTCAGGCAATGACACCCTCAGAAAGACCAACACCTATCCATCCGATCAGACCGTATGACCCTCCTCGCTCCCTTACAAGATCCTGTCCCTAACCAGATAGCAATCGCACATAGAACCTCCCCAAGAATCCCCCCACATTCCATGCCTGAACTCTCTACGTACTCGTTCCCGTTGTCTGCTCCATCCGGACCTTGAAATCCTTCATCCACCGCACAGTGTGCACCCCCCCTCCCCCCCACCCACAACATCTTGAGCTTCCGTGTCACGCTTCCAACGTCGTGCCCCAACGGCCTGCCGCAAAAAGGCTCCCAATCTAGCCCTAGTGTTCCCTAGACCCGTGATCAACCTCTGCTCGATTCAGACGCCTTCGCCGGTGGTCGTGAACGATGTCACGAGCACTGCCCCTTCCAGAGGCCTCCTTGCCCGAGTTTGTCAAATCCGAAGTAATCTTCCACTCAGACGCCTCTACTCACGGTCCTCCACTTCGCCTCCACCTGCACACCTCAAGCGAGCCTCCTTGACGGTAGTATCCTTCACTGAATAGAATCCGCTGTCTGGGTACCCCCGACGAGAGTCCTCCGTTGAATCAACCCCTTCCCCGCCTCCTCGACGATAACCCTCTACCAGATATTGAGTAATGTTCCTACTCGATGCTCTGTATTTCTAGACTCAAATCCTTTTTCTGGTTCCAGTGGCTTTGACGCTGCCACTTTCCTCAGCTTCAGCCCCGACAATTCTTTTCCCAACTTTCATCCCTGGCTCCGATCATCTCCAGCTTTTCAACTCTCTTAGACCCTCGCCCCGGGCCCCGCACCTCACAGCATCTCGCCTCGTTCTCCCCATAATTCCTCTCACCTTTGCAGCATGGATCCCTGAACTGATTCAACTCCACTGGTGCTGCTCACCTCAACCCCATTCCTCGACTTTTCCACCCCAACCCAACACCTCGACCTTCCTACCTCAGCCTCACCCCCTTATTTTCCCACCTGGACCCTACCTTTCGACTCGTCCTCCTCGCATAGGCATCCCTCGGCCTTTACCCTCCATGCTGCCCCTACTTGTATTCTGTACAAGCATTTCGTGCCCTTGATCTACTCCACCGTATCCATCATGTCCCTGATGACAGTCCTACACCCAGAACCGTCGATCACGCTCCAAGTCCCCTTTAATGCCTCTTTCCTCCCAGTTCCCCCCCCCCCCTCCTTCCCCTCCAATATCCCCCTCTCCCCGAGTCTCAGAGCCTCATCACAAATCTGTCGTCCGCATCATTCAGTAAGGCTCTCCTCGGCCCACCCCTCACGGGGGTGACGTAGCAAGGATATGCTAGATCGGATAGAATCCTTGTCCCCCCTACGCACATAATCATGCGTTCAGGGCAATTCCCTATCGAGGGGTCCGTAGAGTTTTCACGGAATCACGTATCGACCCCTGAAGGAAGAGGAGCATGAAGGACAATAGAATAGGAGAAACGATATGCAAATAGAAAGGATGTCAAGTAACAAACAAATCATTGGTATCCAAGAGCACTCATATCCATACCCCAAAATCACCATCAGCTCCGTTCCTCCGCGCCCCGTCAAGGCAGAAGGAAAAGCAACGCCCAACTCCTCTGTCTCGGTTCCCATTTCCAGATCAAATTCTCCATGCTGGCCGTGATTGCGCCGTCCTGTCATGATCAAACCGATCTCCACCATGTCGTCGTCGTCGTCGTCGTCGTCGTCGTGCTCAAGAACACAATGTACAACAGCTCTGGGTTGTTGGTGTCGGACCCGTGAGCCCCCCTTTTCCCCCTTCAACCCAATTTGTCATAGACAAGCTTCGCCAAACAAAGCCAAAAGACAAAGGGAGACATAAAGACTTGGGCCCAGAATAATTGTCACATCACGCCGCAGTTCCCCCCGAAGCTGCCCGTGGACCACAGCGACGCCCAATCGTCCCCCGTCAACTCCGCCGGGGCAGAGATCACCTGGATCTGCCTCGCGCGCAGCCGCCTCCTCAGCCCAAAGCCCCGGGCTCCCGCAGCGTCTTCTTCAGTTTCTCGCATGAAGGAAGCCCATTTCTCCGCGAGACTCTGCGCCGATGACCACCGGCATCGCAGCACCCGCGCTTCGTGCGCGTCCACCGTCATCTGGTACCCATAGAAGCACTTGAGCGAGATGATCTCTGTGGGATAAAGCCGCCGATGCGGACACTGCACCTGAAGCGGTGTCTCGGCGTTGCGGCTCAATATCTCCCGGACCCCGGTCCAGGTGATGTTGGGACAGTCGAAGATGGCCATCCGCAAGGTCACCTCGGGAGGGCGCAGCGGGTTGGTCGAAAGCGCGGACCGCTGCCGCACCATCGTTGCAGCTTCGACAAGCACGGCATCACTGATTTTTGTGTTGTCGAGTTCCACGCTCCTCAGCCTCTTGCAGGCTTTCATGATGGGCAGCAGAGCCGCATCTCCGAGGTTTTCGCAGAAGCTGAGGGAAAGATGCTCCAGACGTTTTGCGCAGGGAGCCTGCGCGAGATACTCAGAGAAGAGCTCGTTCTTCAGTCCATCAAGCTCATCGAGGTCCAGGTGGGTAATCCAAGGGCAGAGGGACAAGATGCCCCGGAGCCCCTCATCCGACAGGTTTTTGCACTTCGATAGTCGCAAGCCCTGCAGAAACGGTGCTGCGGGGGCGATGGGCCGGACGCCCTTGTTTGTCAGGCGAAGGCATCGGCTGAGATCCAGGTGCCGAAGCCTGCGCGGTGGGACGACGGGAAGGTCCGTCCACTCATCGATTGGCGGATTCCTCCCGTGCATCATGACCTTCAGAGCTTCGTCGGTGAGGTCCAGGCATCCGCTGAGAACAAGCCTCTCCAGCATGGTCGCCCTGAATATGCATTGAGCTGTGGAGATGCGGCTGAACCCACGAATCTCGCTGGCACGGAGGTCTTTCAATCTTCGACAAGAAATCAAGACCTGTTCCAGGAAATTGGCCTCCACCTTTTGGCACCACGAGACGTTTAGACTCTCGAGATCGGGGCACGATATAGCGATGAGGGCGCAGGTTTTGCTGTCAACAGCCATGAGACCCGAGAGATTGAGATGCACCAATCTCGAATTGCACCTCACCAGGCTATGGAGAGAGTGCCTTTCGATATGTCGGCATCCTTCGAGCGTGATGGTGTCGAGATGTCTGCATGTCTTTGCGATGGCATCAATTTTCCCGCCGCTCTCCATCTGAATGCAACCCCTCAGATTCAGGCGTCTGAGAAAGGGTCCTGCATTGGCGATGAGCTGCCCCAATGAAGAAGCTGAAATTTCTCGATAGAACCAGGTTGTGTCGAGCGTGCTCCACAACTGCCCGTCAAAACACAGCGCTTTAAAGTTCTTGCTCACTGTCGACACCCGGACGAGCTCCTTTGGGGGAAGAAAGGAGAGTATGTAGATCTGGAGCTCGGGGGTGAGCCGGTCCCAAGAGCAGGTCGAGCAACTTTCGGCTTGAGGCCCTTCGGCAGACTCGGGGCCTTCGACAAATTCGTTCTCTTCGCCGCTCAGAGATTCGGCTGATGGGGCGCTGAGCGCCCGAGACCTCATTTCCAAGCGTGGCCGGGCAATTTCGCCCCAGTAACCGATGACAAGATCGCCCCTGGACCTCCTGTGAGGCAGGATAGCATCTGGCGCCCCGCCAGGGCTGGGAGAACGTGGCATGGCCGCAAGAGTTGCATTTGAAGATGATGGCGTGGCGACTCGCAGGCTCTCAGTCGATGCTGCGTCTTCTGTGTAAAACTTCTTGCTATGGAAGGGACGGCCAAGCCAGGTCATTCGACCAGACGGAGTGAGGGACGGCATTGACGCCATGGCCAGCAGCCTGCGATTCAGGGGTGAGGACTCGGATGGTGTTGATGAGGCTGTTGCTGCTGACTTCGGTGTGCCACCGGCACTTTGATGCGAACAAAATGCCTCCGCGCCGTCTAACGATCCAGACATTGGAATAATTGATACGGAAGCGTTCGGTCGTTGTCGATACGCGAAGCCTTCTGGGTCTCTTCCTGCGCCGAGATTTGCCGCTGTAGTGATGGTTCCCTTGCTTGTCGAGACCAAGAGATCACCTGGGATGAGCCCGCATGCCGCTTTCGGTGAATCTTTATGTTGTCTTTTTCTCTTCTTTTCCTTCTTCGAAATATGATGATGACCGTGACTTCCTTGTGAGAAAACCTAGAAAGCTCGAATGTGGGTTGACGAGATCGTAACGAAATTCGAGAGCACCGTTTTTAGAGTGATGAGTTGCTTCAAGCCGAGGCCACAGGGGAGAGGACTTGGAACGAAGGTGCCGTTTCTGAAGCACGAGCCGTTGCGCTGCAACATCCAATAATCTCGAACCAAAGGATGCTGAGACTCGGCAAGCACGAGAGTTGAGATAATTTAATATCGAGGTGAATAATGACACAGGCTCAACGGCGCACGAGCGCGGCTTCACAGCTCGTCGACGTCAGCGGACGTGGGCAGGTGGTGTGGCGGGGTGTGGTCAGCGGGCCAGAGTCACCAACACCACTTTTGTTTGCGAGGAGCCCAAAGAACTGTGTGACTCGGAAGCGGCGACAAGGGGCTGTGATTTGCCTGCGAATCCAGGGGTGCGAGACGGAGAAACGAAGGACAGGAGAGAAGGGCTGCTACCTAGAGGATGGCGACGGTCGGCGATCTCTAAGCTTGGGGTGAGTCTGAGATGGGAGGCAGACGAGGCAAGGAGAGGCGACTTGACTTCTGGTACTGGGAAGAAGAAAAGAAAAAGAAGGAGATAAGAATGAAGAGGAGAGATTGAAGCCGAAGCTGCAGGGAGATGGTTGGAGATGATGATCAAACGAAGTCCGCTCGAGGTCGGAAGAAGAGGTGCAGTGTATTGATATATGCAGGTACGACGCCTCCGACTTCACGTCATATTGGATGGATGAAGGAATGATGGATGTTGGGGGAAACGGAGGAAGGCACGATTGTACGGAGCACCTGTAGTACCTGTACCTACTACTACCTACTAGTAGTACCTAGTAGGTAGTACTGTATGGAGCAGTACGAAGTACTAAGAAGGAAGAAGAATCGAGGAAAGAGCTGGGGAGAAAAGGAAAGAGCAGCCAGGAGACAACGGGAAGAGCCAAGAGATGGGCGCTCCTTCCAGAAAGCCCGAGCTGCTTAAGCTTCTTCTTTTTGACCCGAGAAGCTTGGAGCTTGGCGGGAAGGGGGGAAGGAGCGAAGGAGTTGGGGGGGGGAAAGCTCTCTGGCGGAAGGAAGCACCGAGGCACGTCACCGAGACGAAAAGCGCAGCGGCGTGCGCCGTACGAGAAGCCACTGGAGAGCTCCCTCTAGTGCGGGCACCTGGAGGTGTCCGCGTGAGAGGGCGCTCGAGTCCCCAAGCTCAGTGCTGGCTCTTCCCGGCGATTGGGGGCAACACGCGAGCGATAGCCGAGTCTCCCCTCTTGGGGATGTCCCATGGTTCCATCCATGAGACCATTGCGCAATGCCATGAGTATGGCAGTTGAGAAAAGATGCGGTGGGCGAAACAGGAACCGTCTTTGCGCTAGAGGGAGGTTCGTCTGTCTGTGGCTGGCGAGCGGATCCATCATTCAGGCAAGTTTGGCTGTGCCTCGCGGAACACTAGGAGGAAGTAGAGGTAGCTCGTGGTAGTAGTTTGGTTCTCGTAGCGTTTCGATGGATGGCTTGACCTTCCGGTGCGTAACACTTCGGAGGAGACATCTATTCCATCCATTACCTACATATCCATACCTACAGTACACTGATGGAGCTGGAGCAGTCGAGAGTGGAGCCTGGAGCGACGGGGTCGAGAGCTGAAGAAAGGAAACCCCCGGGCCCGCCGACCCCGGATTTTCCTTAAAGTGCCTGCCTCTGGGGTGGATACTACCCGCGAGGAACATGGCATGGCGCGAGCTCCCGAGCATGGATGGGAGCTTTTTGCAGACAAGGCTCCATGTCTAGGAGCAGCGCGGTCTTTTGGGGGGTCGGACTCGAGTCGGTGGACTGGGGCTACTGTTCGGTACCGGCTCGAGGAACCATCGATCCAGGCCGCATGGGTAATCCATGGCCCAGTCAGTGAGACCGCAACGGTCATTTTTTCTTCCCACACCCTTGGATGATTCTCAATGACGAGCCTCAAGCCCCTGGCGCTTCTCCGGCCCTCCGTACCGTGCCTGTCCGTCCGGCGGAGTCGTCCTATGGGAAGAGCTGGACGAAGATGCTGGAACCAGGAGAGCTCGGAAAGTCCAGGATTTCAGGGACCTGACCGTGTACGAGTACATACCACCTACTAGTAGTACTAAGTATACGGAGTACGGAGCACAGGGTTGGTGATGTACTCCGTAGGCGCCCCGCCTTTTGGCGATGCCGCATGCGGTTAAGACGCCTTGTACTCTTGCACGTGCGCGTAGTACTGCAGATACTTGTACTTTACCAGCTGGGAGCCAGGATCTGGGTTCCATTCCTCGAGCCCTTTTGCAGTACGGAGTACTACTCCGTAGTGGTGCCTGTGATGCTCCAGGAAAAATGCGCGAGGATCTGGCAACCCCTTCGTTGACTCGCTGGATGCCTCTTCCCGCGGATGCTCTCTGCGGTTCGTGGACGAGAGAGGGACGTGTGACCTCGAAGCCGCATCGTCACGCGGGGGGAACGATCAGCCTTGTTGATGGCGTCGTCGTCGTCATCGAGCCTGCGCCATCATCAGGCGCTGCCGGCGGTTCACGATGGGCAGATGGATCTTGGATGTACTCCGTACGAATGGACGTTTGGAAGGATGAGGGTTTGGATGGGTGGTTGGACGAACAGAGCATGGCTGGATGGGTGGAGGCTGGATGCTTCGGTAGGTACTTCGTACTTGTACGGAGTAGTATGATCCAGACGGCACATGGCAGGCCAGGGAAGACGCTTTCGAGAGGCGCATCCGTCACATGGATGCAAGCGCAAGTCATTCTGGGTCTCACCCCCGGGAGGAGCACGCCGAGCCGGACGAGGTATTCGTGCTCGTGCGATCGCGACCAGACTCCGACCTCGACATGGACCTCGCGCGGTCCGTAGGATGCCTGGCCAGCGACGCCTTGCGCAGCCGTCGCGGGCTGCGAACGGTGGGCGTCTCGGCCGCCATCGCATCTTTCGAGGCGATCCAGTCCTGGGGGCCCTATCGTGAGCATCGTGATCTGACGATGTCCTACGCCTGTCGTCCGTTGGGGGATGCGCTCCTGGCAATTCATGACTGCTGGGGAAGACTCTCAGGCGGCGGCGGACGAGTCAGTGCCAATACTTGTACTCCGTACTAGGAGCCCCCACGTCTGCAACATCGTCGTCCATCTCCCCCGAAGCCGCGATGTCGATGCCACGGAGTCAGTCTGGTGTGGAGTGCATGCCAGGTGAGTCACCAGCGAGACCTTCAAGTACGAGTACGGAGTACGGAGTACCTACTTCGTACGTACGACATGTATATACCTAGTAGTAGCACCTGCACGAGAACGTCCCAGCTGCGAGCCATGATGATTGGGGTGCCTTGTGCGAGGCGCGGTGGAGAGAGCGTTTCGAGAGGGAGAAGGGCGCCTTTGTACCTAGTAGCACTCCGCGATCGTCACAAGAGTACGGAGTACGGAGTACCAGTACTGGATCGTTGAAGGGCAGCTGTCGGTAGGAACGCGCAGCCGACCCGGCTACAATAGGAAGCTAGATAGATATTGCAGCTAGAGGGTACATAATCTAAATAGGTATAGGAATAAGGCATTAACGCTACATAAGGGTAACACTATAGAAACGCTACTTATAGCCTAAATTAGGCTAAATTAGCTGTGCTAGCTATACCCTAACGGTATCTTATATACAAATACTCCCTTTAGCCTAGATAGCCTTAGCTCTAAATTAATAAACGCTATCCTAATTACAATATCCCTACCTTTTAACCCTTTTTATTAAGAGTTATAAGCCTATAAGGTCTTTTTAATCCTTATAGGCTTATATCTTCTACTAAAAAGGCTTTATTGCTATACACTAAAAAGATATTATAATCTTTGTTTTTAGTGTTTTAGTGTTATAAGGCACTAGAAGAAAGTGTCTCTATCTAACTTACACCTAGCTTATTATTTATTCTAAGCCTTATTCCTAATCTCTCTTAATCGCTGTATATAGCTAAAAGAAGCTTATTCTTAATTATTTTAATTAATCTGTTTCGTTTATCTTAATCGTTTTGTTTAACTTAAAGAAAGCAAATCTTGCTTAATTTAATTGTCCTAGTTAATTTAAGGAAGGCATTCGTTGCTAAACTTAATCGTTTTGCTCTAAAGCTATTATCTAAGCTAAAGAGGTTTCCTAGGAATCGTCTCTTAACAAAGGTATTAGCAAATTCTCCCTTATACGCTTTATATATATTCTATATAGCATTACCTTTCTATCTACTTTACTATACTGTCTTTATAAAGAAAATACTAACGCTAAAGCTTTTAGCCTTTCTTAAATTAAAATCTTATGCTAAGTAGTTTAAATAGATATTAGTAATCTAAGAATACATAGAACCTTATAGTATATAGGAATACATTAGACCTAATATTATTATAAACCTCTCTCTTAAAGACCTACTAAAAGATCTTCTTTAGTATAACAATAAGCCTATTTTAACCTATAAGAGCTTTACTATAGAAAGGAATACCTTAATCTTTAACGTAAATGCGTATAAGAGTACCTTTTAAGTATATAAGCTTAAATATAATGCTAAAAAAGCAAAAAAAAAAGGTTAGCTTATAGAGTATAATAAGTAATATAACCTTTAGCGTATAAAAGAAGTCTAATACTATTAAACAAAAGATTTTATAATTAATATCTTTAGTATAATAAAGGCTTCTATTGTAAAGCAATACTAAGAGAAAGAAGACTAAAATCTTTATTTAGGCGAATTTATTAACTAGGTAAAGGCAAAGGTTGTCCTTTTTAACAGCTATAATTATAAAGAAGCATCTTAAACCTTTTAGCGTCTAGCTTAATAGACTCTTAAACAAAGAGACTAGTTAGTATAGTTTATTTAATTTAAGTAGGCTTAGTATAACTGTCTTTAGTATAAGGTTAAAACTATTAATAAAGAAATTGTAATTAACCTTTTTCTTTAAGCTATAAAAGCTACCTTTCTCTTCTAAGAGGAAAAGATAAGTAATAAGATTAAAGAAGTAAAGTAAGGCATAGCTTAAATGCTTAAGATTATTAAGATTGTTGCTAACTTCTATTAGTACGTTGCTTACTATTAGCAGATTAACAAAAACACTCTAAGAGCTTATATAAATGCAGCTACTTATAGGGGTAGCGATAGCAAAGATAAGATAAACAAGGAGCAGTAGTACCTATTTTGCCCCTAGAGAATGCTTAAGTGCTTTAGGTATAGTACCTTGCATAGAGGCTAGCTAGATAAGTAGTAGGAAACGTACTAAGGTATACTTGTTATTAATAGGTATAAGGTACTACTTATAACCTTTAGACTCTAAAAAAAAAAGAGAAAAGCTTTAAAGAAGAAACTTAAGACTTATAAAGAAGAAGCTGTAGCTATAAAGGCATAGCTAAACAAGATTAAAAAGGAGAAGCTAGCAGAAGCAGCCCCTTTAACCTAGCTAGTATCCTTAGATCCTCTAAAGAAGAAGAAGTGATACGGGCAGGCGTTGGTAATGCCTTCCTAGGGAATTTACTAAAGACTATTATTATAAGGTAGGTATACTAATTGCTTAAGTAAAAATCTATACCTTTTTCTATTTCTAACTATTCCTATAGGCTATCTATATATACGATCTCCTATAGTAATTTCCCTAGGATTTTACTATTAGGCTTCTAGGGGAAATCTTAGGGAAGCAGCTAGGGGAAATCCTAGGGAAGCGGCTAAGGGAAATCCTAAGGAATTTACTAGGATAGTCCTAGGGGAAATCCCTAGGAATTCCCTAGGGAGGCATACTATATTAAGTGCTAAGGAACAAGGAAAAAAAGGTAGCGTCTTTAGTGCTATATAAGGGAAAGGCTAAGGTAGACAATAAGGAGATACGCAAGGAAGTAGCAACGTTATAGTACCGTTAAGCAACAAAGATATAAGCAACGTTAAGTTAAGGTCTTGTCTTTTCCCTTAGGAATACAGCTTACTGCTATAGACATAATAAGGCACAGCAATATTAAGTTGTTAAGAAGAAGAAAGGTTAGGAAAGCTAACGTTAAGTTAAGCTTATAGGGCAGAAGGGCAGGTATAGAGCTTCTTTCTTTTTTAGGTTTTCTTATTTTCTTTGTAGTAGATAAAAGGAATAAATAAGTATTTTTTTTTATAAAGTTTTTCTTTTTTGGTCTAAGAAAGCAAAAGAAAACAAAGGAAAAATAAAGGAAAAGGTAAGGTTATTGTTTTTTTTATAATTTTTTCTTTTCTTTTAATTAAGCTTATAATAGAAGTAGGTCTTTTTTTTTTTTAGATACTAAAGACAGCAAGAAGAAAGGAAAAGGAAGGAAGAGGAGGAAGGTTAAAGAAGGAGATAGACAAAGGAAAGAGAAGGAAAGAAAAGAAAAAGAAAAGAAAAAAAAGGCTAGCTTATACTACTCTTTATCGTTAAAGGAGTCGCCGTCGTTAGTAGGCGGCGCTAGCTTCTGTTATTGCTACTGCTAGCTAGACTAGGTTTACTAGTCCTAAGCCTACTTTTTCTTTTTTTGCTCTTCCTTTTTCTCTTTATAAACTTAAGCAAAGAACTTAGCTTTGTTTACTTATTTATATAACGTAGGATTATTATTATTGCTAGCTAAGATTAATTTACTATCTTTATTAATTAATGCACAAAGGATAGTATTTAAAAGAATGTTTAACTGTATATCCCTAAGGTTAAACAAGAGCAAAGTAGTACGCAGGGTCTACCTATTAGTATTAAGGCTAGCTACGATTTTAAGAATATAGGCGCTAAGGTCTCTGTCCTTACTAAAGCAGCTACTATTAGCGCCCTTCTTTGTAATAGTATAAACTAAAGCAGTACTTAAGGGCAGTAGTATAACTAAGCAGGACATTAAAAGCACTATACTATAAAAGATACTAAGCATCTGTATAAAGGTTATAAAGGTTTAGTCCTTAAGCTTCTTAACTACCTTATTATACTACTTAATAAGCAGAGTAGCTATCTACTAATAAAAGAGCAAGAAAGCGTTATTGCTAATGTAGATAGTAAAGAAAGCACGCTTAACGCCTTTAACTATAATTATATCTTTAACAATAAAAGGCTTAGCTATTTTACTAAAGATTTCTACTATTTTATTAGTGTTTTTCTTTAAACTTTTAGTAAGCGCCTCTAAGAAACAGCTTTGCTTACTAGTAGCAGGGGTAACAGTAGTTAGCGCTAAGCGTAGGCGATGTAGCAAGGTAGTAAAAAGGCTAGTATAGATTAAGGGGCTTATAGTGTTATTAACTAGGCGTATTTAAGAGAAAATTAAGCTAGTAAAAGCAGGGGCTGTCTTATTAGCTAGCTCCTTAAACTGCTAAACGTACTTAAGTATACTATTAATACCTTTAACCTTTTTTACTAGGTCTTTAGCAAAAGCGCTTAAATCTTTACTAAGGTTGTTTAAACTATAGGCTAGCAGGTTAATAGCAGCTAAGGCGATGCTAGCGACGCTAAGGGCGTTATTATTGTTGTCCTTAGCCTTATATACTAGGTTTCTAAGTACGTCTTTAAGGGGGTTAACGCAGTTAGTAGAGCTAGAGCTAGTGCCTTAGGCAAAGCGTCCTTAAGCGTTACGCGTAAAGGGAAGTATTTCGTTGTTAAAGACAAGGTTAAGGGATAGGCTTTATTAGTAAGGCAAAAGCGTACTGCTAGTATAAGACGTATAATTACTATCTTTGCTAACTTTACTATATTACTAGTTAAGCCTTTCTTTAGTATTAACGTAATCTTAAAATCTAGTAAGCATTCTAAGGTTTTGCTAAGCTTAGTTAGTAAAGTAATTCTTAAGGTTCTTTAAGGTAAATAAGAATTAGTCTTTTTAGCTAAAGAGCTTAATAATATAAGTATACCTTTACTGCGTAAGGACAAGGGGCTTATAGTAGAGATCTCTATAGACAAAGGTATAGAAGTTAGCGTTATAAAAAGGATAGAAAGAACAGTTAAACGATAGCTTAACCTAGATAGTAGTTATAAGCAATAATAAAAGAGTTAGTAAGCATTAACTAAAGTTATAAGGAAGCAGCGTTCTTTTATTCTTTTTGCTTAAGGAAAAAGATAAGAAAGGGAGGGTTTAAGAAATAGCAGATACGTAAAAGAGTCTCTTCTTTCTTAGGTAAATGCGTATTTATTGTTTTTTTGTTTTTTAACTTATATTTCCTCCTTTATAGTCTTAATTAAGGGGTTGCTACGCAACTAAAGCAGAAGCGTGCTGCCGTTAAGAGCGTATAGCTTTCTTCTGCCTTTACGCTCCTTACCTATCTCTTCGCTAAGATTTCCTCTAGCCCTTTTAGAACTGTAGTTTTTACTAAGATTTCCTTAGCCCCTTTTGCTGCTGCTAGGCTTTAGGGGACGCTTACGTTAGCAAGGCGTATTAATAGCTAGGCTAAATATATCCTCTATTACGTTTTACGGTCTAAGCTCCTTTAGGCTAGTACTAGAAAGGGAAGTAATTTCTTTAAGCTGTAAAGGGGCGTATTGCTATAGCTGTTTACTTTATCGCTAAACGTTCTCTTTAACAAAGGTATTAAAAGTAGCCTTTTTTGTCTTAAAGGCTTAGACTAGCTTGCTAACATTAATTACGTTTTCCTCTACCTAGCTATTATAGTAGCTTAGCTAGCCCTTCTATAAGACTAAGTATTATTTCTTTAGCTTCCCTCTTCCTTTTTAGGTAACGTAGGAATCTAAAATTAACTTAACCTTCTAGGAGCTAGAAGCATCGCTGCTTAGTTAGTCCGCTAATAGCTTAGTAAGGCAAAGTACTATTACTAATACTACTAGATAAACGTTTAAGGCGCCTTCTAGATTAAGGCAGTAGGCAAGACAACCTACGCGCTCTATAACCTTAAATAGCCTAGCTTATTGCTCTTAGAGCTTACTAATCTTAAGGTCTAGAACGTAATACCCCTTTCTAAGCATAAGCTACACTTAGTTACTAGGTTTAAACTTTATTAGCTAGTGTTTATAGTTATACCTTACCTTTATAGCTGCCTAGGCTTACGTAATACTAAGCTTAGCTTCTTCTTAAAGGAATTTAGGCTCTTCCTTAGTAGCGCTTTTTCTAAGATACCTTTAGCTATTGTCTATGCGCTACTTAGTAACTAGCTTGCTTAAGGATATCTTAATAGTAGCTATAAATAAGTTATTTATAAAGAACTATAAGGCAACAAGGCAGTTTATCTATTTCGCTGTTAAATTGTTATATAAGAAGAATTAAAAGGTAATCTTTACTGTTTAATTACATCGTTTAAACAGCCCGTTAGTTTATAGATGCTATGCTATAGACATAAGAAGCTTAGTCCTATATACAGTCTATAGACTAGTTTAAAAGGCAAAGATAAACTTTTAGTTTTAGTCTAAGATAATCTTATAGAGAAGTCCTTAGTTAGCGTAGAAGAGCTTAGTATATAAAGACTTCGCCTAGTCCTTAGCGTAGTAATAGTTGTTCCTAGGAATTAAAAGACATATCTTAAAGAACTTGTTTATTATAGTAAAAAAGTAGTTAAAGTAACTGCTTAGCAGTTCGTACTATAGTAAGTTCTTAGCATTAATAATTAGCAGCTTAACTATAAAATCTATAGCAATAGTATAGAACAGTAAAGCTAAGGATTCGATTAAGAGCATCTTTCCTAAGGTTATCTAACGGTTAGTTTAGTTCCGTTAATATAACTTACAGCTATCTACTAGTTAGTTAACCTTTTTCTAAAAGCTTAGGATAGCTATAGAGGCAGCGAGGTCCTTAATTAGCTGTTTTCTTTTAGCGTAGAAGTACTATTTATAAGTATCTTAGATAATCTCTTTACTATAAGATTCTAGAATATATAGTTTCTGCTTACTACTATGCTTCTATAGGTAAAGCAAGCCTTTATCGTAGACAAAGGTAACGCTTAGCTTAGCATTGTTGTTCCTAAGCTGCTCTAAGATAGTCTTCTACTTTGCGTTGTCTTAGTATCTGTTTACGATCCTTTCTTATAAGTCTAAGATAAGGTAGGTTTTAGTTAAGGCGTAGATATAGTCCTTTAAAGCTTTATCCTTCTATACCTATTTAAGCTTTAATTCCTTGCTATTATAGAAGGTCTTAGCTTTATTAGTAAGCAGTTAAGATATAGCGTTAACGACTAAGTTCTTTGCTCTTAGGATATAGTAGACCTTAAGATTAAACTAGCTAAGCTACTGCAAAGCAGCGATTAAGCAGTTATTAGTCTAAGTAGTAGTAAAGACAAAGGATTTCTATTAAACGATATTATATATTACTGCGTAATTAGTTAAAACAATAGTTAGGCTACTATAGGTTAACTAGATTAGGGTTCGCGCTTTCTTTGTTACTTAGACAAAGGCAGCGACCTCTATCTCTATTAGCTAGTAGTTTATTTCTATAGCGTTAAAGCTTTAGCTAAAGAATATAATTAGTTATACTATAGCTAATAAAATATAGCTCTTTAGATTATATAAGAATTCCTTAGTTAGGTAGAATAATATTATACCTATACTAAACTTTTATAACGTATTAATCTAAATAAATAGCTTCTTATTAAGATTAAAATAGTATCTCTTTTCTACGTTAATTAAGGCTTTAGTAACGTCTTAGAAGCTAACGAGCTCTTCTTTAGTAGGTATAAAGTCTATACGCTTTACGTACCTACGTCTCTTAGCGCTAGTAAGCATCTTATTATTGTTTTTTCTTTCTGCTAACAGCTATGTCTTTTGCGTCTATAGGGGGGCAATCTTAGCAGCAAACTAAGGAATAAGATACTAAAGCTAACTAACTATACTAATCTACTTTTTAAGGTACATAAGGGTATCTAAAAATTAAATTTTACGTAAAGCTTTAATCTTTAATTTAGTATTTATTAGCCCTATAAAGTTAACATAGAAGCTAAGGAGCTAAACTAAGGGATATCTAAGAAAGGACTTTGCTAGTAATAAGGCAATGTTTTGCTTAAAGAAGAGTTAGAATATAGCAGTTAAGTACTTTTAGTAGCTAGCTACGTTATTAAAAAAGATAATAATATTATTAATAAATATAGCAGCGAAGTATTAAAAGGGGTAGAGGATCTTGTCTATAAACCGCTAAGCATATGCTAGTAAGTTATAAAAGCTTATTAGCACTACCTTAAAGCGCTTAAGGCCTTAGTAGCTAACTATAGTAAAGCAGTTATAGTACGCTAAGTATACTAAGAACTAGTAAAAAAAGGATTTAGCGTTAATAGTACTAATAAAGGTTTTCCTCCTTAAGCAAGCGATTATTTCCTCCTATAGAAGCATAAGATAGGCGTTTAGCAAGGCAACGCTGTTAAGGTTATAAAGGTCTACGATAACCTGTCCCTTCTACTTACCGTTAACTATTCTTTAGACGATAAACACTAGGCTAGCGAATAAGGATAGTTTTTTTACGAATTTAAAATAGCTTTTTTAGTATAGCTTATTAAACGTTTTATTAATAAACTACTTATCTTTAGTTCTTACTAGGTACGCTTATAAAAACACCTTAGCGTTTTGCTAGTTATTAGCAAAAGGAGCTTATAAAAAGTTATTCTTTAGTATATAGATATTGCTATAGTCTTCTTAGATCTCTAAGAACAATTCTGTAATTTTTTAAAAGACTTAAGCTACAGCTAGCTAAAGCGTATAGATTTTAACTCTATGCTTAGTTACTATTTTAGACACGTTCTTTAGTTAAGAGATTCTAAGGCGCTAGTATACGTTAACGTCCTTTAAAGAAGTTTTAGTCTTATTATTAGATCCTTTAGCTGCTCTTATTAATAATATCTTACTTTTAGTTAGCAGAATGCTTAGGTCCTTGTCTATTGTAAAAGCATTGTTCTATGTTATTGCGTCGTTTATATACACAAAGACTCTAATACGCTTATCCTTTTAGATATAGATTAGTTTAAAGCTTAAGTTAAAGGTAAGCAGCTAATACAGCTTATAGCTAACTATAGCTAGCAGTAAGGTATAGCAAGGTATAAAAAAGAGATCTCTTTTATAAGGAATAAGACAGTAATCTACTGCTATAAAATATAGTAGACTAAGCGGTATAATAGCTGCTTAGTAAGCGCGTATAGAGCAGTAGACTTATAGGCTACGGTTCTTAATTTATATAAGAACGTAAAGTTCTTATGTAGCGCTAATAATAATCTTTACCTATAAGTTAATAACGTTAACTAAATAAGGTACGCTAAATTCTTATCTAAGGAAAAGACTAGTAAATAGCTAGCTAACAACCTATACTAATACGCAGACTTCTACAGTTTAAGGCTAGCTATTAATAGTTCTAGGAATCTATACTATAAATTCTACCTATCTAAGCATTCTTAAATTACTAATGCTACTAAGCTATACTATCTTACTCTAGTTTATGCTAACTTATGTAAAGAAGTTAAGCTAGTTTTCCTAAATAACTAAGCAGCTAGCTCTACTATTAACGCAAGCTAACTATTAGCGACTAAAGCTTGCTTTCTTATATACTAATATTTAGGCGTACGTAAAGCTAAAGGGCCAATAAGGCTTAGCTAAAAGCTCTGTTAGCGTAGTAGGGATAATTAGCTTGTCCTCTATAGCAGTAAAAGTAGTGTTATTAAAGATAGTAGTTTAGTAATATACTAAAGGATAGTGCTTTTGCTTATCTTAAGGAATAACTAAGCTATAGCTTAAGCATAAGATGCTATAAAGCTATCTTAGCAAAAGGTCTAGGATAAAGAAGATATTATTAAATAATTCGTTAGCTAGTTCTTACCTTAAGTCTTTGTTATTATTATTAGTTTTAGCTATAGCTTTATAGAAGCTAGCTATTTTTTCCTTTAAAAAGGTATACATTTTGTTCTCGTTAAGCGTTAAACAAAAGATTAAGTGCTAGCTCTCTTTAGCAACGTTAACCTTACTTAAGCTTTTATCCTACAGCTTGTTTATCTAGTCCTAGTTATAGTTAGGATTACCCTACGGTCTCTGTCTTAGGTAGGTTAACCTAGATAGCTCTTTAGTTAGTTAGTCTTATCTAACTAAGAATCCCTTTTTTTAGCTGCTATTTCCTTTAATCTAAACGTACTAGCGCTAGTCTCTTTTAATATAGTAAGTATAAATGTTTAGGAATATTCTTTTATACTTAAGGATCTATTTGTTAATATCCTTAGTAAAGGTAAGTAAGCAGAAAACCTCCTTAAGGTATCGATCTAGTTTCTAATAAAGGATTTTAGCTAAATAGATTTTGCTATAGCTAGTAGCCTTAGCTTTATAGTAGACACAGGAAACTTAGTTACGTAAGTTCTTTCTATTAACGATATCTTAGATAAAAAAGGCTTTTTGCTTAAGAGCAGTAAGCGTAGCTTCTATAGTAATCCTAAAGCAGGTTTAAAGTAGAGCGTACTAGCTAAAAAGGCTTATATATAGGTTCTATAAGCTAACGTAGGTATTATCGCTAAGGTTGCTAAAGTACTAGTTAAGAGCTACTTTAAAGAGCAGCGTTAGTATATTAACTAGTAAAAGCTTAGCGTAAGTAAGACTACGTTACTTATATTGCTATAGCGCGTTAATAAAGCGCTTAGCGCTTTTCTAGACTAGTATCTTAGCGTCTCCTCTAATATCGTTAAAGCCTAGGTTTATTAGTTTAGCAAGGTTAAACTTACTAATTTCCTTTAAGCTAAAGCATAAAGAGTAGTCTTAGTTACTGCTTTTAGCGTAACCTGCTCTATTATACTCGTTAAGTAGGGTAAGCGCTAGCTTACGTAAAAGGTAGACTAGTGTATCTTAGGCGTTTACGTTTAACAGTATAGACTAGTTTTTGTCTAAGGCTAGGTTGTTATCGTTGTCTTCTACGTTAAAGGGATCTTAGATAGATTTAGAGCTAAAGGGAAGCAGAGGGTTAACTAAAGTAGTTAACTCTCCTAGGTCCTTGCTGCTGCTAGGCCTAGCTGTCTTAATAGTTGGTAGTTCTAGGCTAGCTAGACCTATGCTAGGGTCCTGCTTGCCTAGTAGTGCAGGCTAGCTCTTAGAGTTGCTAGATAGCTAGCTTAGGTTATAGGCAAAGAGTATCTGTTTAACGTCTTAGTTTAGCTAAGTAAGGCTCTTTTTCTTTCCTTTTCTTATAGTACTAATAAGGTACTTTAATTAAGGAGCTCTTAGTAGCTTAGTGTTTACTGCTTATCGTAGGGTTTAAAATATATTGTTAATTTTATTAGATAAGAACTAGCGTTAAGTATTAAGTATACTTTCTTTAAATTCTATTTTAATAAGGGTCTTTAGCTAACTAAGATTAAGGGAAAGCAGTATGTTGTTTAAGAAGTAACCTAGAACCTTAACTAATAATTCCTTTGTTTTAAAGGAGCTTAGCTAAGAACGCTATAGGTAGTATAGTACGCTAAGTACCCTTAGGTCGTTATATACTAGGTGCCTAGTATTATAGGAAAAGCACCTTAGCTAGTTAAACAGCTTGTTCTTGTTCTCTAGATACTTAAGCAAGTACTACTTTGCGAAGCTTTTGTAAACGTTTTCTAGGTTAAGGAAGGAGTTAAGAAGCTATAGAGGATAGTATACGTTAAGATAGTAGGCCTTAATGCCTTTAAACGGGTATTTGTTTTTAAAGATATTAATAAAGTAAGCTTCTTCTTTATAAGCAAGTTGCTTATTATTAAGGTTATCTATTACAATTTAGCTAAAGAAGCTCTTAATCTTTAGCATAAGCTCTTAAGCTAAGAGGAGCTTTTTAGAAAGGAAGTAGTCTACGAATTAGAACTTAGTAAAATCTATAGTATTGCTACTAAATAATATAGGTAAGCGTTAGTAATGCTTTCCTAAAGAATTTACTAAAGACTATTATTATAAGGCAGGTATACTAATTGCTTAAGTAAAAATCTATGCCTTCTTTTATTTTTAACTATTCCTACGGGCTATCTATATATACGATCTCCTATAGTAATTTCCCTAGGATTTTACTATCGGGCTTCTAGGGGAAATCCTAGGGAAGCGGCTAAGGGAAATCCTAGGGAAGCAGCTAGGGGAAATCCTAGGGAATTTACCGGGATAGTCCTAGGGGAAATCCCTAGGAATTCCCTAGGGAGGCATACCGTATTAAGAAGCTAAAGAAGAAGGGCGCTAATAGCACTAAATCTAAGGCAGTAGAGGCAGCTAAAGACAAAGAAATCGTTTAAATCGAGAGCTAAGGCCCTGCTAAGGTTAGCAACGTTGCTATCTAAGTCCTTAATGTATTAAAAGAAAAAGAAAAGGATAATTTTATAATAAAAAATACTATAATCTTTAACTCTAGGTTTAACACTAATATCTTTAATAACCTAGATTTCTTCTTACCTAAGTCCTTCGTTTAGGGATATAAAGACATCGTTAAAGCTAGCGACTTATCCTTTAAGCTACTTAGCTAAAGAAAGGCTATTATTAAGGTTAATTTTAGTTAGTTAATAGTAGTCTTAGAAGCATACTATATACTTAGTATACATACTAATATTATCTTAATATATCTATTTAAAAAGAATAGCTTTTATTAGGATACTTTAAACAGCTAGATTAAGCACAAAGAGTTATAAAAGGTGCTTACTAAGCTTGTTCTTAATTATAACTATAAGCAGTATATTATCGCTTATTGTATACTAAAGTTAGTAAACTAGATTAAAGCAGCAAGAGCTATAGAAGCAAGTATAATTCCTTTCTTAATAAAATCGTCTCGCTTAATAGATTTAGAAGGCGCGCTTAAGTTAAAGAAATCTAGCCTAGTGTTTTTGTTAACAGCTGTAGGCAGGGAAGTTAAATCTTAAGGCCTACAGCATCTAGCTTGCAACGCTAAAGATCTCTAGCACCGTTAGCTAAGGCATATTAGTTAAAAAGCTCTTAAGGAAGCTATAAGATCGCTCCTAAGGCTTAAGATAACTAGCCCTATAACCTATAAATATAAAGTATACGTAACTAAGAAAGCTTACTACTAAATATCTCGCTAAGCTCCCTAAGTACTTCTATAAAGGGCAAAAGAGGCTATAAGCGTAGATCTCTAATACTATAAGGTACTAGTATACTCTAGAGACTAGTACTAGGTTGTCTTTACCTATATAAATATAAGATTCTAATTTTTCTATGCTTTTACAAAGAAGCCTAAGATTAAGGCAGCAAAGGTAAGACTTTAAGACCTACTATAGACCTATTTTAATTAGCAAATAAAGGTCTTATAGTTAGATAATAAGCAGGCCTTCTTCTTATACTAAGAAATTAAAGGGATTGTAAAAGAAGGTACTATTATATAATTGTCCTCTTTATTAACTCTTTAGCAGAACGGCTACGCTAAGCGATTAGTATCTATCGTAAAGGAAAAAGCAAAGGTTATAATGCTTAATGCTAACCTACCTAAAGAGCTTTAGCTAAACGTCTTCTATGCCGCTGTATACCTTCTTAATCGTACACTAACCTAAGAGCAAGGAAAGAACGCCTTAAAATAGATTACGCTATATAAGCGTTAGTAGTCCTAGATAAAGAAAGCAAATCTAAGCTTTTCGTACCTTCTAGAAGCCCTAAAACCTAAAGTTAGCTATTTATAAGTCTTTAAATATATAGTATACCCTATAAAGACAAAAGCCCTTAAAGCCCTTAAGAATTCCTATAAATTCTCTTCTTTCTAACCTAAAGCTTACATTAGCTATCTTATAGGATATAAGTCGTCTACCTAGTATATAATCTAGGTGCCCTCTCTTTGTATAAAGAAGGTTATTAAATTAGCTAATGTATAGTTTAATAAGTTAGTTATCTATTATCTAGATTAAGAATAGGAAGCTAAAAGCTTTAAGGAGTACGCTTACTAGACGCTAGAGACAATAAAGGCTTATAATATCTCTAACGCCCTAATAGGCCTAGCGGAGCTGCTAGAGCAGTATAGGGTTAACTAAGGAGCTAGCATATTAATTAGTTAGCTTAAATTCGTTAGAAGCTCTAGAGGAAGCACCTATTTCGATCTCTAAGGCCTAGGAAGAGCCTAATCTATAGGCGATGGCCTAGACCAGATGGTCCTTAGCCCGGCTAGCTTAAATAGCTTAATTAAGGCTCTTAACGATAATAAAAGGAAGAGAAATCAGGAAGCCTAGCTAAAGAGAGAAGAAAGAGATAGCCTAAGCCTAGATTACGTGCCTTAGGAGGCTACTGTAAGTTACGGCGAGGCTGCTATAGAAGCTTCTAGAGCCCCTAGAGCCCCTATAGGTGTAACTTATAAAGCTATCTTAAAGGGAGGGTCCTTATTAGATTTCTCTTACACTTAGAGCGATCTTAAGAACCTAGCTTCTTTATTATCTCTATTAGAAGCTTTAACGCTAAAGGACTAATTAGGGGGCTCCTTAACGCCTAAAGGCCCCTTAGGGCATCGATTATCGCTAAGAGACCCCTTAGGGCATTAAGCAACGCTAAGAGAAGCTCTAGGGCTAAGAGAAGCCGAAGAAGACGATATTTAAGGCCTTAGATCGATTACTCCGCTGCCCCTAAGGCTATAAGCACCGCTATTTAAATTAGCTAAGATAATTAATCTTAAGCCTTATTAGCTTAATCGAATTAAACGACCTAAAGAACAGGAAAATAACTAAAGCTAAGTTCCTTTTCTTTATTATAGGGAAGGGGATTATAGCCTACTAAGCAAGGAGGAAAGCAGCACTCCCGCTAGCCTAGTATATAGCCTTATTAACTTTAGCTTCTAACTACAAAGTCCTTGTCTTTACAGGGCTCGTAGGGGTTAAGTTAGAAGAAGACAGAAAGCTACACGAGACTAGTACCTCGTCGACGTCGTCTAAGAAGCTAGGGAGCCCCTTAATTTAGCAGAAATCCCTAATCTAATAAAATACCTTAAAGAGCACTTACTTAGAAAGAAAGGGAGTAGAGATCTAGCTAGTAAAATTAGCAAAGCTAAGCGCTTCTAAGCTTTCTTAATAGCTCTTATAATAGCCCTAAGCTACAGGCTTTACATTAATAGTTTCTTAAGCCCCCTAAAGCATTTCGTTAAGGCACGTTAAAGCTAATTCGCCTTTAAGTAGTTTAAAGCAATAAGAATTAAGATTAATAAGTAAATAGCTATAAGAACCTTTACTAAGAAGCTAATCTAAGAGATCTTAATTACTAAACGATTAATTCCCCTTAAATAGGTATATACCTATAAGCTTAACAAGAAAGGCTTTGTCTTTTAATTTAAAGCGTAGCTTATAGCAAAAAGAAACTTCTAAGAAGAAGGGCTTTAAGAGATATACGCAGCAACTCTTGCTATAAGCTCTTTTTAACTTTTCTATGCCCTCTACTGTAAAATAAACTAAGAAACACACTAGTATAATATCGTTAACGTATTCTTAAATATAAACTTTAACCTAGATAAGGAAGTATACTATATAATGCCTCTAGGATTCCCTAAGCCTAGCACCTACCTTAAGGTCCTTAAGGCTCTATATAGTTTCTGCTAAGCCCTAAAGCTCTAGTTTAAGACTATCTTAACCTTCTTTTAATCTTAAGGCTATAACTAATGCTAAGAGGACAGTTATATCTTTTAAAAAAAGAGAATTCTAATCTTTTTCTTTATTAATAACATCGTTGTAATATACAATAAGAAGCACTAGCTTGCCTTTAAGAGGCTAGACTAGACGCTTAAGGCTAGCTTTAAGGTAAAGGATCTAGGCAAGTTAAAGTAGTTCCTTAGTCTTAAAATTATTAAAAACAAAGAGACAAAGGAAATATAGCTTTCGCAGAAGTTATATATCTCTATAGCAGCTTAGAAATTCGTTTTAGGCTGCCTAAAAAAAAGACAATTGCTAAAGGTACTACTACTAAAGAAAGCCCTTTACCTATACAAAAAGAAAGCAATAGAAGCAGAGATATACTACTATGCGTTACTTATTAGCACTATCCTCTACTTATTATGCTTTATAAGAATTAATATTACGTTTATAGCAGCTAAATTAGCTTAATTTATAAAGAATCTATTAAGATACTATACGTACTTAGCTAAAAGGGTATTAAAATATATATACTATACTTAGGCCTAATTAATCTATTATATAGCAAAGGAAAAGGCAAATGCCTTATTCTTATTATTAAATGCTTTATTTGTAGATAATAAAGAGATAAGGAGGTTGTCTTAAGGGTTTGTCTTTATAATGTATAAAGGTTTAATTAAGTAGAAAGCCTCTTAATAAGATACTATAACTACCTTATTAATAAAAGCTAAGCTATTAGCTCTCTTACTTATAGCAAAAGAACGTCTTGCCCTTAGCTAGCAGCTTAAAGAAATAAGAATTAAGATTAGAAACTTAGTAGTGCTTTAGTGCAATAACCTTAATACGCTCTAGCTTATTATTAACAACTATTAGAAGATATAAATAAAGCTTTAGTATATTAATATTTATAAGCATTAGCTATAAAAGGTAAAAGAAAGCAGAACTGTCTTATTTAAATAGATTTTAATAAAGGAGACTTTAGCAGATAGGCTTACGAAGGCACTTACGCTATAAGCTTAGCTTAACTTTATAAGGAAGCTTAGTCTCTAAGACTAGCTAAAAGAGAAGGAGCTAGAGGAGAAAATAGAGCCCGAAAAGGGTCTCTAAAATAGAGAAAATAGAGCCTAGAAAGGGTCTTTAAAGAAGTAAAAAACACTAAGGGTCGTTAGACCTAAGATATCGTAAGATTAGCAGGATTTCTTATTGTCTTTCCTTCCTCTCTTGCCTTAACCTAATTTAAAGGCTAAGGTAGCTATAAATACTAAAAGAAGCCTGCTAAAGATGCTTAGATTAGATTACAAATAGTATTATTATATTCCTTCTTTCTTATTTAATAGACTAGATTCGTAAAAGAAGCTTATTTAAAGGGGTATATTAGTAAGAACGCGTAGCTAACCTAGCTACAATAAGAAGCTAGATAGATATTACAGCTAAAGGGTATATAATCTAAATAAGTATAAGAATAAGGCATTAACGCTATATAAGGGTAACACTATAGGAACGCTACTTATAGCCTAAATTAAGCTAAATTAGCTGTGCTAGCTGTACCTTAACGGTATCCTATATACAAATACTCCCTCTAGCCTAGATAGCCTTAGCTCTGAATTAACGAACGCTATCCCGATCGCGATGTCCCTACCTTTTGACCCTTTTTATCAAGAGCAGCTGCTGTAGACCTGGTGACGGGACACGAGGTCGAGCTCCTCTGCGACGCTTTCGTCATGGTCCGAGTACTCGTACGGAGTACTTCGTAAGGAGGGGGGGGGGGCTTGCTTTTTCCCTGATCGATCTGGTGACCCCTGGCTTTCGTGTGGAACGCGGGCATGTGGCTGCGTTGCTGACGGCAAACATCGGGACCGGGGGAGGGAGAGGGTCTGGTGTCATGGGAGATCCACCAACGGCGAGGTTCGCTTCTCACGGGGGCGCTTACTGGTACTGGAACGAGTATCAGAGTATCAGCAGGGAGCATCGTCATCGATGGGATGGATGGATGATCATGTCCACTTGCTTGGATCGTACGGAGTCCTCCACACGCTTGCTGTTGAAGATGCCGACGGTGGAATCCGGTGTTGGAAGGCGAAGCCCCGGGCATCTGGATTCTGTGCTCCGACATTGTCGACGTCCGTGCTTTGACATGATCATCGCTGGAACTTGTGTCCTGGGTCGAGTCCATTGTTGGGATGGGAAGTTCCAGGATCCATGGATGGATGGTGTTCATCGACCGGTCGGCCGATCGCGCTGGAGCCTCACGTCCTCGTCGCCGCAGGCCCATCCATCCGACCGCTCGAGGTTCAAACCAGCAGCGCAGCTCGTGAGGAGCCCTGGGGCCGACCAGGGCGCCCGCTGCGCGTCGAGCCACCGTCGGGCAGCCCGGCAGCCCGGCAGCCCGGCAACCCGCCCGCCATCCTCGAGTCTCCACGGAGTATGTAGTGGCCGCCGGCGCTGTGCCCCCTCGAAGAGATCGCCGCCCGTTGCAATGGACTCTGCGGGGTTTCATGGGAATCCAACCTATGGTGCGAGCACTCGTACGAGTAGATGTAGCCAGATCTGTTGGGATGCCAAGCGGCGCGGGCATCGAGCCTGACTCGTGACACGGCATACTCCGTACAAGTACTTGTAGTACCCTTAGGATTCTTCAGATCTTGCTCTCGCAGCCCAGAACGTGTTTGGTCTGTTGCCATCACGACTCGTGGCCCGCATCCATCATGGAGTGCGTCCATCCCTGGGGAGAAAAGATGAAGCGCTGCACGCGTCGACCGTGAGGAGATCCAATGGGGCCCCAGAGATCCATTCCATGTTGAAGCGGTACCCGTTTGCAGGCGACGGATCCGCGCTCAGCCCATGTACTCAGTACCAGCACCCTCGCACGATCCGCTGAAGGGCTCCAGCACCACCGGGCACAGTGGAGGGCGACGGGAAATACAGCGGATCAGTCCAGCACGAGGTGCCTGGGCAGTACATTGATGTATTGAATGGATACTCCGTAGTGGATGGATCAATGCTCTGGCTCAATGATCCATTGGATTGGATTATGGATGGATGGATTCCATCCAGGACTCCGCCAAGAATCCCCCCCTCTCTGATCTCCTCCTCTCGTCTCCTCTTCCTCATCCTCCCGTCTCCTTGCTCCCCGGCATCCACACATCCTCGACTCGAGTGGCCACATTACAATATCTGCATGTATGCACGAAGCAGGGAGTGCGCATCGATCCCATCCATCCAGCCATCCATCCATCAAATCCATGAGATCCGACACAGGCGGACACAAGCACCCCCAGGGCACATCAAGGCAGCTCGGCCTCCCAGGTAGATCCTCATCCCCCCTCTTCAGGCGTCGACCCCCCTCCTCATTTCCTCGCTGCCTCAACCGAGAAGCTTCTTCCATCCATCCAGTATGTACTCCGTGCTCGTACTTCAGAAACCTCCTCGATCCCCGCCGCCCCCCTCGGCAAGCCCCGCTGTATTCCCACCATGAAAGCACAATCCTTGCGTTGCTGACCGATCTCAGCTGTTTCTCTCTCTCTCTCTCTCTCTCTCTCTCTCTCTCTCTCTCTCTCCTCTCTCTCTTCCCCCTTCCTCCTCCCCTTCCCCTCCCCTTCCCCCCTCGTCCCTTCTCTCGGTCACGCCCCCTTCCTCTCACCACGTGTTCCACTGGCTTGTCGGCCCTGAGCCTCGTTGAAGACTCTTCACGCTCCCAGAAGCACCATCCTCGGCATCACCAGCTCCGCGGTGCCCGCAGCCTCTCTGTTCTCCGTCCCGCAACACGCCGTCTCGTTGCTCCGCTCGTCAACGGGGGGATCCGCTCGTTCCTCCAATCCATCCCCGCTCGAGCCCATCGAAAATCTTCCGACCCTGGTCCTCTGCTGGTCTAGAAACCCCGGCTGACCGACCAGAAGCCTCTCTCTGCCTGTCGACAAAAAGACAGGCTCCCGCGACTTCACCACTCCCAAGCGAGCGGCCTGTTCCACTCTGGGCCGGCCCGGCAGCCTTGTGTCCCGTCCACCGGCTTGTCTCGCATCCATCCCCTCGACCATTGCTTGTGCCGCCAGCCGTTGTACGAGTACGATCCCGCCCCCAGAGCCGCTTCCTCCCCAAAAGGCCCGACCTTCGCCTTTCCCCCCC
>NIGD01000004.1:1507441-1521281 GCA_003055185.1 Escovopsis sp. TC | reverse complement strand
CCCCCCCCAAAAGCCCCCCCCTCCCCCTTCCCCCCCCCCCCCCCCCTCCTGCGAGCTGCTTCGTCCGACCCTCGCCCTCAAGCATGCTTCAGACACATGGCGGGGCCCAAGAAAACCGTACGTCTGATCGACGCCCCTCGAGACCCTTCAGCGACATTGCCCTGACCCTGATCCCTTCTCTTAGACGCCGATTCCACCAGAACAGACCATGAGAGGGGCCGTGACAAGACTTTGCACCCCCTCATCTTGCCCAAGAACCGCAGTACAGGCAATCTGGCTCTCCTAGCCGAACCGGCCGACCGAAGTCGCTACATCATGTCGTTCGATGTCGCCGCCAACACCGACCATGATTCACTCGCGAGGTTGGTCCCGTGGTGCTGCCGAAAGAGCGCCTCCGCAAACCCCCCCCTCCCCATTTCGCCCGTCCGCTTGCCGATTGGCTTGCTCGTGGGGGATTTCTCTCTTGAAGGTCCAAGGCTGATCACGCGCGCCTCTTCTTCCTCCTCCACAGGCCACCCCAGATCACCGAGCACGAGCACGGCCCCGGGCTGTCTGGTCTCCGCCGCATTCGACAGCAACACCCTTCGTCGCGGACCCCGACCATGCCCAGCTCGAGCGCGTCCTCGCGCAGTCCCTCCGTCGTGGCGCTATCTCGATCGACATCCTTCAGCGCGATGCTGAGCTCCACCACGCATGGCCCCGCCTTTCCGGGCCCCCACGCGTCTCCAAATTTCGCAGAAGACCTCTCCCGATTTCCCTCCGAATCACTACATTCCTTCTCCTTCGCCCACCAGTCTGAGGACTTCGCCCACAGCCGTCAAAATGTGCTCAAGCGAACCATGGAGTTCATGAAGGATAGGATAGGCTTCTCCATGAACCCTTCCCAGGCCGGTCTTGCCAGCGCTCAGGCCAGGGTCACGGGAGATGTCGACGCCCAGAACATGATGGACCTTCTTGCGAGGGCTCAAGTCGTGGCCGCGAGCAATCTTCCCGGCAATGATTCCTCCGCAGCCGTCTCGCTGCCCTTGACGGGCCCCGCTGCTACGACCGGCGAGAATCTCTTTGAGAGGCATTTCTCGAATCAGAAGGATACTGCGAAGACTCAGATGACTTCTGGGGCTGCGCCGAAGACACCGATTCAATTCAAGGAGGAAGGTCTGTGGCCAGCCAAGGACGAGCCTCCGACGCCTCAGAAATCCGAGGAGTCAAGCAGGACACCCACGACTGAGAGCAGGACCACTGCAGATACATCTCCGCCTGCTAGCTCAAGGCCGTCCAACATGAAGCGGACCATGACTGATACCCTGGCCATGTCCCTGCAAGACCGCTTGATGGATACTCTGTCCCAGCCCTTCCTGACCGGGCAGCCCATCTACGAGGAACCCCCGGCCTCGCCGACTCTGACAAGATCCGCTGTGCTGCCATCGACATCGATGTTCCCCAGCGCCCTGGGCTCTGCAGTACACGGACACACCAATCGGTGGGTGCCTGCTGCTCAAGCCATCTTCACAACCGAGGCGAAGCCTCCCTGGACCATCCTTGCCGCAAATGACCTGGCCTGTCTCGTATTTGGTGTCACCAGGGCCGAGGTTCGCAAGATGGGCATTCTGGAAGTTGTACAGGAAGAGAGAAGGGCATGGCTCGAGCGCAAACTGCTCCAGATTGAGGGCCAGGAGACCGCGGGAGCCATGGAGGATGAGCCCAAGTCTACACCTGCCGCGTCTGCCGCCTCGGCACTGCTCGGTGGTCGCTCGGGAATCACTGCGGAGCTCCTGAACAAGCCGAACTCAAGAACCCCCGGCCTGAGACCCTCGCCCGTTAGGAGAGCCCAGACGGTTCACAGCGGGGATCCGAATCCACCGACGGCCAGCGGCAGTGGCCATCACCGCAACAGCCTGTCTCGCGGGGTCCTGCTCTGTGGCGATGTGGTGCCCATCCAGAAGAGGAACGGGGCCACAGGATCGGCCAGTCTTTGGGTCAAAGAAAAGCGCGTGGGGTTGATCTGGGTGCTCGAAGAAATTCTCGAGGATACCGCCGTCGTGAAGTTGAACGAGGAAGGAGACGTGCTGGGCATGTCAGGGGCGATTGAGCCCATCTGGGGCCCGCAGTCGGCCAGCGCGGGCTTTGACGTGGCGAAGCTTATACCGCGAATCCCCCGCCAAGGCATGATCTCCACCGAGGGGGAAATCGACTTTGCGCAAACCACGCGACGAAAGTATTTCACGTGTCCCAACTCCCGCACGTCGGCCAACATCCCCTGCTCCGTTCAGCAGATCCCAGGGAAGCTCGAGCTGCGCGTCTCGACGTTTCCTCACATGGCCGGCATTGTCGTCGTCGATCCCGAGACGCTCACCGTCCGCAGCTCGAACTCGGTCTTTTCCGGCGCTTTATTCGGCTACGAGAAGCCCGACGGCCTCTCCATCAACTCACTCATACCCGATTTCGACAAGGTACTCGAGACCCTGATAGGGGAGGATGGCCTTCAGCTACTGGATGGTATGGTCATACCAGAGCACCGCTTTCGCCGAGCCTCCGCCTTCTTGGCTCTCAAGGAGCAGCGCCCCGATGCCGCCGCGGCGTTCCTCCAACCTGACGGCATACCCGCCAGACATCGGGATGGATCCGAGCTCAAAATTGATGTGCAGATGCGTGTTGTCGAGAGCGAAAAGCACGACGGTCTCGAGGGCCCCGCCGTCGGGAGCGATGATGGCTTCGGCGAGGGTGATCCTCCCCTTCCCATGGTTCGATCGGAGCTGGTCTTTGCGCTCTGGATCACCTACACGCGGCACCTACACGCCGCACGCCTGAACCTCGACATGGCATCTCCGAACCGCTCCGAGGCGTCGACGCCCCTACACCGACCCTCGCCCGGCCAGACGCCGACAAGAAGCCCGATGGTCATCGACTCGGACTCCGACGAGACGAAGCTGGAGGAGCCGGTGCCGTCTCCCTCACTGACGCAGCAGCTTAAGGACGTCGCCCTCACCGCGGCCGCCAAGATCACGGGGCAGGTCCAGACGATCGCCAAGACGGTCGCCGAGCGGCCTCCCGTGACGAGGACAGTAGAGCCCGTCAAGAAGAAGACCATCGACGACTACACCATCCTTGAGGAGATGGGCCAGGGCGCGTACGGCCAGGTGAAGCTCGCGCGGCACAAGCAGACCGGGAAAAAGGTCGTCCTCAAATACGTGACCAAGCGCCGGATCCTCGTGGACACGTGGACGAGGGATAGGAAACTGGGGACGGTCCCGCTGGAGATCCACGTCCTGGACTACCTTCGGCGGCCCGAGTTCCGGCACGCCAACATCGTCGAGATGGAAAGCTTCTTCGAGGACGACGTCAACTACTACATTGAGATGGAGCCGCACGGCCTGCCGGGCATGGATCTCTTCGACTACATCGAGCTGCGGGCGAACATGGACGAGTCCGAGTGCCGGAGCCTCTTCTTTCAGGTCGTCAAGGCCGTGCACTTTTTGCATACGATTGCCCTCGTCGTACACCGGGACATCAAGGATGAGAATGTCATCCTGGATGGCGAGGGAAATATCAAATTGATCGACTTTGGGAGCGCGGCATATATTAAGAGTGGTCCTTTCGAGGTGTTTGTCGGCACGATAGGTCAGCCTTCCCTTTTTGTATTCCCCCCGCCCCCCCTCCCTTCGATTCTTTTCTCTCCTCTTTTGCCCCTCGTTCTGTGCCTTCTCTCCTCCATTTTGGTTCATTCCCCTTTTGCCCTGCAGTATGGTTCGCCCCGCATGAGCATTGATCTTCTAACATGCCCACAGACTACGCCGCCCCCGAGGTCCTGGCCGGCAAAGCCTACGGCGGCAAGGAGCAAGACGTGTGGGCCCTCGGCATCCTCCTCTACACCATCATCTACAAGGAGAACCCCTTCTACAGCATCGACGAGATCATGGACCGGGACCTACGCGTCCCCTTCACGATCAGCGATGAGAGCATCGACCTGGTGCGCTGCATGCTCAACCGGGACGTTGAGCAGCGATACACCATAGAGCAGGTGCTGGATCACCCGTGGTTCAAGAAGGACGCGTGAATGGTGCACACCACACAAGAACAACATGAGAACTTCTTTTCTGTCTCTTCGCCCTCCCCCTCGCTCACATTTCCCCCCTCCCTTCCCTTGTTTACTTCGCATAGAGATCGGCGCGGGCAGCATCAGACAAACGTCAGGCGTGAAAGCAGCAACCCTTTCCCATGTCAGTACCTTCCTGGTCAGTGATTCGAGCCCAGGCAGCCGTACATATGCATCCTCCCCCCCCCCTTCTCCTCCCGTCTCCTATTTCATCTTTCTCTTTCTTTTTTTGCATTTTCTACATCTATTCATTACAAACTCCTTTTTGACCATGATACCCCATGCGGACGGAGGTTGGCTCGTCGAGGACAAGAGGAGGCGGAATATACTCGAACAAAATTTCATTCCCTTTTTTGGTTTCTTTTTTTCTCGGCGGTGGTTCAGGTGTTGTTTATACAGATCTTACTACTAGCCAGCACTAGGGGTAAGAGGAGGGGGGAAGGGGGAGCATGATAGCACGACGCGGGAACGAAAAGAATTTCTTCATTCATAAAAAATGGATCTGCAGGATGGATGTGATTGGGCATGTTGATGTTGATGTCTTGTCGTCTTAGGCGGAGCGAGGTAGGGAAGAGGAACTTGAGCATAGGAAACGGACTCGTTTTGATGTGTGGGAGGCCCCTGTGTGAATGCTGTGCGTCGGCTGGTTTGCTTGATTTCGGGATGCCACGCACCTTGAAGAAGACACAATTCCTGACCGTGATGCTGCGAGCTTGAGTAGAGAATAGTGTTTGACTACCAGTAGTAGGGAATCGCGGATGACTCGTCGCCGACGCCTGAGTTTGGACGATGCCTGGATCGGGGGGAATGGAGCAATGTGTGCTCGAGCAGGACTCCAAGGGAATGGATCCATGTTAGGAGCACAAAGCACAATGCTTGGTGAACGCTCGCTGCTTCTTGACAGCAGCATGGCCGACGCTCTGGGCCCGGGGCTCCTCGCGAGGGAGCCTTGCAAGTGCAAGGAGTATCTTCACTGGGGTTACGCATGGGCACGTGGCTTCGCATGGACACAAGTATGGAAATACTGCTGTTCAAGTGCCTACTGAACTCCTGGACGGTGGCCCAACGACGACTCCGAGACGTGGGGATACATGGATGGATCTCAAGAGAGTGCTGCTTCGATGGCGACGCTCAAGACACCGCTGGCCCATACTCCTTTTCCAAGCACAAACACTCCCGACGGAACTCCCCTCTGTTTTATGGTATACAGAAAAAATCTACACTACACTGCCCAGAGAACTCTAAGATGATGAATGGGGAACACGATTGGATCAATGAATGAGGCATCGCCTGTCTGAGGGCTGTTCTAGTGATACTTGAGCTCCGGGTTCGCCCTGTAGTTGCAGCGGCAGCGACACTCCGGCACGGGGCACTCCGCGTGGCGCTGGAACCAGGCCCTCGCGTGGTCGAGATGCAGGACGTGCTCGCACTTGAGGCAGAAGGTCGGGAACCTGCCAGCCATGGACGCCTCGTGGGTGGCCTCGGGGCGGTCGGAGCGCGGTATGCCGACGACCTCGAGGCAGACGACGCAGCGGGGCAGGTGGCGGCCGCAGGAGGGGCAGCTCGCGCCGACGTTGATGCTCGTCGCGAGCATCGGGTTGCGGGTCTCCATGGCGGAGGAGGGGGCGAGGGGCGGGCCGGTGATGCCGCCGCCGCCGCCGCCGCCGCCGGGCTGGGCGGCGAGCGAGGTGCTCGCGTCGCAGTAGACGCAGCGGAGGGCGATCTGGCGCGAGGGCGGCTTGAGGGTGGGCACGCCGTCGCGCTTGGAGCGCTTCATGGACTCGACCTCGAACTTGGTGCGCTGGAAGAAGAACTTGTGGCGCTGGAGGTGCGCGCGGTAGGCGTTGCGGAAGGCGCGGCAGCGGATGTCGTCGATGTAGCGGGGCGCGCAGATGGAGAGCACGAGCGTGGCGGTCTGGTAGTCGTGGAACTTGTCGACGTAGCGGGCGAAGACGTCGACCATGGCGTCGGTGATGCCGGTGAGGCAGATGCCCTCGATGTCGCCCTCGGCCTTGGCGCGGGCGACCTGCTCGTCGAGCCACGCGGTGAGCTGGTCGTCGGAGAAGTTGCGGAAGGCGACGTACGCGCGGTCGACGAGCGGCAGGGAGACCTGGTTCGCGATGATGGTCCAGTCGCCGGTGGCGATGAGCGACGAGATGGCGCGCAGGTAGGGGTCCGTCTTGGACGCGACGGCCTCCTCGATGTCGAGGTGCTCCTCGCGCGAGACGGCCTTCTTGCTGCCGCGCTCCATGAGCTGCAGCGCGAGCGAGACGAAGAGCAGCTCCGAGTGCGTGCGGCTGGCCTTCTTGAGGATGTTGATGGCGAGCTCCATGTCGCCGCGGAAGAGAGCGCGGGAGGCCGACATGGTGTGGATCCCGGCGGGGTACTCCGGGTCCACCTCGCGGTCGATCCCGTCCGGGTCGTGGGCCTCGCTGTTCCCCCACTTGCAGAGCTCGAGACAGAGCTGGCGGTGGTGCGGTTTCTTAGTCGGCACGGCGTCGAATCGCGGCAGTTGCTTCTTCTTGCAGTACTGCCCGATGACGCGCTCCCAGTGATGAGCCTCAGGCACGTTGGCGGGCGACTCGAGACGAGCGCCGGGGTTCCGTCCTTATTTTTTGCCCGATCCGGTCAGCTTTCATCTTGATGGCATAATTGGGAGCAAGAGGCATCGGGGGATCCTCTTACCCAGGTCGTTCATCCATATTGAGTGCACGCCGAGATAGCTGAGGTCCATGTTGGATATCAACATGCCTCCATCCTCGGCCGCCTGTTGCGCATCTATGACACCAGGATCAGTCTCATGTATCTCATACAGCCGATCTGGTCACCCAAGGTGAATTGGTGGCGAGAGACTTGGGGCAGAAACTTACCTTCAATCCAATCCCACACAAATCTCTTCCACGGATCGTCAGTGACGACATTTCTGTTCTTCACCGGGTCGAACAAGTATGACTCTTTGGCGCGCAGAAGCTTAATGTTGTCGACGACGCACAGGGCCTCGCGTGGGAGACCCTCGGCGCCCCGGAGCATGCTGAGAAGCGCCTCGTGCATCTCCCGACACGAGCCGAGACCGTCTGATTCGATCGAGGTGCTTGGCTTGTTGCTGCCCCTCTTGGCGGGTTTCGCCTCGCCATTCGGGTCTTGCGCATCCGTGGATGCTCTCCTCGCTTCTTGCTCGTCTCGAAGATACGCACGCAGACTTCGGATCTTCTCAGAGGCAGTCTGAGCGGTGGTAAAGGATTCCGGCAGAGGCGCCACCATCTTGTTCAGGTGCACTACGGTCGCTGAGACGGGGGCGCTGGGATCCAGGGCGGCCTCGATTCGAGATGCTATCTTCTCCTTCTCCGGCCCGAAAATGGGGACATCGGAGAGGATCTGCTCGGTGATGACCGGGGCTAGCATCTCGGATGCCTGGGCTGGCTCGAACTGCATGAGGTCGTGGTAAGGGGTGTTTTCTGAGGTGCATTAGCTTGAATGACTTGTTCAAGAATCAGAGCCTTCGGGGGCGAAGTCGCTAATCAAAGAGAAAAGGAGAATGGCCCGTGGGCCAAGAGGGGGGGACTTACCAACCAACCCGCGATAAGGAGCTTGCCACGGCACAAACTTGAAGATGTGATCGGCTGTCCGTGAAGGCTGCTCGAGGATCTCGAAGTCGCCGTTTGCTCTCAGGACAAGCAGCCTGGGCCGTAGAGATGGCGAGCCGAGCGTGACCCAGTCGAATGAGACGATGCGATCACTCTTTCGGGACATGTCTTGGTAGGAGACATCCATCTCGTAAGACCTCTGGACCTGGAGGAGCTCCGGGCCCTCCTGCGGCGGCACCATCTCGGAGGTCGGGCTCTCTCGCCTCGTGTCGAGCACTTTCAGCTGGCCGTTGCGGGAGAGGACGGCGAGGAAGCCGCGGTGGTCGCGGCAGTATCGGAGGGAACGAATCAGCGAGTGCTTCTCCTCGGCCATGGAAGGGTCGTGCTCCGTCTCGACGACCCGGTCGAGGCGAAGGGCTCCGCCCCAGGGAAGGTCGTCCTGTTCGACGGCCTCCGTGTACACTGCGTTGACGGCGCGGGAGCTTGCCCTTCGGTCCCAGATCATGACACCGGGATGATCAAGGGCTGACGAGGCAAAGTAGTTCTGGTCTGCGTAATCAATCGAGAGATTGTTGTTGCACTTTGTTTGAAAAGTGGTGACGTTTGTGGGATCTGAATGTGTCTCACGATTAGCTCCCACGTCCATGCACATCCAGGGCCATCTACCACGGTAGGCTTCCCTCCCTTCATTTTCTTTCTTGTCCAAGAACGGCGGAAGAAAGTCGTAGAGGAGGAAAGGGGAACTCGTACGCACCTCGAAGATCGTGTATCCTCACGCCTTGACCCCTAATTCCCGCCACGAGAACCTGCGGGCTATCCTCGAAGAACTTGATGCTTGACACGGACACACTTGGCTCGAGGCGATACCTCGGGTCCGTGAAGGTCCCAAGATCGTCGGGGAAGCCGACTCTCTGCGACGCGGCCGACGATAGACGATTGATATCCCAGACCTGCAGGCTCTGATCGAGGCGCACGCGATCGAGGCCGACGGCGAGGAGACCGGTGGTGTTGAAGGACACGGCCTGGCACGTCCTGGCCATCTTCAGGCCAATCTCGACATAGGCGTTGGAGTTGTCGTCGATCCTGAGGAGGTTGACGATGCCGTCACCGGTGCCGACGGCCAGGAGGCTCGGGTTCTCGGGAGACCAGTCGTAGGTGGTGAGGGGGGGAAAGTCATCGTGGCGGCTGACCTTGGCGTAGTCGAACCTGCCCTTGCGCGCGTGACCGGTGGGCTCGTAGAGCTGCACGACGCGGTGCTGGAGGTTGATGTGGACGAATGAGTCGACCGAGGCGTTGGGCGACCATTTCACGAGGCCCGGCTCGGGACGGTCCATCTTGGGCTGCTGGGCGGTCTGAAGCCCATGAGGATACTCGGGGTTTCCACGCTGAGAGGGATCCTAGAACTCCCTGAGCAGTGGTGCCAGGGCTGTCGTGAGGCTTTGAAAGGTCTGGAAGACATCGGGTTGACGTTAGCCGGAAGACCTCGTCCCATGAGAGTGCGAAAAGTGACGACACAAAGATAAACGGGTATTGAAGGTACATAGAAGATGAGAGACCGCTCGTCATCGCGATTTCGATTGCTTCACTCACCCCTTCGCTCATCTCAGCAGGTTTGAAGCGCGGTTCGGGTTGATGTAGATGATGGAAGCAGGATGGCGAACGACGATCGGACCGTGCAGATGAAACACTTTGTGTCGAGTTCACGACCTGCAGGTCTTTTCCAATATTGAACCTGGCAGAGGAACGAAGAACGTGGAATCTTGACTTGAGGATGGAGATGCAGCTGGATTGATGGAGCTTCGACGATGAAGCTGCTGGCACATGAAATTCATTCGATCAAAATTGACGGAAATCGGATCAATTGCCATTCATGTTGATTGATCGTGCAATTGATGAAGCGTCATCGCTTTAGGGTAGCCCGAAGATGGAATTCGTCGACAAGTGCTTCCGATAAGATAAGCACTTCCCTCGAACCTCGACTTTTTTTCTCTGAAGCATCACGACTTTCGCAGGAACAGGAGTCACCATCAATTCATATGTTTTCTGCATTATCCCATCGGATCCCCGATAGCGTGGACGATCATTGCGAAGTCGAGAGGACCGAATACAATCTCGAACGAGGAGAGCAATTCATCTCGTCCAGGAGTGCGGAATCCACCAGACCGAAGCCATCACGACGAGTAGCACGGCGAATCTCGACCGAACGAACGACCATCATACCTAACTCATCATGGGCACCAAGCGCAATCGCGACGACGACGCGCACGCCGCATCTGAGGCGGCCAGCAAGCGGCAGAGGTCCTTTCTGGGGAAGAAGCGAAAGGCACAGGACGACTCGGGGGCCAAGAAGCGCGCGCGCGCCATCGAGCGAGCCCTCCGCCGGAACGAGAAGCTCCCCGCCGATGTGCGCAGCAACCTCGAGCGCGAGCTCGCCTCGCAGAAGCAGGTGGCCGAGGACAAGGCGTACAGGAAAAAGCGGAGCACCATGATCTCCCGGTACCACATGGTGCGGTTCTTTGGTAGGTCAAGGCTTTGATACAATATGGGAAGGGCAAAGGGCAAAGGGCAGAGGGCAGAGGGCAGAGGGCAATGTCACTTTCTCCATTTTTGTTTATCGGCACAGGCTTACTATGAGAGTAGAGCGAAAGAAGGCTACGAGGCTGGCCAAGCAGCTCAAGCGCAGGATGGAGACGGAGACAGAGGCCGGCGAGCTGGACAAGCTGCGGCGATGGCTGCACATCGCCGAGGTCGACGAGGCGTACACGCAGTACTTCCCGCACCTGGAGACGTACATCGGGCTGTACAGCGCCAACGCCAAATCGAAGCACGACAAGCAGGACAAGGACAAGGACAAAGGCAAGAGCAAAAGCAAGGGCAAGGGCAAGGACACGGACAAGAAAGACAAGGGCGACGCGAGCGCCCAACACGGCGATGGCGATGCGGAGGAAGAGGAGGAGGAGGAGGCCGTCGCCAAGGCGGCCCTGGAGGCGGAGCGGCCGCCGATGTGGGCTACGATCGAGATCGCCATGAAGGAGGGCCAGACAGCGCTGGAGCGGCTGCGCGACAGGCGATCGCCGACGGATACCGGTGACTTTGTCTTCTCGTCGAGGCCGCCCGCCAGGCCCAGAGCGGCGGCGCCGACGGGGGAAAGGGAGGGCTGGAAGAAGGAGCAGAAGAAGCAGCAGCAGCAGCAGCAGGGCAAGCACAAGTCGGCGGGGCAAGATGCCGGGGAGAAGAGGACGACAACGACGACGGCAGGGAAGACGGCGAACACGAAAGATGGGGAGGGCGAGAAGCAGCCGGAGATGAACAGGAGGGAGAGGAGGCGCCTGATGCGGGAGGCCGCCGCGGCGAGCAAGGACGGCGACGACGGGGACGGGGACGAGGCGGGCGGGGGCTTCTTCGAGGGGCTGTGAGGTGCACCCATTGATGTTGAGTACTCGTTCCGGGAGGGGATTCGTCGCACCAGGGGCTCGTCAACGTCCCATCCGATTCTTGGACCGGCATTATCATAGCATTTGAACACAACATAGCATTTGCTCTGGACGTGGACGATTCCGAGGAACACCCAATGATCCATGGATGCCACGCATATCCATCCAAACCCAATATGGCTGCCTCACGAGCCTGCGGGGGGCCAACCATGGGCTTCACATCCGCGGAGGGCCGAGCCAAGAGACAGTCGCAGGCGCCAGGCTGTCTGCCTTGTCCCCCTGCCTGTGTCCCCCTGCCTTTGTCCTGTGCGTCTCTTCCGTGACCCTCCATGACTTCACCTTGCAGCTTCACGGTAGAAACATGAATCCAGACAACGTTTAGAGTCCTCTGTTCTCGTACGTGGAGGCACGGCACTCGACGTGGATGGACGTTCCAATGATGCCTGTACCAGTGAATGCACGCGCTTTGTCCTCATGCTCAGCCTCAGGCAGTGCAAGACAAGGCTGTCAAGGCACCAACGAGCACGAGGCCCAAGAGAAGCCGCCGTGAATCACGGCGCTGGAGGAGCTTGGAGATGAAAACACCAGCAGCAAGAGACTCCGTTGGAAATACGGAATAGTACTCCGTACTCCGTACATGTATACTTGTAGGAAGGATACTATAATCCACCGGCCTCAGGAATAAATAAAAACCATAGATCCCGCACTCTCTGCTCACGATCCCTGCCCCGCACTTCCCCCGCGATCCACGCCAAACAACATCCTCCAGCATCATCACTGCGACCAGCCTTCATCGTCGACATCCTTCGTTCGTCGACGACAGCCTTCCCCCCTCGTCAGCTTGCAACCACCCCGCTGGAATCCTCCCCGCGCCAGCCTGCGCCATCAGCCTCGCCATCCCCCCCCGCAATGGCTTCCCGCTTGGCCGGCGGCGCGCCCATCCCCTGGGATCGCCTCCGTGCCTGGATCGACAAGCAAGAGGCCGACGAGGCCGCCTGCCGCCGCGAGAAGCGCCCCTCGCCCCTCTCGCTGCAGCAGTTCCAGGCGCTCTCCCTGCTCGTCGACCTCTGGGAGGATGATGAGCCCGCCAGCGACGGCATGGACCACGTCAGCTCGCTGAATCGTGAGATGCCCGCCTTGCCTCCATCTCGGGAGACATCAGTTGGACCCATTGACACATCCATCCCCTCTTCCAGCCAACTCTAGCATCCCACCCTTCCACCCACTCGGCTCTCTCTTGCTCTTATCCGTCTCAAAGAAGCACAGGCTGACTGACCTCCCCCCCCCCCCCCAGTGCTGATCCAGAAAAGGGGCTACAAGCCCGCCATCTTCAAGGAGCTCGAGCCCTTGGACGTCTACTCCGCCGGCGTGTACAACAAGCGATGGCGCACCGTCTGTATTCTCCCCCACGCGACCGACTTCCCTCGAGGCTTCCCCGCGCCGGGCCACGGCATCGACGACGAGGCCAAGGGCGTGCCCTCGTTCAAGTCTAAGAAGGTAATTCTCCTGTCTGCATAGTACATACTAGTACCCAGCACACATACTCCAAGGCCTATTTCGCAACGCCCATCCTCCAATGCCCATCCAGCACGCATCCTCCGGCACCCAATATTCTGGCAACCATTGATGGTACCCCTCTTCTAACACGTCGCATCATCCTCAGTCCGCAAAGCAGTACGCCGCCAAACACGCCTACGCCTACCTCGTCGACGGGCCCTCCCCCGCGCAACGCCCCAAAATCTCCCACGCCCCACAGCCCACGCCCCCCACGCGGGCCCCTCACCCCCTCGACCCAACCCCTCCCCCGCCCAAGTCCCCCGCCCGAGCTCCGAGTACGGCAGCGCCTCCGAGCAAGAGACCGACGACGAGGAGGAGCAGTCGTCAGCGATGACCTACCACCGCTCCGAGCAAAACGCAACATCCACATCTACATCACGGTCATCGACAACAGCAGCAGCCGGCCACGGCGCCAAATCAGCCTCCCCCCCCTCCGCCAGCAGCGACTTCGCCCTCGACGACGGCGCCTCGCTCGTCGCCCGCGTTGCCCACCTCACCGCCGCCCTCGGCCTCGAGTGCCCCAGCTATCAGCTCGTCGAGGAGGACATGCCCGGCTGGTTCACCGGCTTCGCCGCCTTCCACCGCCAGTCCCCCGTCCCGGCCAAGTGCAGGGTCGTCAGGGGCGTCTTGGGTAAGGCCAAGGCGAAGGAGGAGCTGGCGAAGCGCATTCTTCGGTGGCTCGAGGGCGAGCAGGCGAAGCGGGAGAGCGTGCTGGCGGGGATGCTGGGGGGGGAGGGCGAGGGCGAGAAGGCTTGAAGCGTGAAGGTGGACGTGCGGGGGAGACAGGTGTGCGGTTGCCAGACTGAGGGGCATGGCGGGGGTCTTTCCCACTGCATGGCGTTGTCTTTCATTTGCCCTTTTCTTTCCCCGAATCCCTCCAGATGTGTTTTTGTCGCGTCTGAGAAGAGCTCCCATGTGCCTCTCAATGTTCAGATGGGCCTTTTGGTGTTCAGTATTTCAAACCTCCATAGCATGACTGTGTCGTTCATAAATGCGAATATGTAGCTTGCTTGCCTCCCTGTGCCCTGCAACATCTCACCCTCGACGAAGACCAAATCATGCAGAAGTTCCACCAGCCCCTTCCCCATCTCTTCTTTCCCCTGTCCGCTCATCCTCCCCTCCTCCCTCTCCTCTTTCCCCTGTCCGCTCATCCTCCCCTCCTCCCTCCCTTT
>NIGD01000004.1:1494342-1507416 GCA_003055185.1 Escovopsis sp. TC | reverse complement strand
CCACCAGCCCCTCCCCATCCCCCTCCGTCAGCACCACCCCATTCTCGCTCCTCCACCACCGCAGCCCCCCCCGCTCAATGCTGCCCGCCACATCAATCTCGATGACCAGCTCCGCGTCCCTACGCATGCCGCTCACCACGCCCTCCTCGTCCGGCAGGCCCACCGAGCAGTGCACGTGGTTGCGCCCCATGGGCCGCAGGCCGCCCGAGGCGAGGATGGCGTCCCACGCGGAGAAGTAGGTCCCGTGGAGGACGCGCGGGGGGATGTTGCCGGCCCCGGGCGTGAGGGGCTCCAGCAGGGATGATGACTCGAGTTTGATCGAGTGGCCTTGGTTCGCGCGGATGAGGTAGTCGGAGGGGTTGGTCGACGTCGATGTCGAGGCGAGCTCGGGCCCTAGGGCGCCTTGGGGATCCGCGGTCGCGGACTTGAGCTTCATCAAGAAGCGCTGCTTCTCGTTGCTCTGCACCACGGAGCGTACGTCCTCCAGCGTCGTCCCGAGGGACTTGATCGGCCCGTACGCAAGCTGGGCGCCGTTAGCATCCCGTGCAGGTCCTGATCCTGCACATGTTCTCCTGCCTGGAACAGCCTCTGCCTGACACCACCACAATCATTCCCCTTTCCTCATAGACAACCAAAGCAGAGACCAGTTGGAGGCCAAAGACAAGCTGCGCAAAACTCACCACCCTGTCCAGCGGCGCGAACCCCTCCTCATCCAGCGCAATCCCCGCCTCGCCAGCCCGATGCCGCAGCAGCTTCGACAGCGCCTTCGACACCAACACCTCTCGATCCATCGGCCTGCCTCGCCCGCCTCTGCCTCCTCGGCCTCCTCGACCACCTTTCCTTCCCCCGCCAGCCTTCCCCCGCGAGTCTTCTGCCCGTTCCATGGTGTCTTCCAGATTGCCGCTGTCCGCCGCCCTCTCCAACCTCTCCTGAGAAGCACCACCCTCCGCTGCCGTCTTCAGAGCGTCTCGCGAATCGTCCTGCGCGCTCATCTCGGGCAAGCAGCCTCGATACTTCCGATCCCCTCTGGGCAGATGAACCAATGCTGCTCGTGGGTCAGCACGGCGTAAGTCTCCAATCCTCAATAAGTATCACGCGCTCCCGTTCCCGCGATGGAAAGAATGATCAACTTGACGAGATCCAGTTCATGAGACCGTTCAGGTGCTCTTGGAGAAATATGGAGATATCAGAACTGAAGCGATGGTCGTCGATCTCGCCGCATGACTCAGCTGGCCATAGATTCACACAGGGCCTATACTGAATCAGGCGAAGCATTACCGCCCATTACGTGCCAATCTTCGCGGCACGGTGCCAATTCTCTCCATGTGTAGATGCATTTTCGCACGCCTTTTCAACCTCCTCTCATCTCATCATCGCCAGACCCCCTGGATTCCTCTTCCGACTCCATGTTGTGTAAAATCTTCCAACCCTGACTGTCCTCGTCCACCTCCCATTTTCGCCTTCGTTATCCTTGTGAACCCCATGACCTCTTCTACTTCGTTGTCCCTCGTATGGTTCAAGGTGAGAATCGCACAGCCCCACGATATCCCCGGGCTCGTAAATCCTCTAGCCCGTGCGAACCCATCTCAAGCTCTCAACCCACTCATTCCCAAAGTCCACGTTTGCCAACCCTCAAAGACCATACAAGGACAGGAAAAGCCTTACCGTTGTCTTGATATTCATCCACAGCCATCTTACAGCCAGCAATCCCTCTCACAGCCAGTATCCCCCCCCCCACCACGTCTCGCACGCAGCCTTGCCGACATCCCAGGTGCTCCGAGTCTCTTTCGTCTTTTCAATCCCAGAGGCAACCAATTCCTCGAAGTGATTGTGCGAAACCCCAACTCGGCTTTACACTTGCATATCCATGGGAGCTCGTTCGGATGAGTCGAAGGGGCTCAATGTGTGTAAGGGATCGAACTCAACACGCCTCCACCGAGAAAAGCAGTCATCGCAGAGCATCAACGTCTTGCACCCCTGTGACAATGATGAGTCCTTCAAGAGGATGCAAGTCAACCACCACTCCTTGTCCACCCTCAAAATCAGTGACAAGCGTATTTCGATCACCTTCTACCGCCTGCAAACGAGCTCACCCCCGGCATCCATCTGGCCTCTGCCCCTGTCTCTCTGTTTTCACCTCATGAGAAAAGGGGACTATTCGGACCCCAAGGACAGACTGATACCAACACTTGATCCCTTTCTCCCCTCTCTAGTACTACCACGGAACACCGAAACGACTCCTATCCCAGCATCGTCCCGCATCGATGCTCACCACTTTTTTTTTTCCCACCCTTCATCCAGATGTAAATCAATAGGTGAACAGGCCCAGGCCCGTCTCATCGCTCAACCTCGACCGCAGAAGCATCATCAACGCTATCCATGGATCATCACACGTACATCAGTACTACATATATAGGACATCTCGCGTTACTACCTATTCCAGTATTACTCGCATTGACACAACCAACAACTGCAATGGTATCTAAACAAGGACAAAGGAAATGCGAGAAAAAAAAGAAGAATACACACATCCACATGCATGCATGTCCCGATCGAATTACTCAAAGAAAGGAAAGAACCGGAAGGAAAGACGAACAAACGCAAGGGGAAAAAAAAAAAGCTAACGCGCGTGCCTTGGCCGCGAGGATGCGGTCGATGCAGCCGGACTTCATGCGCAAGGATGGATGCCCGCCATGCAGGTGCCCCCTCGCCGCAAAACATCCACGGATGCGAGTGAGGCCCGCTGCAGACCATGCATGCAGGTGGCGGTCGCTGCGGATGTGCGAAGAACATCCATGAATGATCTCTGCAGATACAGGTACTGGTCGCCCCGTCTCAGCCCCCGGATCCGTGCCGTGTGCCGTCGTCTGCTGAAAAGGGGGGCATCTCGAGACCCTGCGTTCTTAGAAGGGGCATCTCGACACCGCGACTCGGCAGCTTCCTTCACTACGACAGACCCCGCTTCGGAGCAACTTCTGGTGTCTCTGTTTTCCCCTTTTCTCCCACTTTCTCCCCCCCCCCCCTTTTTTTTTCTTCTCACTACCTCCTCTAGACAGCATCCGAGACTCATGCAAGCAAAGCAAGCCACGACCAGGCGCCGCCAATGCCTGAAACCCCCTTCCCTTCCCTCCTCTCTCTACATCGTCTCTCCTGCCCGATGGATCGACCTCTCTTCAGCCATTCTTCTCCTCTCTCTCTCCTTGAAGTCGTCTTGCCGCCTGAAGGCCGACTTCTCTTCAAGCCAGGATTCTCCCTTCATGTATCCACACCATCTCCCTGCCCCTATATCAACTTCCCTTGATGCTTTCTCGACCCCGCTTCATCATTTCTCACACTCTCCGCGTCCCTCCTCCCCCATTGATCGATTACAGAATCCCCTCCTCCCACCAGCGCAAGCTGCTTCCTCAAAGACGAAAAAGTGCAAAACCCCTCCCCTGGAACATGGCCAAGCCGCCCCTTCGAAAGTACATTGTACCAAGGAAAAGCGCAGAAGAGCCCCTGAAAATCCCTCAAAGATTGCTTTTCCATCACTCTGCCCCCAAAAATTTGAATTTCACAGCAAACGAAATAACAGTTTTCACCCCTCAGACAAGTGACATGCGCAGGAAAAAAATCCCCCTTGAGAATCACACTTCTCCTCCACACTTCTTATAATGGGTGAAGAAAGGGGGAAAAACACAATCTTGGAATCAATAACGAACACAAAAGGATGTGAGGGAGAGAATGAAAGGTAAAACGGAGAGGGCCAAGACAGACAATGAGTGTGTAAACAACAGGGGGCCGTTGAAAAGAGACGAGCAAGTGAGTCGAAATTGGCCGTCGTCGTGAGTCATCAAGCCGGCAGGTGATGTTGCTGTGAGGTTCAAGATGTTATCCAGGTCTCAGGAATAAGATGGCACACACGCCCACCGAGACATACATATGGCCCTCTACACACACACACACACACACACACACACTTACACCCCCACAGACACACATATCCCTCTACACACTGAGATGGAGAACACACCCCGAAATGGAGACACACTCATGAAGAGAAGAAGTCAACAGCAAGTATTTCCTAGAAAAGAACAAAGGCAAAGGCCTGTTGTGCGCGGTGATGACAGACACCTTCGCATATGCATGCGGGGAAGAAAACATGGGAGGAAAAAGGGCAATGAAGGAGGGGAAGAAGGATAGAAAGAGAGGGAAGGAGAGCAAGAGGAGAAAGAGAATAGGGAGTAGAAGTGGACAAGGGATCGTATTCAGGAAAAAAAAAGGCATGAGTTCATCATCGGTAGTTGTCTGCCCCCGAGGCCCCCGGGGGCCCCGGCCCCATTACGCTATCCCTCGCCCCGCCCAACCTCCTACTCGACACGCTGTTCGTGCGCTTCTGGAACGCGCTCTGGCTGCTGAACGGCATGTGCCGCGCGGAGCGCCCCTCGCCCGTCTTGTCCGCCATGAGCGGCGCCTCGTTGGCCTCCTGCAGGGTATACGACCGCTCGATGTATTTCCGCGCGGGCGTCGCGCCCGAGGACGCGGGCACGATGGTCCGCGCCGAGTGCAGGTTCGCGGAGAGGAACCGGCTCGAGCGGGAGAGGGACGCAGCGCCGGCGCCCTGGATCGATTCGACGTCCCACCGCGAGGAGCGCGCGTCGGAGATGTACTCGCGCGCGAGGGCGCGCGTGCCGTTCACTTCGGTCGTGGCGCGCGAGGGGGTGCGGAAGCGGGAACTGCTGTTGGTGAGGTTGGCGAGGTTGGCGAGGTTGGCGAGGTTGTTGATCTCCTCGGGGTCTTCGAGCGTGCCGCGGCGGCCGCGGACGAGGAAGGACGTCTTGCGGCCCTCGTCGGGCTCTTCGGGGCCTGTGCGTCGGCTTCGCAGGAGCATGGAGGATCGGCGGCCGTCGTCGATGTCTTCGGCACCGGTGCGGCGGCTGCGCCCGACCAGGAGGGATGTACGTCGGGAGAGCGAGGAGGCGGCCCCGGCGGCGGCGTCGTTGGGGCTCACGGGGGCTAAGGACGGGTTTCGCGGGGCGGACATGGCTCCGTTGTTTAGGATGATGTTGCGCCGCTCCTCGAATTTGGAGATGGCCCGGGGGCTGAGCGCCCCCGCGGGGATTTGCTCGGGCGCCGCGCTAGCACGGCGAGTCGCGCTGTAGGATTTGGTCACCACGGCCGACGACGGCACGATGATGACGTCGCCCTGGACGCCCGTGTTCGTCTGCGTCACGGGCGTCGTCACGGCCTTGACGGGGTTCTCGTTCAACGCGATGCACAGCTCCGTCAGGCTTCGGCAGACACCGTCCGCCCTGCGACGGAGTTGGCGGTCCGTCAGCACGGCGCCGGACCCCGTCCCGCCCACGGCGCTGGCGATGGGTCCTGGCTGGCCGGGAGCCCCCATCATGGAAGACAGCGCCAGGGCATCGTTGGCCGCCGTCTCGAGAGCTCGATACACTTCGGGAGTCAGGAACGATTTTGTTTTGGCGAGGGCCGAGTAGAGATTCGGGTGGTGTGGATTCGTCTCCTTCTGCGCGGCAGCGTTGTTAACGATGATGATGTTGTTGTTGCTGTTGCTGTTGTTGTTGTTGTTGTTGTTGTTGTTGTTGTTGTTGTTGTGGTTGTTGGTTTGGTTAAGCATTTCGGCCTGCAATCCAGCGACGGATTTCTTGGGGGATATGGACATGGTCGTCATCGTCGTTGTCGCAGTCGTCGGTCGGTCTTCCTGTCCCTTCATCACGGCCGCTCCCGAGGTTGGCGGCAGTTTCCCGGTGAGCTCGAGACGGTGAATGCGAGACTTGAGGTCGTCCAGCTCGTCCCAAACGGTCGAAGGGCCGGTAGTGGATCCGGTCGATTCTGTTCCTTCAATCGTCGGCAGGAGCTCGTGGGCAGCCTGGCCCGAGATGCCCATGGCGCGGGCAAATGCGGAGGGGCCATCGGTCTTGTGCTGAGCCTGGACGAGAATGGGAGACGCCAGGCCATTTTCCGTGATGGATGGCCTTCGTCGCTTGAGGCTGGAATGGTCCGGAGTTCGGTCGGCGGCGCCGAGCGGTCGCGCTGCGATGGGCGAAGGTCGTAGGCCGGTGACTGGGGAATTGGCGGCGGACGCCTCTTCGGCGGCTGCCTGTCCGACAAGTCTTCGGTAGGCCAGGCTGCGGGCGACCTCGCTGGTGATTTCCTCGTCGTAGTCGGCGGGAGAGCGCGTCAGCTCTTGGTGGTCGGATAGGCGACGGCTCATTCTCGGGGGAGAAGTTATGCGGTAAGAGGCCATGAAAGTGGACTGGGGACGTCTGCTGGTGGAGCTGCTTGTCCGGAGTTGCTAAAGATGCGGTCAGTGATGATGGGACAACGGCCGAATTCAGGCAGCTAGGCAACGTGGCCCCCAGGGGTCGCCTTGCTTGAGCCATGCGTCTACCCATTAGGGAGAAAACGGAGGCTGGGATGTCACCGCGACAGCTGATTGGCACCTGGGAGGAGAATGAAAATGAGAACATACAGAGCTGCCCTGAGCGCCACTTTGGAGGGCGTCGCCAATGCTGCGATGCGTGCCCTCTTCGCTCGCGATTTTGAGAAAGACGTCCCCGGTGTCATCGTTATTGAGCGCCGAAGAGTGGGAGGCGGAAGCCGGCGGCGCTGAAGCGGCGGGCGGCTCGGAGGTCTGCCGATCATTGTCAATGCCTCGAAAGACGGGAACCTGGCTCGTGTCTGCAGAGTCGCCCCCGAAGTTGTAGTTGCGGGATGGGAAGTTCATGTCGATTACGACGCTTTTGCGATGATTCACGAGGCGGGAAGAACGTTTCGGCGTCGGCGGAGGGACACGCCGTCTTCCGGTCGTTGCTGGCGTCCCTGGCTCGGAGGAGTCAGCAGCGGCGGCGGCGGCGTCCTTGCCGATGTCCTTGCTGCTGGGGTCCTTGCCGTAAGCGGTCGGGCCGGCGATCGCAGCTGCGTTTCTATTCACGTTGCCAATGGCTCTGTTTGCGTGACTGACGATGTTCAAGGGGGACTTGAGGGAAGCGAGAGGCGGGTTAGAATTCGAGGACGGGTCACGGCTTGCATCGGGGGGGCTAAGCGGCGTCTGCGGCAGCGAAGAGCCGGTGGATGCTCGGAGCGCTTCTCCCTGCGGCGGCTGGTCTCGGTCCCGCAGCGATTTGGCTTCGGCGGGACTGATGCTGCCGGGATGGATCCCCTCGACGGCCTGTCGTCGCTGTGTGCTGAGCGAGGGCGGGGGCCCTGTGGAGGTGGCGATGCCGTTGGAGCTATGGGATGCGGGAGGGCGGCGGCTACTGCTCTTCCTCGTGGAGGGAGTCCGGGTCAGCACGGGGGAGCCAGGGGTCTGTGGCGGCGAGGACGCCTGTGCCTCTTCGACCAGCGATTCGGGGACGGAGGCGGGACGTCTGAGGGTCCTGGGGCTCTGCTCGGCGATGGTGGACTGCGTCTTGGTCTGGTAGCTGGAAGCTCGCGTGCGCAGGCTTCGCGGCGGCGCGGCGGATGCAGAAGCAGAAGCGGATGCGGATGCGGATGCAGATGCAGGTGCGGGCACGGATGCGGATGCGGATGCGGATGCGGATGCGGGTGTGGATGCGTGTGCGTATGCGTATGCGTATGCGGATTCCGAATGCTCGGCGGCGGACGATGATGACGGGGTGTCTTGTGCCCGGGAGCGACGGGGCGTGGAAGGGGTGACGGGGCCAGCGGCGGCGGCGGCGGCGGCGGCGGCGGCGGTCTTGGAGGATCTCCCCAGCGCGGGCCTTGTATTGATCGACGTGGTCGTGGTCGTGGTTGTCGCCGGCGCCGTTGAGGTCGAGGTCGAGGTCGTGGTCGTCGTCAGGGAGTCGCGATGTTCCGCAGGTCTGGCCGCGGCGTCTGCGAGCCCGTTGACGTGCCCGTCTGCGTGCGAGGGTGGGAGCGGGTGGTTGGGGTGGTGGTGGTGGATGTTGTTGCTATTGCTGTTGCCGTTGCCGTTGCTGTTGCTGCTGCTGCTGCTGTTGCTGTTGCTGTGGTGGTAATGGTGGGTGTGGTAGTCTGACAGGGAGTTGGTCCGAGAGTTGGCGGAAAAGGAGGAGGGGCGGGAGAGGCGATGAAATTGGACGGTCTGTTTGGAGGGAGGCGTGGCCTGGGCCTGGGACGGGGGCAGGATGGTTGGAGTTCCCGTGGCCGTCGTGGGGATGGGCTTGATGTCGGTCAGGCGAAAGGAGGGCAGCTTGGAGGCGTTGTGGCTCTGCCGATGCGAGGAGTGGAGGTAGTGGTGGTGGTGGTGCTGTTGCTGTTGCTGTTGCTGTTGCTGTTGCTGTTGCTGTTGCTGTTGCTGCTGCTGCTGCGAAGGGCCTCGAGACTGAGGCTGAGACGGGGAGAGGGACTGGGAGAGGGACTGGGATTTCCCTGGGAGACCGGCGGCTGTTGTGGATGGTGAGGATGTGGTGGTGGTGGTGGTGGTGGTGGTGGATGATGTCGGACCGGGTCCTGTTCCTCTTCCTTCTCCTCCTCCTCCTCCTCCTCCTCCTCCTCCCGCTCCCGTCCCCGTTCCTCGTCCTCCTCGTCCTCCTGCTGCTCCTGGCGCTGTCCCTATTGTTCCTCCTGTTGTTCCTCCTGCTGCCGCTGCTGCTGCTGCTTTCAGGGAACGGGGAGGCTCCTTGTTGTCGACATGGGCCGCCGGGGCCTGTGTGAAACTAGCCGTCTCTGTCATTTTGTCGCTTGGACCACCGAGAAGGGGACCAGGCCGGTGGCACTGTGCGTATGCCAGTCAGAGGACAGGTCGTAGATTGCAGCCGAGCCCGGGACGCCCTCCCTCCCCCCCAGCACCGCAGCTGCAAGGCTCTGTATGAAACGGATTGGATAGATGGATACAACAAAGGGGACTGGATATGTGGATGCTGGGGATGCTGGGGACGCAATGGATGGATGCGGCCTTGTGCCTCCTCCAGTCTGCACTCGCAGCACCAAGTCCTCCGTACGAGTACGAGTACGAGTACGGAGGATGGATCGATCGATCGAACGGAATGGAAGGGGGCCTGGAAGGGATGGATGGGCAGGTGTTTGTGCTCGCACTCGATACCGTTGCTCGTACTCCGCACCGCCGACCGCCTCGTCGATTTCCCGTGCGAGGCGCGTGGATCGAATGGATCTATGGATGGATCCGAGAGCACTAGCAGCCTCCTCCGAGCAGGGATCAATGGATCGACTTTTTTTCTCGACCGGCTGGGCTTGGGCTGGGCTCTTGGGCTGGGCTGGTCGGGTCGGGTCGGGTCGTGTCAGGTCGTGTCTGCTTGCGGAATGTGGATGGCGCTGGCGCTGATGCTGGCGCTGATGCTGGCGCTGATGCTGGAGCTGGAGTGGGAAGCTGGAAGCTGGAAGCTGGCACTGGCCGCCTAACCGGAGTTGGGATGTGAGGGAGGGAGGGAGAGGGGGGGGGGGAGGGGAGGGGGTTTGCTGAGATGAGATGTCGCGCTGATCCTCGGCGGGGGAGGGCGACGGGAGGGGGATGAGAGATGGAGAGGAGGAGGGCGACGATGGAGGAGGAGGAAGAGGAAGAGGAAGAGGAAGAGGAAGAGGAAGAGGAAGAGGAAGAGGAAGAGAAAGAAGGTGGAGGGCAAGAGGAGGGCAAGAGGAGGGCGACGATGATGGGGGAGAAGAAGGTGTGCGAGTACGAGTAGTACGAGTACGAGTTCCAGTACGAGTACTCCGTAGTACTGGTAGAGAGTGGATGATGGCAAGGATAGATGGATGGATCTATTGATCATTGATCCATGATCCAAGGATCCGTGGGTGAAGAGCGCCAAAATTGCCGCCGACGCAACGCATGAAGGAGAGGATCTGCGGCCGAGAGAGAAAAAGAAAAAGGGACCATCGTTGTCGAGCCGCTGGGCCCGACGAGGTCTTGCGGGGAGGATGAGATCGGTCGAAGCCATCCAGATCTATCTAGATTCTATCCCCTCGATGGAATCCAACGAGGCGGACGGGCAGCGGGCAGCATCGAAGACGGCAAGAGAAGCAGCGAGAGAATCAGACTGACCGGGTTCGAAGCAATCAATGGCTCCCGATCGTGCGAGCAGCTGCTCCGTTTACCGCAGCGCCTTCGCCGTCGTGAGGAGTCTGGTGAGGGATCGTGGCGAGGCCGGCCCTGCACACAATGGATCGCTTGCACCGCCCGCACGCCCACGATGGCGACGTCTGATGGATCCAGATAGATGTAGTAGGCAAATACGGGGATATCCGGGGCGGCAGATCAGAGGCTGTAGGAGGGAGAAGGGGGAAGGTTAGTAGTATCCATGCGTGGATGTGGGAATGTTGTGGGTGAATGAGTCTTGCGTGAGTGAGTCTTACGTGAGTGAGTGTGTGAGTGAGTGAGTGGGTGTGTGAGTGAGTGGGTGAGTGAGTGAATGAGTGAATGAGTCTTGCGTGAGTGAGTGAGAGGGATTGATGACGGGTGGGCGATGAGGGCGGGGGACGACGACGACGACGATGACGAGGGCCGGGCCGTCCTCGTCCTCGTGCGGCCGTATACGGAGTATGGGTGTGATCGTCCGTAAGCACGGGGGAGACGATCCATCCATCCATCCCTCGCCTCCAGCTTCGAGTCCAAGGTCAGAAACGACATCGTCACACCCGCGGGAGAGCCATGACTCGGACAGCTTGGCATCCATCATGCTACTGCACTTCCTGCGTGCTCTAGCAGCTCTGCTCCCTGCTACGGAGTAGAGGCATCCATAAATCCATCCCTAGATCCAGAGGTGTCCAAAGAGCGGGGAGGGGAAGCGCTAGCATCGTGGGACGGGAAAGCCCGTCAGCATTTCCGACTACGAGGCGCCTCGCCAACGTGCCTCGCCAACGCCGTGATGCGCACCCCATGCGGCTGCCACCCTCCGGCTCCATGGATCCCGTCCTGCGAGTCTACATACACATGGATCAATGTCTCCTGTCGCCAATGTCTCCATCCAGATGCGTGTCTGCCTGCCTGCCTCAGCGAAGAGCTTGCAGCTCCTCCGCCGAGCCGTTGGGCCTCTCCTTGCCCGTGTCTCCGTGCTCCTCCTCCAGGCTTGCCGGTGATCGCCCGTGATGCAGGCGGTCGGCCTCGGGCATCCACGCAGTCGTTGGATCCAATCCATTGATCCAATCCATCCATCCATGGAGCAATGCCCGTCAGAGGTGCTCTCCGGTGGGCCCAGCCTCGTCCTCTGCAAGGCTCTGTCGCAGGTCTCTCGCACCCTCCACGATCTTCTCCATCCCAGGCAGGCTTCTTCCCTCCAGCGTCTGCCCTCCTTCTCGTGCACCTTCTTGTGCCGCCGCTGATGCTGATGCTGATGCTCGTCCTTCAACAGTCGTCCTCGATCCATGCTGGCTGGCTTCGTCGGTTCGTGCTAGACGACCACCAGAGCCTCCCGAGGCTCCCTACCCTTGGACTGCCTATTGCGTGGCCCCCACAGGACGCCCGGCTCCCCTCGGCTCCCCAGCGATGAACCTCCCTAGCAATTCTCCCTGGCGAGGGAAACCGGCTCCGACGATGAGCCACCTGTCAACACGGGCCGATTCCCCCTACCCCCTGTTTTCAACCCCCCCTTACCCCCACCCCTTTCCCCGGCGAACCCCCGGCCTGTTCTGGATTCCCTTGGAAAGACCGAAACGCACGGAGCGAGAAGCACAGAGAAAAGCAGGAAAAAGCAACAAGAGAAAAGGAACGAGATGAGAAACGATGCACAAGTACGGAGGACTCGGACAGGACGCGGCATCGTCCATCGAGCATGACGATCCTGCGATGGGAAGAGAGACGACCTTGAGAATCCAGCAAAGAGCAGGCTCTGTGGCGCGCGTCGCAGCAGCGACGCTCGATGCAGGGCCGCCACGAACCCCCTTCGGCGACATCCTCAAACGGCCCCTTCCAGATGGATCCCTCCCTCGCCCGTGTGCCCAGAGAGTCGCGTCTCCCCTAAGGAGGGCAATCCTTCAGGCCCGCTGGATCATTCGCAAAACCCCAGCCTCGACGATGCGAGAACCCGCCCCCGCGATCCCGCGACGCAGGTCAGCCAGTGTCGGCCGCATCGCAGGCCCGCATGTACGGCTCGCACGTGCAGCCCGTTGGACATGCCCATGGGGGAACGAGGCCAGTCAGCACTCGTCAGAGATTGCACGAGGAGAGCCCTGACCTTCTCGTGCTCGTCTCGAACATGGAGCGGGATGTGGCCGGCGGGGATGGAGCCCCTCGCCCTTTCGACAGCTCGATGCAGGCAGCTTGATGGAGTCTGTACGAGTACAGAGTGCGCATCTTTGGCGGGGCTGCGGCGCCGATGCCGCTGACGGGAAGGGGGCAAGACGACGGGCAGCAGCCCTCCGGAGGACGGGCAGCCGAGTGGACGGGCAGCCCGGCAGATAAGTAGACGGGCAGCCCGGCAGATAAGTAGACGGGCAGGCCGAAAGGGGGATCATCCGGTAGACAGAAAGACGGATAGATCCATTGCAATCTGGCGAAAGACACAGAAAGGCAGTCAGGCAAGGGGACAGACGAGAAGACAGACGAGAAGACAGACGAGAAGACAGACGAGAAGACAGACGAGAAGACAGACGAGAAGACAGACGAGAAGACAGACAAGAACGAACGACGTGCTGACCCCACCCTGCCGGGCCATCCCGGATCCAAACCTCGGCCATCACCCGAGCGCCCGTCCGGACCGGCACGCCACCAGCATGAAAGCGGCGCCCCATTCTTCGTCTCCGCATATCATACTCCCTACTCCAAAATCCCCAAATCCCTCCCCTTGAAACTCCATCGCTCATCGCTTCCAACTCCATCCCTCAAAATCCTCCCTCCGAACTCCCGACCATGAACAGCTTCAAACTCCCTCCTCCGATCTTCCTAATGTACTTCAAACGCCCTCCTCTGGACCCTCCTTCGTGTACATCAAACTGATGAACTCCATACTTCAACCCCCCCCTCAAACTCCACCCTCGGCCCCCCCATTCCCTCCTCGAACTCCCTCCTCGAACTCCCTCCTCATGCTCCCTCCGATCGTCCTCATGCATTCCGTGCCTCAAACTCCCTTTCCAACTTCCCCCTCAAACCCCTCGAAACCCCTCCTCACGAATGTCACCCAGCCTCCGGGAAAT
>NIGD01000004.1:1454404-1466286 GCA_003055185.1 Escovopsis sp. TC | reverse complement strand
GGGGGGGGAAGGCGTGTTGAAATTTGAGGAAATGAAAAATATGATACCCACCAACGGTCTCGTCGACGCTGATGGAGGCCACAGCGGCGATCAACAAGAAAAGAGAAGCCCTCATATGCTCCCTCCTCTCCGCGATCCAGACCCTCGCCGACGAGTTCTACGACGAGCGCAGCAACGCCTGCTCCTTCGAGTGCAAGGCCATCAACCTGGGCACGCTGCTCAAGGCCCAGAAGAAGCTCGGCATCCTCGACGCGCGCCCGGAGCCCCCCTTCGACGGCTGGAGCGTCTCGACGCTGGTCCAGGCCCTGCGCGGCATCCAGGTGCCCTTCCCGAACGAGTCCCGGCCGACGAGGTACTTCTGCAACCACGCGTACCAGACGCAGCGGTCCTTCCAGACCGAGTACGCGCCCGTCTGCCGGATCTCGGAGAAGATCACGCAGATCATCGACCAGCATGTCGGGCAGGGCGCCGGGCAGAGCGCGCCCAGCTCGAGCTCCTCGGGGGGAACCATCTCTCGCTCGCTGGGCAGGCCGGAATGGAGGGGGCACTCGTTGGGGCGCGATCACTTCCTTACGCTTTATTGATACAACCGAGCGAGCTGTTGGCAGCCGTGTTCATCGTCATCCCTGCGTCTCGCCCGCGTCATAGACATCTGCCCATTTTTGAATCATCATGTAGCAAAATAGAGAAACTGCCGCGGCCTCCTGAATCGTATCCAACGTCAGCGGTGGACAAACGAGTTAGTACTGGCCCGCCTGCGCGATAGCTGTGTACATGCTTCTACCCCGCAATCAGCCGTGTCTCAGCGCCTAATCCTTTCAATGGCCAAGTCCCCGGCTATCACATGCCCCTCCCTGGCACAACACTTCTGTCCGCATGATCTTCCTCCCAACTTCAACTTCCTCCTATCGCATCGCATCTCAAGACACCTGCGCGTCTCCTCTCACGATCTCCCTCTGGGTGCTTTCTCGTCCGACCTTCCACCTTTCCCCCTCTGCCCTCCCTCATCCCCACGATGCTGCTTCCGCCGGCTCGCCTTGCCGCCCGAGGCTCGGCCAGGAGATGTTCGCATCGCATCGTCGAAGCAGGCACCACAGCGGCAGGCATCTTCACCGCTACGAATCCGACCAGCCAGACTCCCCCTCCTCGTGATGGAGCGCCGCCGCGGACGATATCCCCTCTCTTCGAGAGCAGAATTCAGCAGGGACAAGAGCGCCGGCAGTCAAGGAAAAAGGAGCAGGACCAAGATTTACAACTACAATCGCGCAAACGGCATGACAATCGCAGGCTGGACGGCGCCTCCAAGACCAGCAGCACCAGCCGCACCAGCAGTAAGGGTGGCAGCAGCAGCAGCAGCAGCAGCAGCAGCAGAGGTGGCAGCACCGGCAGCAGACGGCACGCCACGGGCCCCTACCTCACCGAGAGAGAGAAACACGGCCTCGAGCACGCCGACCTGAGCCCCTTGTCCCCCAAACGCTTCTGGCCCCGGTACTGCATCCCCGACACCGCCAAGCAGATCGAGTGCTCGTTCGACAGCCTCGTCGGCGGCCCCGTCACCGTCGGCTGGACCCGCGAGTTCCTCTTCGTCGAGGACAAGCGGACAGGCCTCGGGCGGCGCACGCTCAAGCCCGTGACCATCCGGGACGCGTGCGACTGCGCGCGCTGCCGCGACCCGCTGTCCGGCCAGAAGACGTTCTCGACGACAGAGCTGCCCCTCGACCTGGCCATCGCGGGCGTGCGGCCGACGGAGCAGGGGCTCGTGCTGACCTGGGATAACGACATCCCGCGGTTCGCGGCCACCAAGAGCAGCCATGCCAACGACGACAACGACAGCAACAATCTCAACGATGGCAACATCGATGGCATTGGTGGCAGACACGAGACGCTCTTGCCCTGGCCGAGCGTCGAGCTCGCCCTCCAGCGCACCGGCATGGAGGACCCCTCCCTCCCGCGCAAGCGCTTCCTCATGCGCCGCACCGGCGCCGTCTTCTGGGACTGCGACACCCTCGCCCCGCTCGTCCGGCGCATCGACTACGCCGCGTACATGCAAGACGACAGCCCCGCCTTCTGGTCCGCCGTCATCGACCTCCTCCGCCTGGGCATCGTCTTCCTCACCAACGTGCCCCGCGACCCGTCCTCCATCCTCGCCGTCGTCGGCCGCATCGCCAACGTCCGCGAGACCTTCTACGGCCGCACCTTCGACGTCCGCGCCAAGCCCGCCGCCGAGAACGTCGCCTACACGGCCGCCCCGCTCGCGCCCCACCAGGACCTCGCGTACCTCGAGCCCCAGCCGCTCATCCAGGCCCTCCACTTCATGGACAACTCGTGCGCGGGCGGGGCGTCCACGTTCGTCGACGGCGAGCGCGTGGGGCGCCTGCTCTACCCGTTCGCGTGCGCCAGCCCGGTCGTCGCGCCCCTCGCGGACCTGCACGTCCCCTTCCACTACGCCAAGAACGGGTTCCGGTACTTCGCGTCCCGCAGGGTCATCGACACCAACGAGGCCGGGTTCGCCGGCATATACTGGTCCCCGCCCTTCCAGGGCAGGACGCTCGTCCCGACGCGCGACCTGCGGCCGTGGATCCCGCCCGCGCGCGTCTTCGAGGCCATGCTCGCCGACGAGCGCGCCGTCTTCCGCATGAAGATGCGCGAGGGCGACTGCGTGCTCTTCGACAACCAGCGCGTCCTGCACGGCCGCGACGCGTTCGACCCGGCGGCCGGGGGCGCGCGCTGGCTCAGGGGCGCGTACATCGCGGCCGAGGACTTCCTCAGCAGGGCGGCCCACATCCCGGACGGCATGGCCGAGGCCCTGCGCGGGCCGCAGCCCTGGTCCCCGAGCCTGGCGCAGCGGCAGCTCAAGCAGTCCGAGTGGCACGCCGACACCCTCCGGAGGGTCCTCGAGATTGACCCGGACTTCCTGACGAGGCAGCAGAGGGCGCTGGGCGAGGTTCCCCTCGGGCAAGCGGCCAGCGGTGGGCGGCCGAGCCACGGGGGCCGGTGTGCGACTCCCAGCCAGGCGACGACGACCGCGACTCGAACCACGACCACGACCGCGTGTCAGGGCTTCAACATCTTTTAAGGTCATCGCACAACTGGATACGACCATCTAGTACAAACTGCACAGCCATTTCATGTCCCATGTACAGCAGATGAAGGGAGCCAGGCAGCGACGTTCTTGGCGATCATCACGGAGGGGAACACGTAGATGGCCAAGGGGCCAAGGAGGCATAGCGAAATAGAGCGATTCCATTCAACAAGAAATCAAAGCATCTGCTTTTCCTGAGCACTCGCCCCTCGCAGCCCAGAGCTCGCAGCCCAGAGCTCGCAGCCCAGAGCTCGCAGCCCAGAGCTCGCAGCCCAGAGCTCGCAGCCCAGAGCTCGCAGCCCATCCTTCCCGAGCCGAAAGAAACAACCGCGTGCGCCGTGCTCAACAATCCGTGACCAAACGACAGGTACGTGACTCCTGAAAACCGTAGAAACTTGGGTGTCTTCCTACTCCATTAACACCTTGTCGTAGTCGCGCAAACAAAATTATTCCGGGGAAGAAAAAAAATCAAGGGAACTCAGGATTGGGGGAGCAGCCAGGAGGCATAGCCATCACCATAGAAGGATTAACAAAAGAGGAGAGAAATATCCAGGGAGGGGGAAGAAAAAGTGTTGAGACTTCAAGGGATGAGACCTCAAGGGAATAGATCGGTGAGATTGGTCAGTCGAGGGAAGCACCCTCACTCCCACTTCTTGGCCTCGACTCCCGCCGGCGGCGTCGTCTCCACGGTGCGCCCCTTGACATCCTCCCAGTTCGTGCTCAACGTCGTGCCGTTGCTCTCCGTAAAGCTCTTGAGCATTGCGCGCTGCTGCTCTGGCGTCGACGTCTTGTAGAGCTTCTTAAAAAAGGCGTTGATATCGGGCTCGTCGTCCTCGTCGTCCTTCCCGATGTCGTCCCAGTTTCTCGGTCCCGAGAGGGAAGACGTCGGGTACGTGAACGAAGGCGTGAACGCGCCGCGGGGTGCGGAAGGCAAGGAAGGAGATGCGGCCTTACGCTGGTCGACGGATAGGCCTTCAAAGGGAGTGGTCAACGCGGATCGCCCGCGGGACAAAATGTTGAGCGAGAACGGCCTAGCCATCGCGTGATTAGGAATTAGCATCCCCCTTTTTTCCTTTCGCAGTGGGCCGTTGTGTTTGCTCTGGACGGGGGGCCGCTGATTGTGTGACTTACGGATTGACTGGTGGGGCTGGTGGGGGGACTGGAAGAGCCGCCTCGGCGAGGCTTGTCCTGAGCGTGGGCCAGTTCCCGGCCCTCTTCTTGACCATGCGGAGCTCGATCTTCTTCCCGGTGACGGTGTAGCTGCTCTTCTCCGGGACGATCTCGTCCCAGAGGTCGAGCTTGAAGTCGCGTGCCTCCCTGTCCGGATACAGCACGTTTTTCACCACGATACTCTTGTAAGCGAAATCCACCTCGATGTCTTTCTCGTCGTTGTCCTTGGAGAATATCGTGAGGGAGACGGTGGATTGGTTTTGGAAGTCGGAAACGGGAAGGGACGACGTGTTGCACCAGACCGCTGTCTCGGGAGGAGGGGGAACGGGGCCAAAAAGCGAAGTGGCCTCATAAGAAGAAGCAGTAGCAGAAGGCTTAGCAGAAGGGGAGCCAGAGGAAGCAACGGGAGCGGCAGCCGCGGCAGTGGCAGTAGCAGCATCAGCAGCATCAGCGGCAGAACGGTCTGAAGCCTCAGTGCTGTCATCCACGTCAAACTTCCACGCGATCTCGCGCTCCTTGAGCAAGACCAAACCCGGTTTCTGGCTCGTCGCCCACTTCCTGGCAGGATCGTCCATCGGCAGCTTCTCCATGTTCCTCAGCGCCTGTATCCGCACCGTGCTCGCCATCCTCCACATCGTGGCCTGCGACGACGGCGACATCGCATCCGAGAGGCCCTTGCCCTCGCGGCTCGGGTTGTTGAAGACGTCCGTCTGCGCCTCCGCCTTCGCCTGCGTGGCCGTCAATCTCCAGCGCCCCTCGTAGTCCACGTGCAGGCTCGCCGGATCCAGCTTCTCCACCGCGGAGTGTCCCTTGATCAGGCGCATCGCGTAGAGGCAGCAGGCGTCTGCGTCGGCGAGACGGCCGAGGGAGAAGAGCGCGAGCGCGCGGCGGTAGTGGGCCTCGGCGAGGAGCTCACGCTTGTTGCGCGAGAAGGCCCTGTGCCAGGCGAGCTCGGCGTCCTCGAGGGCCTCCTGGTAGCGCTTGAGGCCGGCGAGGGCCTTGGCGCGGGCGAGCAGCCAGGCGGGGTTCTCGGAGACGGCGAGGGAGCTGTTGAGCTTGAGGATGGCCGTTTCCCAGTCTCGTTCTTCGACGGCCTTGAGGCCCTGCTGGGCCGTGGTGATGTGGGCCATAGTGGCAGGAGTTGCTCGCGATGTGCTCTGGGGCGAAAATCGATGGGGTGGAGGTCTTGAATTTGAATTTCGGAGTCGTGTCTGACTCTGGTCTCAGGTTTCCAGTGCCTTAGGCGGATGGAGATGGATTGGTGGAGGAGAAGAAGACGTCGAGATGCAGATGAATGAAGAGTTGCAAGGGGAGAGAGGGATGGTGGTTTCGAGAAGCTCCTCCCGTCCACGTCGTCATCGAAGGCCCGTGGCGCCACAAGGCCACCCCCACCAAACGGACATCGGAAGCTCGCGCCTCAAATCGCCCCAGCCACATTTCGCGGCCTCCATCCCTGAATTACCGACTCCGCGGTCCCTCCTCCATCTACAGACAACCACGGGATGCACGGTTGACGATGACGAAGACGATGATGGATCAAATGAAAATGACAGCTTGATTGTTGAGTAAGTATCCCTTCTTCTTCTCGGAGGGCTGATGTTATCGGGAACGAAATCGCTTGCGATCCGACGCCTAGGTCGCCTTGAATCTGCCTTGAACATGAAGATAGTTCTACCTATCCCTATTACGAGTATGATCCCCTTCCCCCTTCCCCTTCCCCGGCGTGCCCTTCCAGATGCACGTACTCCGTACTAGCAAACGCCCTGCTTCGGTGATCCATCACAGCTTCTCATCCGGATACCGCTTCGCAAACATCCCCAACGCCTTGGTGGTAAAGGTGAACTTGTAGTTCGGGTAGGAGCACATGCAGAACTTGTTGAAGACGCCTTCGATGGCCTCCTGCCGCCACTCTCCGTTCGGCTGCTGCCGGCTCATGATGAACCGGATGCCCCTCTTGATGGCCTCCATGTCTGTGCACTTGGCTTCGATGAGGCCGATCAGGGCCCACGCCGACTGCACGACGAGCGAGCCTGACTCGTGTTCGTGGTACTCCATCGTTTCGCAACCCTAGTAGATGGCACACATCAGCCCATCAGTCCCGATACCATTTCCCCTCCCCCTTACCGTGTTGGGCTACAAGGATGAACACAACCACCTGTTCCATTGAAAAAGAAAAAAAAAAGAGGGGGGGGGGGGGAGGAGGCAGGGGTTGCATCCCACCTTGTAGCTCTCCGACCAACCACCGTCTTCCCGCTGCTTGGAAAGGAGGAAGTCGCAGCCGCGCTTGGCGATCTTGCTGTTGGAGTAGGTTTCCCCAATGCTGGCCATGCTCTGCAGCGCGAACATGGTCGCGTAGGTAAAGCAGATGCCCCAGCTGCCGTACCAGCTCCCGTCGAGCCGCTGGTTCGTCTTGATCCAATTGGTGGCCCTCTTGACGAACGTCGAGACGTCCTTGGTTCGGTAGTCTGGCCAGTGCTTCTGGAAGAGAGACAGCGCGGAAACGCAGGCCGTGCTGCATTCTGGATAGTCGTACTCCACCATGATACGGCCAAAGACCTCGGCGGCGTTGAATACCTCGAGCCATTCGCCGCCCCGCCTGACCTCGTAGCTCGAGACGGCCCCGTTGTCGTTCTGGTAGAGGAGCAAGGTGTCGACCGCGTCAAAGATGCGCCGGTCTTCGAGCAGCTGCGGGTAGCCCTCCGTCTTCTGCAGCGAGATGACGGCCTTGAGCGCTTCGGAGATGCAGTCGCTGACGGCGTACCCCTGATCTCGATTGCTGAAGGGCCAGCCGCCTTTCCTGGCCTGGCGATAGCACTTGTCCTGATCTTTGCAGTCTTCTCGGATCTGCTGTCGCTCCAGGTAGTGCAGCGCCTTGGTGAGCATGGGCCGCCATCGTTCCTCGACATGGAGGCCAGACTCGACGGCGGCGAGGACGGCGAAGGAAGTGTCCCAGCACTGGATACCGTTCGTGCCGCTGCAAAGCATGCCCTCGTCCTTGACCCACATGAACTCATCGAGACGCTCGAGGTGCCGCCTGGTGCTGTATGCGTCCGGCCCGTCCCGGATGTAGCAGACGAGCGTGTTCATGGGGGCGTTGACGGGCGCGAGGTTTGCGTAGAGCGTGTTTGCGTCCTCCATGTCGACCAGCTTCTCGACCCAGGCCTCGCCCATCTCTTTGATCCAGTCGGCCCGCAGATACGGGTTCCAGACGTTGACGATCAGCCAGTTGACAGTGTTGAGCACCCAAGACTTGGGGTGGGAGTTGTCGGCATCTGCGATGCTGTTTCGGTGGCTCTGCCAGTCGATGGATTCGAAGGGCTGGACGAAGATCTCGTCCTTGATTTCTCGGAGGAGGTCCGTCTCCTCGCACGCCCACCGCTTCGAGTACAGATAGCTCATCGGCAGGAAGACCTGCCGAATGTGAATCCACCATCGCCACGGAGCCAACGGGACCCAGTCAGGGACCAGCCAGAGCTCAGGGGGGGCCGGGTTCACGATGTCCCAGCCGACCAGTCCCAGGACGGCCAGCCACATTTTGGCCCAGTGCGGCGCGTTGACGGCTCCTCCGAGCCTGTGCAGCGTTGCTCTGGCCTTGACCATGAAAGGCTCGTCAGCATCGACGCCGACGAGCCGGAGGGCGACGTAGTTGAGAGCGGTGCCCATCGCGGTACTTTGCCCTTCGATATGGAGGCCCCAGCCTCCATCTTGGGGGTTCGCCCGCGCCATGAGGTAGTTTCTAAGCTCCGTGGCATGAGAATCCCGAATTCGTGTCCTCGTGGCGTACCACGCGATGACGATGCCGGGAATCAAAAACATGGGCCCGCCAAACTCACAAGCCCAATGGCCCGAGGGCATCTGGACCTTCTCGAAGAAATCGAAGCCATTCTCGGCGGCTTCGCGAGCCGTCGTGGCTTTCTTCAGGTCAGGGAGATCCTATGTGAGGAGAAAGGAATAAGAAGCCAAATCGAGAGCAAACCATGATATCGCGTGGTAGAGTTGAATGGGGAAGCCTTCGATCTGTGATCGGGATACTGGGGTCGTGCCTTACCAGTGGGAGACCCAAGAAGTACTTTTCGGCGAGAGACTGTGGTCTTTCTTTCGCGGCTTCCTCGTCATCGAGATACTCCCAAGTCAGACGGCTATCGTCGTCGTTGAGCCTCCATCTGGTTTTGTCGGTCTTTTCGGCCAGTCTGGGCTTCTTCGGCCATTCCTCTACGGTGTCGCTGCGTCGCTTGCGAGAGGTGGCCGCGCCAACGTCGATTCCCGTTGTGGAGGCCATCTGGTATGGGCAGCCCTGTGAAGACCCCCACGTGACCACTTCCACGATGGCGAACAGAGAAGGAGACTGAGACAATCAGAGAAGGCGAACGATCAAGGAAAATGACGGTCTGAATGGTGATGGGGTCTCTCCGTCATTTGTCGCGGCCTCGCGTCGCCGAAGATATGAGGGTAATGGACTTCGTACTCTGTACTCTGTACTTCTCACTTCTCCGCACTCGTCAGGAATGATCAATGATCCATGGATGGATGGATGTGCTGGCACCACCAGTGACGGATGGATGGATGATCCTCCAGCCTCAGTGTGGACGTCGAGGACCGTTGGAGAGGGGGGGCTTTTGTATGGCCGCCATGATCTTCATGTCGGGTTCTGCTCCCACCTTCGTCCAACCTCTCCCCTGACTTGTGCGCGTCAATCTGGGCTGGCAGCGGCCTTGAATTCGAGGCTAGACTGGAAACGGCTCCATGTTCTCGTCCTTTTGCGAGGATTGGATGAATCACGTTACACAGTGTCTGTCAAGTTTCACCACGACAGGTCTAGCGCGTTGCGGCCGCCTCCTCGTACTCGCACTCGCACTTTCACATGCGATGCGAGTGCAACGCGGGCAATTGATCGTCGTATTCGCATTCGCGTTGCGCGTCAGTTTGCGAGGACTCCATGCTTGGATCCATCTTCGCACGGTGCTGCTGCTCGTACTCCGTAACGGGGTACCAGTACATGTACGATGCGGAGTGGCACTCGGGCTTGGTGTCTGGGTTTGTCAAGGCAGGCGCGAACTGCATGTGCATCTCGGACCTGCCAGTGGTCGTCGCAGAAGGGGCGAACGACCTCATTCCCAGGTCGATCTTGTCAGGTGCGAACGAGAAGTAACGATTGTATCCATTCCATGTCCCGTGATGGCGTCGCCAAGAGGACAGTCTGTCCATTGTCATGAACGTCTACGGAGTAGCCTCTTGTTCCCTTCTCGGAAGCGGGCACCTTGAAGCAGCCGACATCAGCAGCAATGAGCGACAATGGCTTCGTCGGCTCGCCGGGAAGCAGCCAGGGACCGGGCCCGCGTCTCGGCCAACCAGTCATGGCGGGGTCGGCTGTCTCCCTGATCGAGGATCTCTTGGAGCGCGTCCTTGATTGCATGCTTCATCAGAGAGAGCTCTTCGTCGATTTGGTCTCCCGCAGATCAGGTCATCGTCAACCTCGGCGCATTCGCTTCCCGGGACGAACAGCCCAGGAAGCCAGGAAATTCGGTATGATTCGATCTGGTTCCAAGGATGGTGGCTGTCGAGGCGTATCGAGTGCCGCTGCTCACCTGCCTTAGCCAGGATCGTCCTCATCCTCCAACTATCTCACGATGCTCTGGTGTCAGGCAACATCTTGACCAAGCGGTTCGTCGACCCAGGGGGTTGAGCCAGGCTGTCCCCTCAATCTGATTCGATATGGACATGCCGCAGCCACATCTACTACCAGCATCAGGACTTGTTCGAGAGTCAAAGAGCCGTCGATGAGCTCGTCGACGACCTGGCATTGACCTTGAGGGTCGAACGAGGTGATCTGAACATTGTTCGTCGCCCGCTGCCGCCCTTGACTCCACGAAAACCGCCTTGGCCCATGATTTCCTGACCACTTGACCCGGCCAGGTCGCCTCGGCAAAAGCCCTCCTTTGCGGGCCCCTAGCCCTTCGGCTCGACGATGGCTCTTGGCTGAACACATCGCTGGGAGACGCCGTACGTGAGGACCCTGTGACTCCCATGAGGATAGCGTAGAGGCAGGAAACTGTAACACTGAGCCTCTGCAGGGGACGTCTCTCCCGATGGTACGATCTATCATCCAGATGAACTTCGGCGCCATTCGATGGATACTCCTCATTGAGAAGGATGTAGGCGTGATCGACTTCCCATACTTGCCCTCCAAAAACGCCGAGACTGACATCCGCCGAGGCCACCTTTCGATCGCTCGCCTCCCTCCAGTATTGGCGAACATGCCGACATGGTCCAGGACTTCTGATCACGGTACGACCCCAAGACAAGCATCCACTCTTCTTTCGCGAGCTCATATATAAGACCAAAGGCCAAGGGATATCCTGATATGATGACGCTTTCTCTGCTGGATGTGATCCAAGCCCAACGGCCGCAGATGCCAGTGCTTGCGCTGGTCGACTTCGACCCGGACGGCCTCAACATCTTTCGTTGCTTTCGCTTCGGTTCGGACATGCTTCAGCCCAGGGCGATACCAATCAGGACCAATGTCCGCCTTCTCGGCATCAAGGCACAGCACGTCCTGGAAGTGGACCATCGCGTGCTGGGTCTGAGCACGACGCCCGGTAGCTCTGCAACAGCGAACGGCGAGTTGTCCCGAACGACTGCAGACTCTTCCCGGGTCGCCATCTCATCCACCGAGTGCCGAGAACCGATCTCGCACCTGACTCTCCGAGATCGCAAGCAGGCGGTCCGAGTGATGGAGAAGTCTGTCGGCCTCTCTGAGGATGACGACGAGGCCTCCGAGCTGATGCGTCAACTCCAGCTCATGCTGATGATGGGGATCAAGGCCGAAATCCAATGGCTCGACGAGGCGGGGAATCTGACCGAGTGGCTCGATCGAAAATTGGGACGGACATGGTCAGTCGTGGAGCCATAAACAGCCAAGACAGATGCTCTCGCCGCAGCACTTGAACAGTCAAAACAGATGCTCTCACCACAGAGCCATGGTATAGGACTGGGTAAACCGAACACGTAACTTGCACGCGTCAAAACCTGAGCATTCCATGCACATTGACGTTGATTGATGTCTGGTCTGAGCGTGCAGGCCGACTGCGTCATGCACTCCATAGGCGACTACCCTAGAGCCCGCCCTGCGGCATTTACACCGTGCGAAAACCACAATCCCGCCTCAGCCTCACACCGTCCCCTCCATCGCCCTTCAAAAATTTCCATTGCGAAAGTCCCCGTCTCAACGCAATTCAAGCCCCCCCCCCCCCCGGCTCACACACGATATGGCGCCGCAACTCACAGAGGACGAGATCGATGATCTCATCTACTTCGCGCGGGTCGGCGAGGACGCGGACCTGACGGAGATGGTGACGCAGCTGGCGGAGCGGGAGAAGGTGACGCCTGCGGAGGTCTTGCTGGCGGCGAAGGACGAGGGGAAGTCGACGGCGCTGCATATGGCGAGTGGGAATGGGCATTTAGGTATGTGAATGCAACTTTCTATTGAATTGCTCTTCACAGCTTGACCTTTGTGATGTGTCGGTATCAAAGTGCCGACTTGGATGAATTTCACTCAAGACGTGTGTGTGCGGGTGTGTGTTAGTGAGAGGAAGGAAGGGGGGGGGGGGGGGAAAAGGGGGGAATTGTGTTG
>NIGD01000004.1:1425499-1453303 GCA_003055185.1 Escovopsis sp. TC | reverse complement strand
GGAGGGGTGGGGGGGTGGGGGGTGGTCGGCGTGAATTCTGTGAGCGTGAGGGTGTAGTAAATACGACATAGACCCAGTTTCTTCAAGACAGAGTCAAGCAGCCTGACTTTTCCCGGAGACAGATTCACGCAGCCTGACTTTCTCGAAGCCAGATTCAAGGAGGCCGATGTTCTCGGAGACAGATTCAAGCAACCCAAGTTTCTCGGAGACAGATTCTTTCACCAGCAGCAATAGATCTTTTCATCAAAAGCCATCATAACCCCGCACGTAAATCTCATTTCCCAATAGGTATACAAAACCATCCAGTCGACAACTCCGGCCATGCCCGCTTCAACGCGAATCCAATGCACCTGACTTTCCTCGCAGATGACCACCCGAGGCCCTCCACCTTCCCAGTACGATCGCCATGATGCCGTATTCGCCGCCCATGATATCCCGGTCTAGTATCGCCCAAATCAAATGTTCCATTGCCGTTCCGGGTCCCTCATAATGCAAGCCGTTTCATCATGTAGTTCGTGATGTAGTCATCGTAACGTTCGTGATGGTAAGTCAAAATCAAGGGTAGAGGAAATCTTTTTTAGATCTCGCGCCACCCCTCGCCCTGGGGTAAAGTGATCCCCTTCAGAGAAGGAGTCGACTCCAGCTCCTGTTGGCTGGGGTCTAACTCCCCCTGCATCTGCTCCTCTCCATCCTCGACCTGCTCCTGGAGCGTCTTGCCCTTCTCTCCATCGTGGAGCTGGCCTCGGCCGATCGTGTCGATCCACTCCCAGTGGCTGACGGTGCCGGTCACGGCCCTGTCGAAGATGGCAACGTCGTCGTCCAGACCCTCGACCAGGGAGATGACGTCGCCATTCGAGTCCTCCACCGGGGTGCCGAGCTTGTCGGCGTGCGTCCCCTCAATCAGGTCGCTAGGGGATGTCCTCGCCACGGGGACGCTGTTGACCCGGAGCAGCTGAAGCTGAGCTCGGAGGTTAAGACGCAGGGCGCGTTCGGGCTCCACGGCGTTGAAGAATCTCTTGGTGAGCCAGGGGAACAGGACGCCGAAGTCGGACTGGCTGAGGTGGGCCGAGTCTCGCACGTAGAAGAATTGGGGCTCGGCGAGGCGCCGGCCGCTTGGCCGCTCGAAGACGGATGGGGTGACAACCTCGACGGAGGGGTCCGGAGTGAGCAGCCTCGCTTTGACGTTGAGATGTTCGGACCATTTGTAGAAGGCCTCGGACTCCACTGCCAGCAGGGCGGTTCCGCCGGGCGCCGACGGGACGTCGGCGTAGAGCGGCAGGGGTAGCTTGAATAGGGGACTCGAATTGGGAGCGAGGAGAGGCAGGCACCACATGTCCAGCAGCAGGACGACCGACCTCTCTGTGATTTGTCGTCGGATGCTGGTGCCCTCGGCAGGCCTGAAAAGTGGGTTCCCCATCGCCGCAAGCTCGGGGAGGTGGGCATGGAAGGTGCTCTTGAGGAGTTGGTATATAGTCGAGGCCCCGAAGCTGTGGCCCGCGAAGATAACGCTGCCCGGCTCGCTGACGGAGAGCTGGCCAGAGAAGTGCTCGAGGCTCGGGGTCGACGTGTTGAGGTTGGTCAGGGCCCGGCCGGCATCCAGCGCTAGGATCACCTCTTGCATTAAGCCCATTTCCCACAACCGGATTCGGAGCTGCGATTCTCTTTGCATGTAGACATCGGGCGTCACTTGATGTGATATCCGGCGATAGGGGATGACCTTGCGGGCCGTCCGACCGCCCGGTCCAAGCACCCTGACGTAGGTCGCAACGGCACTCCCATCCCTATGCTCGGGACAGAAGACCACGACGCCGTGCGAGGCCAGGGAGCCCGCGATATAGGAGTAGGAGTTGCGGCTGCCGCCGAGCCCGTGGGAGAAGACCATGGTGGGCCATCTCTTGTCGTCGGTCTCGGCGCGCCTCATCGTGGCGTTCTTGTGGACAGGGATCGAGGCATAGTGAAGATGCCGGGGAAGGAACCTGGCAGCAGCAGCTGTCAGCCAAGATCTTTGCCCCCTTTGTCCTTTGCCCTTTGAACCTTTTCCCTTTGACCCCCCTTGCCCTCGTTCACCACAATCACAAACCGTTGCGTCTACGGTGTAGGTAGGTCGGCTTCAAGTGCCAGGAGCGCATAGCTTACGAGAGAAGTTCCGCCACTGTATGGGCCACGCCCATGAATTGGGTATACGCAGAGACATAGTGCCTCTGTGGGGTCGGCAGCCACGGGATCTGCGCCTCGCGGGAGTCGTCGACGGCCGGATAGAAGACCCGGCACAGGACCGTGGGGATGTTGGCTGCGTCTTCGGGAGCAGGGCTTGGCGACGCGAGCTCGGCCACGGGGATCTCGATGTCCACCGTGCCGACCTTGTAGGGGCCCGTGTAGGAGGGGAACGCCGGGACGGGGTTGAGCCGCGCGAGCAGGGAGGCGATCCGGCCCTGCGAGGGGGTGCCTGGGGCAGCCATCGCGGTGGCTTGATGCGATGAGGCGCGGTGGGTGCGATGTACGAGCACACGGGGGACTGCTGCTCCGGAAGGGCGGCGAGACGCTGAGAGACCCCGAGGAATTCCTTCGTACGTAAAGAGAGCGTGAGACAATGGGGGAAGATCTGTGTTCTGAGACAAGGATGAATACTACTCCGTATAAGACAAGAGATTCAGAGAGAAAGAGAGGAAGAGAAAAGGAGAGAAGGAGAAAGAATGACGACGTGGACGGCCTGGAGAAGAAGAGACGAGGCGAGCCTCCCAACGTGACAGGCGCCTCCTGATTTAACGTTTCCCCCGTTCCTTCCCTGCCGCGCCGCCCACATGCAAAGGGAGGCCATGCAGGCACAGCCGCGACTTCCCGTTTGGCGCGCCTTCCTTCACCACATACGAGTACTAGGTACTGACTCCATCCCGATTACCGTATCAGGTTTAGCGCCATGAATTCATCTCAAGGATTTGATTAGTATTCTCGAAATACTCCGAGGTACTACTAGTACTTCTACTCCAAGGATTTGATTAGTACTCGGAATACTCCGAGGTACTTCTACTCCTAAAGGTTCCTCGTATTGGTGGATTAGTACTCCGTACATGTATTGACTTGTCACGGTGGAATTCCGCACGTGGAGATTTCCGAGAACGAGGCTGTTCCTGTTGCGCGCCTTGCCCGGCGGCTGTTCGTGGGGGATGCAGTGAACGTGGGGAGAACTCTGTCTTCCCTCTCTGCTTGCCGCTTGGTGGTTTCTGCCGACGGCTACAACTGTATATGCTATCTCCCTACCACCGATTCACTCTTCACTCTTCACTCCAACATACTTATAGATCTTCTCAGCCTGTCGTTGACCGCTCCTTGCCGGGCACCGCGGCTTCGTCAACATCTCCAATTTCATGCCCCTTGGCCTCGACTTGCGGCCCCTGACGTAGGTACCAGTATAGCAGTCCCAGTACTCGTAGCAACCGTACCTGTGATCTGGATCCAGTCCCAGTAGCAACCGTGATCTAGATATCCATCAATTGATCTATTCGCACTTACTCGGGCTGCCCTGCCTCCGCAAAGACGCTGCCGGAAATCCCGCGACCACGCACGGGCTGGCTGTTGGATGTACCGGTACTCGTACGGAGCATGCATGGAGTCCGAGGGCCGACTCCATCCTCCAGCAGTCCTCACTACCGACCGCGGGCTCCATTCACAACGGGGCCGTCCCGCACACTACTGGTACGAGTTCCAATATGCAGGGACCAGTTGGACGAGGCATGGGTCACGATGTCGGACGCCTTGCCAGGAAGGGGACCGACCCCTCAGTGCTTGCCCGAATTCACACAAAGTTGGATTGCTCGGTGTTGCTGGCTGATTTTGAGAACAAGAAGAGAGAAAAAAAAAAGGTGGATGCACCGTACATCATGCCGCTATCTGTGGCCAAAGAGACTGTGAGCCAAAGAGGAGAGACGAAGGACAGAACGAGGGTTGCCCCGGACAAAAGATAGAGAAGAGGAAAACACAAAAGGGCTGTGAATCCTAGTTTCATGGCCCCGGCACGAGCTCCTTTTCCCTTTTTGGTGAGGCTCATGCTGCAGCAACTAGCATGCCCGTCTCGCGGTGGCAGCCGATATACTCAAACAGCTGCTGCTCGGGCCTCAACACAGACACCTCGTGGCCCAGACGCAGCAACATCTCGCCGCCCAGCTCCTTCGCGTACCGCAGGAAGCCCCCGAAAATGGCCAGGTGCGTGGGGTGATGCTTGCTCCAGCTCTCCAGCGAGGCCAGCTCGTTGAAGAACGCCAGGCCGAACGTCTTGTCCTGGTCCGCCCGCCCCGTCTCGGGCGTGATGATGTCCATGAGCCGGCAGCTGTAGCAGCCGACCCCCTCACCCTCGTCCCGCAGGAAATCCATGCCCGCCTGCAGCACCGGGTGCATCTCGGACAGGTACATCTTGCGCTCCCGCGGGCTCGCGTCCCTCCAGTCCTGGCCGGACCGGATCACGGCCAGGTTCTTCCTGCCGGGGACGCGGATGCGCTGCGGCAGCCGCGACACAGACGTGGCGGCCGCCTCGTCCTGCGACTTGACGGAGAAGGGCTCCCCGTCCAGCCTGTCGGTCTGCGCGGAGGGCAGGCGGTCCCGCATGCTGCCCCAGTAGGCGTGCTCGCGGATCGGCCCGACGATGCTGTCGCGCACGCAGCCCGCCCCCTCGGGGACCCAGTTGTCCGACGAGACGACCTCGATCTGCTCCACGGACGGGCTGAAGACCTCGAGGAACCAGCCGTTCCCCTGCGGCTTCGTCTCCAGGGCGTCCCACCACGACTGGAACCCGGACTGGCGGCGCCACGTGTCGAAGGTGGCATGCGCCTTCCAGTACGCGACGGCGGTGATGTTGTAGTAGCCTCGACGGTCCGTCACAGAAGCCCACTCCATGAAGGAGGGGCGGGCCTCCGCGTCCTCGCAGAGCGCCGTCAGGAGCGACTTGATCGTCAAGACGGCCGCCTCCTCCTTGTCCGCGGCCCGGACGGCGAACTGGGCGCCGATGATGGCCATCGTCAGTCCGGCCACTTCCTCGGCGAACTTGGCGCTGTACACGGGGAAGGGCGGGATGTAGTCGGGCGGCAGAGATAAGGGTGTCGTCCGCTCGACCTGCAGGTGGGGAGGGATCGGCGGCTTGAAGTCTTGGTCTTGTGGGCTAGCCATGGTCGCTGTGCTCCGTGTGTTGTTGTGCTCCGGTCGTTGTCGAGATGCTAGAGTCTCGATGTCGTGGACGGATGGTGACGGGAGGAGCTGGCCAGTGCTGGGTAGGGGGTGATGGGATGGTCTGGTGCAAGAGAAGGACGAGAGCTCGCCCCAAGATTTCACATGAGGAAGCCGGGTATTTGAAGACTCCCTGTCCAGAAGAGAGCGCGGGAATCGCGGAAAGGCGATCCATCAGATCCGTGCGATAGCCCCAGACCTGAACCTTGCAAACACCAGTACAAGTTTCACTCGTAGCGGTGGGGATCGTGCTTCATCGAGGGATCGTGGTCGAGAAGGTACGAGTACACACTCTGGAGTATGATGATGCTGTAAATAGGATCAGAGATCGGGTCTCGAAGACAATAGCGCAGGGATGCATCACTCTTACTAATGCCTGCTTGATGCTGGAAACGTCGGACAGGGCCCGCGATCCATTCCGAATCCGAGGGCATCGCCAGTCTCCCCCCATCACACCCTCCTTTCTAGAAAGCACCCCGCCCTGGGCCAGCCGCCCCGGCTCCGGGAAGGAGAAAGAACCCGGCCCTTGTGCGCTGTCGCCGACATTATGGTCCCCTTTCCACCTGCACGTAGTCCTTGCAACAGCAATGCGGAAAAGGATCTCTCTGCATGTCCGCAGCAGCCCCGTGCCCGTCATTCGCACCTGTATTCGCGGGCCGTACGGGCTGCATCTGAGACGTGCAGGTCTCGAGGGATTTGTCTCAGAGGCTGTCCAGGATGGCACAGGCTCACCCAGACACCAACCATTGCGCCGTGGACTTGGGTGTTGCTGACGGGCAAGCAAAAGCGGCGTGGGCCTGCTGGACCGCGGATCAAGCGACAGAGATAGGTCGATGAAGCAAGGATGCCCGGTTTTCCCACCTTTTACTTGGTTCCAGTCATGTCGTTGACCTTTGATGGAGTGTCAGCAAAGGATGATCGTGTGCACTCGAGATCTGTGGGCACGAAGTAGGTACTCGTACTCACTATGCTCGACAAAACAGGTCCATATACGGCGTGACAGTCGTATATACTCGTGTATTCATACCATCGAGCTGAGTTCAGCGACGGTGACTCGACAAGGAAGCCATTGACACCTCGGTGTCTCTGCATCGAGATTGAAGCAATGTTCTCGATGGTCGAAAGGGGAGGTGACATAAGCTGTGATGGAGCCTCGTCGCAAACAATGTGCTTTTGGGGTGAGGGTTCCCCTCCTAAGGAGTCCATGTAGTCGCGCTCTGCCGAGGAGTCAGCGAGGTCATATCCAGCCCCTTTTCACGTTCCCCATACTCGTAGAATGGATGCGTTCTCGAGACTGGAGCTTTTCGCGTGGCTTACGTGGGAGATCATACTCGGAAGCGTGGACGAGTCGTATTTCGTTTGGGGATCCGACCTCTAGCTCGGTTGGGGACGCCTTCGGTTGGCAGTCGGAGAGACCCTCCAATCAGTCCGTCCAGAAAACAGACCATCGGGGCGTGAGGAGGTGCCAAATATGCATGCATGTCATACAGCGAAGGATGGGACGGAGGAGGCGGACGAGTGCTGAGGAGCGAAGTGGAGGCGTGGAGTTCTTCGACGATGGCGGCAATCATTTCAGGTACTTGTACCCTGGGTTCAAGTTGATGGAGATCAGCGGCAGCCAGGTACAGCATGCTTGATGCTCCGCGATTGGGATATCTCGGGCTTAGCGTTCCGCGACTGTACGACCAGTACGAGCACGAGGGCAAGAAAAGCTCCGCGCCTCTTCATCAATCTTCATGTCTGGGTTGAAGTTCGATTCTAGAAATCCTCCGATGCAAAACTCCGTGATGCATCCAGCTCCTCATAGTGCGAAGGGCGTCGGTCCAGCACTGTGCCAGAATTACTAAGCTGGCGCACTCATTCAGCTTAGGTAATCAATTGAGGACGGCAGGACCGGCTGGGATCGCCGAATGCGGGAAGTAGCGACTCACGTGCAGGGCGCCGGCCGAGCCGATGATGATGTAAGCTGCGCGATTGCGCAAGAGCGCCCACTGAGGAGCTCCTCCCGCTGTCTCGACATCGCCGATCTGCCCGGGCGATGCCGTGGCCATTACGGAGTACTGAGTACTCCGTACGGAGTACTCCTTCAGTACATCCATTACTGTGCTACCCCCGATACTTTTTAGTCGTGCCTGGTAGGTACTCCGTACATGTCGTCAGAGTAGCGCCATCAAGCTTCAACACCTTCGAGTCCATCACCAGCCACCACCAACTGCTTTCCTCAACGATCACCCCCCGCGCTCCTTCAAGCTGCATCGCTCGAAATCAACTATCAACTGCTCTTTTTCATTTCTCATAAGCTCCGAACACGAAGTGTACCAGTAGCAGGCAATCCGCCGTTGACATTCAAAGCCCGCGACCATGTCCAATGAACGTACGAGTCCCCCCCCAGCTCTCCCACAGCTATCCTTCCATCCAAATGTCCAAGATGACTGAATCACGCGCGCGCTGTCTCCCGTCAGGCCCTCATCCACTGCTCGAGCAGGTGCCGTTAACGGTCTCGCCCTTCGTTCCCCTGCCGACCGCCCCCACCCTCTCCTACAACTACAGGACGCTCCCGTCCAACATCCCCCCCTCGGCCCTCGGCATCCCGACGGCCTCGGACGACCCTTCCTCGCAGCCGATGGTCCGATACGTCGTGTCTGCGTCTGGCCACGCCGCCCACCCGGACGAGATCACGGCGTCCTGCCGAGCTCTGCTGGAGGCTGTCACCAGGATGCAGCAGGAGGCCGAGCGCGATCTCAGGGACTTCGAGCAGCGTACCAGGGATTACGAGCTGGCCGAGAAGAGGAGACTGGCGCCGGGCTGGCTTGATAGCGATGCTCGTTTGCTCGAGCCTGAGAGATCGGCAGCGACTGAGTATGAACAGCAGCAGCAGCTGCAGCAGCAGCTGCAGCAGCAGCAACAGCAGCAGCAACAGCAACAGCAACAGCAACAGCAACAGCAACAGCAACAGCAACAACAATTCCAGCCACAGCATCAGCAGGGCTTTGTTGCCCTTCCAGGTCCCATGGCTGTCGATGCTCGGGACTCCGATGGCGACGAGGGAGCCCAGCTCGATCGGGCGTTTGGAGGCATGACGCTGCACTAAGAGGCGCCTGACTCAACGTGCGATCGATGCGGGCTAGAGTCTTAGGAATGGGCTGCCTGCGAACTTCTCGAACCCTTCTTCTTCAGAGACTTGGCGCTCAAATTCACTGGTGCTGCGTTTTGGTGTGCTAGACCCCTTGGACAAGGGCACTCCATGGCCGCATAGAAATGACCCGGTTCCGACTGCACCGTCCCTGCTGCCTCCAACGCTCCAGCTCTCTCCCGAAATGTCCATGGCAATCCGAAGCGTGCCGAGGGATGGGCAAAACTTCACAGCTGGGCCTTCTCCATGCTGGATACCACAGAGCTACCAGAGGCAAGGACATTACGTCCGTGCTAGCGAAAGCAAGAGAGAGAGAGAGAAGGATGCCGGCAGGGACAAACAATCAGCAAGGGAAATGCTTTGCAGGATCGCGGGAGAAGCTCAGCTCGATCTTGTTTTCTCTCTCTCCTCGAGATTGCAAGCACAGCTTCATCACCGCCATTCATTCTCATTATCGAAGCATCTCTTAGCAACAACCTTTCTCAGCATACTATTTTGACACATTCCTTGCATCATCCGACACCCGAGATGCTTCCTCGGTCCCTCTTCGCCGCCGGCGTCCTCGCCAGCTCGGCCCTCGCCGGCATCATTTCGGATCTTTCAGACTTAGGCCTTCCCGAGGCAGAAGTTTCCGATCCAATTCCCTCCTACTCGGTCTCCTCCGATGCAGATCCCTTCGATCCAGTCCCATCCGAATCAGTCTCTCCCGATTCGGTCTCTTCTGACTCGGTCTCTTCTGACTCGGTCTCTTCTACTTCGGTCTCTTCGGAAACAGTCTCTTCCGATGAAGACTCTGCCGATGCAGACCCTTCTGATGCAGACTCTTTCAATGCAGACCCGTCCGATGCAGACTCTTCTGAACCAGTCTCCTCCGAACCAGTCTCTTCCGAACCAGCCTCTTCCGGCGTATACCCTACCGATTCAGACGGGCCGTTCTTCACCCAATTCGCGCTCGCCGATCTTGAAAACGCAACCAGTGTTGGTGCACAGATTCTGACCATGGAAGAACTTCTGGCTCCCCTTTTGATGGATGGGAAGAATTTGACCGATTCCCATATTTGCATTCAGGTCCGTTTTCATCGAAAACCAACTTTCGGCCACCCCCCCCTTTTTTTTTTGATTTGATCTGCTCCTGATTGATCTTCCCCTTCGCCTCCCCACCCCCTGGCCTTTCCTTATGCCACTTCGAGGACCCAATGCTCATCCTTGCTGCGCTTCTCCAGGAGCACAATCCGTTCCGAAACAACTGCGCCAAGGCCATCGAGGCCTGGCGCTCTCAAGCGTTCCGACACCACGAGGTGTACGTCAGCAAGGGGACCTGCCAGGCTGCCACATGGGGATGCTGCCAGTCCATTGTGTGTGCCCCGCTGTACCTGGAGAGGAGGATGCCCGTGTGGGAGCTCCAGGGCCGGTTCTGGAGATTGCTCCAGGACCGGTGCATGCACTACGAAAACGGAGGTGTCTGGAGGCCCGATGGGGTCAGGGCGTTGTACGTGCTGAGCAGGCCCGCGACAAAGTTGTGCCCAGTGAACGTCTTTGGAGAGGAGCGCAGGGTCTAATGCCTTTTCTGCTGTCACTTGATTATTATCACAACTGTATGATTACTGTTAGATATTTTCATTGCCCTTGTATGTCTTGGTTATTCAAGGCCTTCATGAAATACGAAGCCAGGCCGGGCCTGCTCCCAGCTCCTTTATAGATCCTGCCATGCTCTCCCGCCCTTCCACCCTATCAGATCCTGTCGTCCCGCCATGCCGACCTGTTTCCCCCTATCTTGAACGCGTGCATGGCCCCCTCTTGCCCCCTTTCAAGCCTCCGCGAGCTCGAGGAGTGTTCATCGCGGTGCAATCCTCACAGAACTGATGCTGGCATGGCCTCCCGGTCCTCGCGGTCCACCTACAGATGTAGACTTGGTTCGGCGCCTTCGAGCACTGGCAGCACCTCCAGAGGCCATTAAACTCCTCCCACCGGCAGCCCTCCTGATAGCAGAAGTCAGTCGAGGTCTCCTCCCTGACGACCTGGGCCGGGCATTCGTTCGGGTTGGAGCCCTTGGCGGCGCAAGTCTTGCAGGGATCGACGCTCTCCTCCTGGTGGCCGCAGGGGAACGTTGTGACTACTTTTTGACACATAATGGTGGGGGGGTGTTTGATTCGGTCTGGTCTGGTCTCGGTGCTGTGTCTGTTGATTGTGGTGGGTGTTATGAAGAAGGTATGGGGTGAAGGGGAGGGAGGAGGGAGGAAAGGGGGGGGGGGGGGAAGGGAGTGATCTGATGGGTTGGAAGATGGGTCGATGAGTGGGCTGGAAGCGGCTTGCGTGTTGGATGGTTCACCAGTGGATGGAGGGGAAAAGGAACCTTGTGGTTGCAGTGATGAGGGATGGAAGATGAGGATAGAGGAAGGGGATGGCAGTGACGAGCATTGCGGCAGGTTAATATGCTTGGGACTGGGTCAAGGCCTTGGATGCCGTTGGATGGGCCGTGACAAAGGCGCAAAGATGGAGCTCGCGAGATTGAACGCCTTTGACATGCGAGCGTGCGGATAACACAACTTGGGCACGGCACGTCTTGTTCAGGAGAGGCATTTGATGCTTTGTCTTCAACTTGTTGCTGGAGTAGCTCAAGTTGCTCGAGAAACTACAGCTACAATCTCCAACACTACTACTACAATGAACGAGCGAAGTCGTAACGAAGAGAACAATGAAGACTGGATGGATAATTATCTCGTCTTCATCCTGATCACCCAACGACGGACTGCATAGTTTGGACAAGACATGGACAGGAAGCATCATATGTACTGTGTTTCTACGCTCGATGCACCGTGGACAAGCGTGGACACACAGGCTGTCGTCCGAAAAGTCGCGATGATTTCGTTTTGGTGCTTTCGCGGGAACGTCGATTCGACTCCCCTGAATGATGGATCGAGGGGGGCATCCAAAAGATAAAATTCATCAGGCCCACTAAACCAAATCAGGCAGTTTCTTCCCATCACTCTTCGAAAGCCGCCCGTCGAGCTTCCAACCCCCACCATCACTTCGCTCTCGAATCCCCCGCCGGCATCAACGGACCTCCATCGCGAGCTATTGCCATCGTCTTCCAACCTCGCATCGACAGATCTTGGCTCCTGGAGATGATGCCGACAAAGATACACGCGCCGCCCGCGGCGGCGACCGACTTCGTGTCCCTCGAGGAATACCAGTCGACGACGCCCGAGTCCTTCACGGACGGGAGACCCGTGCTGCATGCGCACGTCGCGAGCGCGCACGCCGTGATGGCGCCGGAGCACTGCGACCGTCTGGACGTGTTCGATGTGAAGGCGCAGTCGGAGAAGCTGTCGAGCTGGGCGGTGAAGCACGAGGAGGAGCACCAGGAGGTTATGGCCCACGAGGAGCTCGACGTCTTCATCACCTCCAAGTGAGTTTCGGTCTGGAGATGGCTTGCGCTTCTTTATTGGAAGCAATAGCAAAACAAAAGGATGAGGGATTGAGCAGATGGGCGCGAGCTTCTGGTGACGCATTGGCACACGACGTGCAGACTGTACCTGTATGCGTGTTCCTATGGCTAATCGGATTGTCTAGGAGCTTCATCCTGTTCAACACGCGCCTGTCGACCGGCCTCTCGATCCCCTACAACGTCATCTCGATCCACGGCCTCCGCAACATCCGCCCCGACAAGCAAGCCGTCTGGATGCAGCTCGACATCGGCAACGCCGACGACGAGGACTACCAGCCCATCGAGCTCACGCTCATGGAGCCCGAGGCAGGCGAGGGCAGCGAGCCCCAGCCCGATGCGCCCAAGGCAGCGGCCATGTTCAAGGCCATATCGGACTGCTCGGACTTGAACCCCGATCCGAAAGGCGTGAACAGCGACGACGATGACGACGACGACCGCATCGTGATCGAGGGGGCCGCGGGGCTGGAGGCGATCGAGGGGTTCGAGGGGGCGTGGTACGGTGTGGCGGACGGCGAGTTGCCGCCGCCGTTGCCGGGAAGTGGGGGTTGGATTACGGCGGAGAACGTGGACCAATTCTTTGATGAGGATGGGACTTGGAAGGGGAGGGGAGGGGATGAGGGAGATGAGGAGGAGGAGGAGGAGGAGGAGGAGGAGGGAGAGGGAGAGGGGGAAAGGTCGGATGGGCTGACGCCGGATGAGGCGTTGCGTGGGACAAGGGATAGGGATCAGATGGAGAGGGATGGCGAGAAGGGGGGCGAGGGGTCCGAGAATCCGGAGAGCAAGCGACCCCGGGTTGCGTGATTCCTTTTCTCATCGTCTTCTACTCTGTATTTGGGGAACGGTCTCCCCGGTTTGGCAATCCTATTCAGGTTACGCAGGGACTGGTTCACGGCGTTTAGGACAAGGGTCACGGAAAAGCATCCCACCAAGGGGCCAAAAGAAAGAGGGAAAGAAGGGGTTTGGGGGGGATGGGGGGGGGGCTGGCTTTCATACATGGATGCAGTTGAACATTTTTTTGTGCCATGGTTAAGAAACTTGAGCAATGTTCCCTTGGGGACTGTGAGGAATCATGAAGACATCAATGCTTTATACTTGATTTCTATTTACATTCTGACTTCTTTCTTTTTCTCAAATATACAATAGATCAAACACACAAATTAGGGGGAAAGGGGGATAGTCGTGTCCAAAATGACACCGCCTTTTTATGTTCTCCCGTCGTCTCGTCGTCGTTCATCATCCATCTCTTCCGTCTCCATCATCGAGCGGTCGTCCTGTCTTGACGGGAGCCACAGGTAGGTCGTGGCCCCTTCCGATTGAGTGTCGAAGTTCAGGGAGCATCATTCGAGTACACGGAGCTCAGCGTGGAATGGCTCGTCATCTCCCTCAGTCGGTGCACGAGCTCCGGCAGCGAGGGACACGTCACGCTGCCCTGCTGGGACCCGGGCGACATGGCGCGGAATGTGCCCGTGCTGCTTTGCGAGGAGGCCACGCTGTCGCCCGACCCGACCGCGGCCTGGTGCTCGTCCTCGTCCTCGTCCTCGGCCTCGCCCTCTTCGCTGTCGACCGATTCCGCGACGGACGGATGCTCGTGCACCTCGTCCTCCTCGCTCTCCTCGTACTCCTCGTCCTCCTCGTCACTCTCGTCCGCCAGGCCCTCCTCGCACTCCTTGTTCTCGTAGCCAGCGAGCATCATGATGCTCAGGGGCCTGGGGGTGGGGATGCGCGACTCGGGCTCCTCGAAGATGGTGGACAGGCCGTCGGAAGTGCCCGAGGCCATGGACATGTAGGAGCGGCGGTGGTGGCGGGGTTGAGAGGAGAGACGGGGGGGCATGGTCCACGGCGAGGGCGAAGTGCCGGTCTGGGCGTTGAGGGGGGTGGGGGCCGTTGTCCAGAACGGGGTGCCGACTTGGCTGTTGGGGACGAGGGGCGTGGACGAGTAGGCGTCGGAAGAGGAAGAGGAGGAGGAGGAGGTGGAGGACGATGAAGAAGACAAGGGGGTGGAGGAAGAGTTGCCTTGGGTGTTCTGCTCCCGGGGCTGGGTGAAGCAATCCTCCAAGGGATCGCCGAGGGTTTCTTGGGGGCTGATTGGCCCATCCATCTCAAGGAACTCCAAGATGGAAGAAGTTCGGGGATCGCTTGGATCCGCAAAGATCCCCCTCTGAGGGGCCGAGCTTCTCCAGGGAGAGGCGGCGGCGTTGTTGTTGTTGCTGTGATTCTTGTTGCCCCCGATGCTGCTGTAGATGACGCCATTGCTGTTGCCATTGCTGTTGTCGTTCTCGATGTTGATCTTGTCGGCTTCAACATCATCCGAGGGGTCATACCCGCGGGCAAACATCTCTTCGTGTTGATCAACAGTCATATAGCCCATCTCTTGGGATTCGACAGTCACCGCCGTCTTCTCCGACTCACTGGGCGAGTTCAAGCGCGACAAGACCGGCGGGCGGTCCCGTTCGAGGACGGACCTCTCGCTCGGGACGAAGTCCATGGGGGCGGCCGGCGGCGTCGAGAGGCCGGGAACGGCCCTGCGCGCAGGGTTTCGCTCTCTGATCGCCGGCGAAGATGTGGTGTTGCAAAGGGCCCGGCCGCTGTTCATCCTGGCGGGATGTCTGGGCGGCGCGGGGGGTGCTGGACTACTAGACTCTGACTGCCGGCGCTGCTGTCTAGGTTGCTGGCGTCGCTGCTCTTGTCGTTGTTGTTGTTGTTGTTGCTCCTCCTGTTGTTGCAGCATCGCGTTCAGGTACATCTCATCCAGCAAACCGGTCTTCATCAGCTCGCGCAGCAGCGCTGGCGGGATGCCCAGCGTCTTCAACACCTCGTCCTCCTTGGAGTAGTCCACCTTCTGCGCCGCGGCTCTCTGTGCCCGCGGTACCCTCTGGAGCGCCCGGTCAGGGAGGGAAGGCTTGTCGGCAGTCCAGGCAGGCTCGGGCCGTCGCAGTTCAGCTGCCGCCCCGGAGAGCTTGTATTGATCCGGGATGGGCGGGGATTCGGGCGACGGCGGCGCCGATGGTCGATCAGGAGAGGATCTTGGCAAGTCCCCTGGAACCATCATGTAGTACTCATCTGGCTTGGCGGAAGGCAACTGAACCGAGACTGGGGTGCTCGGTCTCGGGGGTAGCTCAAGCTCGAAGGCAGCGGCGTCGTATGGCTTCGACAGCAGAGAGAAGATCTCCGAGGGCGTTGGTGATAGGATTTGCGGGGCTCTTGGGTCAGGCGGCGAGGCGACGATCTCCGGGAGGGCTGTGAAGCCCGAGTGATAGCCATTGAAGATAGGGAACCGAGAGAGCAGGGCGGTAAACCTCTGCTCCCCGTCCATCTCAGTGTCGAATGTTGTAGACGCGGATGCCTTCCCCAGGTTCGACTCTTCATCGGGCCACTGCAGCAGCGGCATCCTTGACGGCGTCGGCGTCCAAGAAGCCCACCTCGGCGCCCACGGTGTCCTTGCCATCGGCACCACCCCGATCGGGGGCATGACGTCGATCTCGAAGGTCGCCGTGCTGTCCGCACGATAGTCGGAGATGCAGTACGTGTCCAGGAACTCCATGAGAAGACCAGGACAGACGCAGCGCCAAAGGGGCACAGGCCGCGGGCCGTAATCGTCCTCGACGACCCGTCTCAGGCGCATCCTCTTCTGGGGTCGCTGCGTGCGCAGCGCCGCCCAGTCGTCAACCGAAGTGACGGACCGGGCGTCCTTCTCCTTGCGGCGAACCGAGCTGGGCTCGCGGGAGGAAGACCCCTGCAAGGCGGGCGTCCGCGGCTTGACGAGCTTGCGGGGCGGGCCGCGGGCACTTCTGATGACATCCTCGTACACCGGCCTTTGGGACCTGAGCCTCCATCTCTCGTAATGCGAGGCTCGGAAGAGGAAGACGGCGGCGCCGATGGCGAAGAGCCCCAAGATGATACCCCAGAAGATCAACGAGTTATGGGCGGTGCCGGCTTTGATGAAGTCATTACCGATGGCGGCCACCTCTGGAGGCACATGAATCTTCATGGTGGAAGTCTTCAGACAAATGACTCGGACAAAAACAAGTAGATGAATGAGGGTGAAATGGTTTCAAGGGAAACCCAACAGGATAAGACAAGGGTGACAGGAGACTGTGATGGGAAGGATCGAAACGACTTTCTGGAGACGAGTTCAAGTGCTTCAGAAGCGGGTGGTCTGTAGGAAGATCAAACGATACGGGGTCCCGGGGTGTGAGAGAATACGGACGAGCAGCAAAAAGAGAAGAAGTCCAGAAAGAGAAGAGGAGGAGGGACAGAAGAAGCAGGGAGAGGAGGAGGAGAGGAGAGAGGGGAGGGCAAGGCTCCCAACGCTTCCAGCTCAACCGAACCCTCCCCCCCAAGTCAACTCAACTCTAGCGCCGTCCTCTTCCTCAAGCCACCGGCAGCTCGGGAGCCTTGCGTGATAACGAATGACGACACTCGTCTTCCTGTCCTCCGGCGCTTTGTCCTGTCTAGCTCTTCCCATGGCTTTTTTCCCCCCAAGGCTAAGATAGTCGGCCTCTTCCCAAGCTTGAGTACTCCAGGTGGAAGGCTAAGATGGTCGGCCTCTTCCCAAGCTTGAGTACTCCAGGTGGAAGGCTAAGATGGTCGGCCTCTTCCCAAGCTTGAGTACTCCAGGTGGAAGGCTAAGATGGTCGGCCTCTTTCCATGGTCCGGTTCTGGTAGCGAAGATTGTACGCCTTTTCCCAAGCTTCAGGAACGAAAGCAAGGCTGAGATGGCAACTCCTCTTCCAAAAGCTTCAGGATTCAAGGCAAGTTGGCCGGCCTCTCCTCAAGCTCTGGTGCCGAAGGCGCACATGATGCGCCTCTTCCCAAGCCTTAGTGTCGGTGCCGCAGTCTGTGTCGAGTTTCCGGAAGGTCGGCCTCTTCCAGTGGTCTGCCTTGCAACCGAGGCCTCAAAAGATCGGAAGGGCGGCGAGTAAGTTGCTCTTGTGCATCGATGAATGCCGTGGCTCCGAGAAATATGATCCCTCTAGATGATGCCATGGCTCCGAGAGATGCGGTGGCGCCGCTTTATGGGACTCGCCGGCATCGTATGACGACTGTCTGTGTATGGTTCCGCCTCCTCGTCAGAGGAATGCGTTGCCCATCGTGACGCATTCCAACGCCACGCCTGCGCTGGTTCCTCAAAAATTCAGCTCGGCACATCCGGACCGGCAAGTCAGGAACCCCTTTTCCAATGTCGGAGCTAAGGGGCGTGCCTGAATCTATGCCGATGCTAGGAGGCAGTTAGCGCAGATCTACTCCGTACTGCCGAGGGTGCCGCCTCATGGACGAGCGACGCTCTTGATTTTCTCCCCCCCGACAATGATATCACTGACGGACTCTCAAGTAACCGACAGCCATCCAAGTCTGATGTCATAACTCAGAGGCCAGTTGGTGCCTGGCACATTTTTTTTCGGGTCGCCCAGATCTACCTGGGATTTTTTTCTTGAATTTTTGCAAGTCAGGTCATAGATAACAGGTAGCAACCCACTAAGGGGGTCAGAGAAGAAGAGAATCCAGCCGTCAAATCCTGCTCGATGATAGCTGGAGCTGCTCCAGAGCCAAGAAAAAAAAGAACAAGGAGAGATAAACAGGGGAGAAATGAAAAGGGTAAGAGAGAAAAGGTAAATCCCAAACAAAATACAAAGAAGGGTACGTGAATGCCCGCACTCCCGGTGCAAGTCGTCTACAGCTTTGGAAACCTCGACCCATGCCCGTGACCCCGGCCACGGCGAAGTTTTCGTCCTCTCAGGCCTTGCACCTCCATCGTCTCCGTTTCGGCGCTTGCACTGTCGGGTGTGGGAGAAATAGCAGCAGTCTCGGTGACGGTGGTGCAATCGGTCTCTGTGACAGTAATGGTCTCTTGTTTCCACAGGATTTCGCTGACGATGGTGCCCTTGGTGATGAACTGCGTGCTCAAATAGCTTGTGCTTTCGGTCGTCGGCACTGCCTCGACCATAATCGTCGTGGTGACCGGTGCGAGCCAAGCAGCGTGCGGGCCGGACGATGTGCTCGACGGACGCGCCACCTCGCTGCCAGCGGGACTAGCCCTCCCATTGCTCGGGGAGCCTGTCCACATGGTGCTCGAGGGACTAGCCCTGGCGGTGCTCCTTTGGCTCGAACTCAGGGGTGCCGGGACGGAGGAGCTCGCAGCCTTGTCCTGCAGAGAGAAGCTCGCGTCAAGGACCTTTCCGGGCACAGGTGTTTCGGATGGCCTGACTGTATCGCCAGGCTGGTATGACAAGGTTGGGAGCAGAGGAGAGAGAAGTCCTCCCCTTCCCTGTCCATACCCGGGGTCTGGAGATCCGCCTAGGCCCGTCACATTGACACCCCCCGGAAGCTGTCTGGCCGGCCCAGCGACGTTTTCCTTTTGCAAAATGTGGGGCAGTGTCTCGATCTGGCACTGGGCTGCCTGGTCCTTAGTGACAATGTTGAACAGGGGGCAGTCCTCAATGCGCCCGGAGTCGTTGGTGCAGGTGTCGATGGCCTCTTGGAGGAATTGCTCATCCCAACCCATCATGAAGTCGGCATGGAGACCGAAACCTGGCTCAAAGGGTTAGTCAAAAATCGATGGCCGACGGAGAAGGAGTGGCGGTCATACCTGTGGTGTCGCCATTGGAGAATACGAATCGGCCTTTGCGATTCTTGTACGCGGGCGTATTGAAAATCACCTCGTACAGGAGACTAGGGAGGCGGACGGGAAAGTCGGGCGGGCACGTTCCTGTCATCACCAGGTCGGGGAAGGCAACGTGATCCTTGTGGTTCGAGGTGTCAAGCAAATCCCCTCCCTTCCAGCAGGAAGGAAACATGACCTCGATGCGAAGGCCGTCATGGCAGTGACTGTCGATGTAGTCCTTTCCCGGCATGAAATGACGATAGAGCGTCCCTTCCGGAGGCTTGTTGTAGTTGAGGCAGTTGAACCCGATGGCGCGCTGGGCCAAATCCGCCTGCGTGGTCTCGTGAATCGTAGCCCAAATGGATTTCTCAGGGTCGGGCAGACTGGGATCGCCCAAGCTGTACGATCTTCGAAAGTTGTCTCCCGAAAGCATGCGAAAGTTGGATGGGAATGCGGTCACATTTTCTCCATACAGGAGATAGTAGCTTGGGGCAAGTGTTAGCTTCTTCGAGACAGAAGATCAAGCACGATGGCATGCAGACACAGGGTTCGGAAGGAGGTGATGGATATATTCTCGAGCGGAACATGACTCACGCGAGCATGCCGCCGACCTGATCGACGAGCTCGAACTCATGGGTCTCGGCATCCTGGAAATGGAGAGTCGGGATCCAATACGACGACTTGTCTTGGGTGACTCGGCATGAGGTACAGTTGCCAGCAAGGAGTTCCTGGGTACCGGAGTTCTCCGAGAAGCCTGTTGAAAGAGGAGTCAGCCTTCAAGCCCCTTCCATGATGAGAAAATGAGCGTGTGGGCATCTTGGGGTTGACAAACCCGAGGATCCATGAATCGAGTGGAGATGGGTTGACAGGGCGCCCGGATAGACAATGGGGTCCAGACGAGCAACACCAATGTGCTGAGGGCACTCCATCCGCCAGAAGGCGTTTGCCACGGCCACGAAGCACGCGGCAAGGAAGAAGAGGATGTGCCTCATGGTGATGGAGAAACGAGTGGAAACTCAAGGCGTTGCGCTGCACCAGGCACGGCCGCTCTCGATGTCTGTGAATCAAAGGAGACCCGTGGGGTCCTTTCTGTGGCCTCGAGTTAGCGAAGTGTCTTCGCCGAAATAATCCATATCACTGGGGCATGGAGATGGCGTACGGCTAGCTGGCGAGGCTCGGAGGGAAATAGACGAGGAGAGAGGAGGGATATGGAAGAAAGGGACAGTCAAGGCGGGGCAGCCAAGGCTGGAGAAGCGGGGGAAAAGAGCGAGGATGAGGAAAAAGGAAGGAGGGGTTGTGGGAGGAGGAAAGGAAGAGAGAGAGAAGGAGAAGGAGGAGGGGGAGGGGGAGAAGGAGGAGAAAATGAAAGGAATTCAAGAGAGTGAAGGCAGCGGATGGTTGGAAGCAGATTTCAAGGACAAAAAAAAGAAGAGAGAGAGAAGGGGGGAGAAAAAGAGAGAAAAAGAGAGAACAGAGAGAAAAGAGAGAAAACGTCTGCGGGGTCGAATATGAGGGGGCCAGGGGAAGGAGCAGAGGGGGAAGGAGCAGAGGAGGAAGGAGGCACCCGCACAGGAGGAAGGAGGCACCCGCACAGGAGCAATAGCGACGGAAGGCCCGACCACCGAATGGATCCAGCAACAAAAACCATGGAAAGCTCGGCATGGGCTTTCTTGTGATTGCATTGATGCGTCACTGTTCAACGCTGAGGGCATGCGTACATGTAATGAAGAGGGTAAGGGGGGGGGAGAGGGGGGAGGTGGGAAAGGGAAGAAACCGGACCGACACTCCTGGAGCTTGCAGGCTGAGAAGACTGCGAAGAATGACGAAACGCTCGCGATGAACAAGCTCAATATACATACGAGAAAAGAATGCACTACTGTCCGTCAAGGACAGAGCTATACCACGCTCTGCGAGGATCCCACACCCGTCCACCGGTTTCTGGTCTCTTGTGGCCTCTTCGTATCCTTGCCGGGAAGACGAGATCGAATATCAGATTTGTATGAAAGTTTTGCTGCAATCGTGATGCGCAAGCCGCCACATGGGTTCGGAGGACTGCTGGGTGATGGTGTCGTCCGCCCACTCTCCTGTCTATCCTCCTGCTCCTAGTTGGAGAAGAGACCCAGTGCCTTCTTGAACCACGGCGATCTATGGATCGTTTCCCAGGAAGGTCTGCTTTCGAGCCTTTTCTGTTGCCGTTGAGGTGGCGCGATCCACTTGGGATGGGGTGCGGGCTTGGTTTGAGCGAGCGTGGTGGCCTCGGGTCCTGTCCACGCAGCCCAGGGGTTTTTCGAGATCGAGGAGCGCAGAAGCCGCGTTGATCAGGAAGGACAGAATGTGTTCTCTCGCGAGCGAATCGTCGGCTGGTGCACCAGATGCCCCCGAAGCTTTTCTTTGATAGTCCTGCAAGTTGGTAGTGACGATGGACAGTTGGCAGGTAACGCTCGAGGATCAGACGGGATGGGAGGTGGAAGATGGTCGGCGGTCGAAGACTCGAAAAAGGAACGACAGGAGAGGGAGCAGAGTCAAAGCCGAAAAGCAAAGCATAAAACGAGAGAAAGCGTGCGCTGCACTTGGATGGGTGTCAAGGAAAGGTTTCATCAAGGGAGGGCGAGAAGTGATGGACGCAAGAAGAGGGGCTTTAAGAGAAGGGGGTGGCCCCGGCCCCGCATGGGCGACTCAGGAATGCACAACACGACACAAGAGTGGCAGCAAACCGAGCTGGGCCGCGACCTCCGAATACCAACGAGACATTTGGCATGGTGAACCGCGTAGAGAGAGAGGGAGCACTCCTGTATGAAGGGGGGCCAGAGGAGGGGCCAGAGGGGCATCCACATTGCGACACGTCCCTGAAATCATGAGGCACGGATCAGTGGCCCAGATTGTGTCTCATCATCGTGAAGCCGGCCGCGGTGTGACCTCGACGGCGTTTTTTGGGGGGGGGAGGAAGAGGAGAGGAACACGAGCGCTGAGTACGAACGAAGAAGCGCCCCCTCCACCTGCCCCAACCCTCAGCCTTGAAATCCCTGGTGCGAGTCTGCGAGAAGGATGGAGGTGTTGTGTCCAGGGCCGCGATGCAGGAACCGTCAGGTACATACCCGTGCCCTCGCCCTGGCAGGGAGCTCGGCGGACAGGCCAAAAGAGGGAGACTTGTTGGATCCCATTGGCCCGGTATCCATGCATCCCAAGGACCGTGTCCATCGAGGGACATGGGATGGACCACCGGCGCGCAGCTCCTGTGTCTCACGACCACGCATGGGCAAGGCTGTCATTGGGCGGGGGGGGAAAGCAATCAACCCAGCCCGGCCTGACATTCCGGCACGAAGCAGCAGGATGCCAGATGCCAGGGCATCAGGGTGGGGGCAGGAGAGGGAGAGAAGATCTTCGGCGCTTGCACCTTCGACCCCCAATCTCCACATCTCATTGTTTGACGAGGAATCGATAGGAAAACTGGCGACTTCCACGGTCTGCTGTGTCTGCTGGTAGAGAGTTGGACGAGAGCGAGCACGCAAAAGATATGTGCTCGGTGGCGAGAGCCCGGCATCTCCATTGTCCTCCACTATCACGACATCTCGCTCCCCTCCCCGGAGGAATGACGCAGTGACGGGGCCCAGAAGATGGTGTGCCGATCCGTGGGCCCAAGGGGCGGACGATGGGGCCCTCGTGCGAGGCAAACGAGCGGGAAGCGGTCGAGCTCGTCCATAGGGCGACCAGTCGGTAACGAGCCACGGGAGGCTCGTACACTCGATGAGTCGCTCCCACAGACTGCGCTCCAATGGCATCGAGCTTGCGCGGGAGACGAGATTTTCTGAGAATTCATTTTTTTTGTCACTCTCGACGCCTCCTGATGGAATCCGCGATCCTGCTTGCCTGTGGGATGGCTGGACTATTGATTCGCCATTCGAGGGATTTGCGGAGATGCGATGCGTCCATCGTCTTTCCTCTGGCATTGCCAATTAATGTGAGACAGCGCTGTGAAACGGGGAGAAGGAAGGGCAAGGGCCACGACGCCCAGGGATCGTGAGGAGGCTCCCTGCGAGTCTTCGAGATCCCTCGACGACCTCGCGGAGATATGCAGGCAAGCAGGAATTGCGTGTGCCGCCAGAGCAATTCTGTCTCGTGGCAATGCAGCCCCGTATTCGTACACACAGTACTCCGTACTACTCCGTACAAACTCACGCCGGACTCGTACTCGTACATACGTGCGGGGTCGTCGCATAGAACCTGAAGCTTGCGAGGAGTCACACTGCCCGCCCATCGCCAAATGAGCAGTGAAGCAGTGCCACCCTCGTTGGCCTCCCTTCGAGAATGGGGCAGGCCACCAGGTGGAACGCTCTCGGCGTCAAATGCAGACCGGTCATCGCGGAGCAGTCTGTGCCATCATTGAGCCTTCTCCGGGGTCGTCGGAAGGATCCAATGGATACCTAGTACTAGGTACTACAGTATGAATGATGGATGGAGCAGACGAGAGGAGACGTTGAGCATCTCGAAGCAGATCGCCCATCAGTCGGCTGTCCTGCAGGCAAGCTCTTGATGAGTATGTATATAGTTTACACTAGGCTTAGGTCTTACTAACTCTTCTGCTCTGGGTCGTCTAGTTGGTTATGGCGTTGGACTGTAATGGGTACATGAGCAATCCAAATGTCAGCGGTTCGAATCCGCTCCCGGAGAGTTTCTCTTCGGAGGAGAGTTACATTTTTGCCTTTTTTCTTCACGTTTTGTTTCCCCCAAGTCCATTCGTCTGCTCTTCAAATTGATATGGGAAGGTCTCCCAAGCTTCAAGGAACCATTCTGGAAGCGTCAAGGGGTTCTGGCCTTGGGCGTCGGAAGTACGGAGGAGTGATGGCTACAACGAGGCTGCTCGTTGGGGTTTCTGCGAGGACAACCCGCATCTGCATTCCCTGGGACTTGGTGATGTTTGTCGCTCCGCCTCCACCCTTGGACGAACGACTTGGCCATTTCAAAACACAAGTCGCCATCTCATGAACATCTGCCAGCAATCTGTGCCATGATCCAAGGCATCACGTTCAGTCTCGAGCACAAGTCGCGTGTCTCGAGTCCATGGAGGGCGCTGCTTAGTCATGTGACGAAGCATCACGCCGTCAGCCTCCATCGCAGCCAGTCGCATCACGTCTCTCGCGGCGTACGGCGTAGTTGTCGTTTCCGCCTCGAATCCCAGCAGCAACTGCGGCACGATGCGACGTCCCGGCGGATCGACACGACTATGAGCTGATCACCATCCTCCCATCATCTCACCGCTGTCGTCGACCCTCTTGCCCCTCTCTCCCCCTCCCCTCCTCCTCCTCCTCCTCTCCTACCCTTCCGAGCAATGGACGACCTTACGGGCCTCGACTGGTCCTCCAACCCGGCCACAAGCCAACCCAAGCCGCCGGCGACGAACCCATTCTCGTCCTTTCGAAGCACCCCCGTGGCCTCTAGCCCGGGAACGCCCCTCTCGGCCCAGGGGACCAGCTCATCGCAATCCAAGCCCGCCCAGCCCAAGTCGCAGCATGACAGCTTCAGCAACCTCGTCAACTTCGGCCTCCCCAAGGCGTCGCAGAACTTGACCCTGGCCGAGCGGCAGGCGCAGCTGGAGAATGAGAAGCGCAAGAAGCTGGAGCAGGCGAGGAGACAGACGGAGGCTCAGTTTGGTTCTGGGAGTCAGTGGGACGCCCTGGGCTCGCGGGGCTTTACGCCGAGTCCTGCCCCGCAGCTACAGCCCCTGGCACCGCCTCAACAGCAGCAGCAGCAGCAATCGACTGCCCCGCGGTCTTCGAAGCCTCAGCGCGACGACGACGACGATGACCTGTTCGCCGCGTTCAACAGGGACACCAAGGTGGACAACGCGAGCCACTATCCTCCGCCGCCGCCGCCGGAGAAGAAGGGGCTTGATTTGAGCGATCCGATAGCGTGGGCTACGGCTACAAGCGCGGCCACGACTTCCTCAACAAGAACGGCGCATCCTGGCAACGGCTTATTTGGGACAGACGGTGAGAATAACAACGATGATGACGACGATCCCTTTGGTCTGAATGGGTTGAAGCCAGCCGCCGCAGCTGGTGTAACCTCCCAGCAGCCCTCGGGAGCCGGTGCCTCGGACGATTTCGACTTCCTCGGTGATCTCGCGCGGCCGGTCGACGAAGTCCGGAGAGAGCAGGAGGCGAAACAACAAGCAGCGCGTCAGGCGTATCAGAGACCATCACGCGGCCCAGAGCCTGGGAAGCCCATCGAGGACGACTCGACGTCCTCTTCTTCTGATGACGATGAAGAGCCGGACGACAGGCACACTCGACGGCAAGGTCCTCGACCCAGCGATGATGCTTTTGACCAGGCTGTCGCTCAGCTGGTAGACTATGGGTTCTCTCCGGAGCAAGCCAGGAGAGGCCTAGTCGAGAGCGGGTCCGGCTTCAATGCGCAAGTGGCGGCCAACTGGCTCCTCGATGAAGCCCACAGGAAAGCCAAGGAGAACTCCCAGGGCCGGAAACCCACATTTAGCGCAGCGGGCCAGGGGCAACGCGAAAGAGATTCCCCTGTGCCCGAGTTCTTCCCGGCGGGGGCGACGGGGGAGAGCGATCTGGCGAAACAAGCGGCAGCCATGGGAAACAGCTTGTTCAAGTCCGCGAACAGCCTGTGGAAGACGGGCCAGAAGAAGATGCAGCAAGCGGTCGCCGAGTTCCAACAACAGCAACAGCAGCAGCAACAGCAACAGCATGATGGAGGGGATCCTAGCCAGCCGAGATGGATGCGCGAGGCCCAGCAGGCGAGAGCGCAGTCACAGCCGAGGACGCAGTCGCGGGCACACCAGCAGCAGCCGCCCGCGCCGGAGGTCACAGACGAGGTCCTCATGCTAGAAACCGGCCAACGACCGCAGCCCGCCGCTCGAAGCAGAGACCAGAAGCCCCTGCCGCCGAGACCCTCCCACGGTGATCGGAGAGATCTGGCAGAGTCCCCGGTCGCGTCGCCCGCGCCGTCGAGCCGCAGCAGCCCGGCCCCTCGGTGGCAGCAGCAGCCACAGCCGCCTCCATCCTTTTCCGATGCTCGCTCGAGGCTTGACAAGCTGAAGCTCGACGACGACGACAGCTTCTCCATCTCCGCCTCCAACCGGAGGAGAAAGGCCTCGAGTCCTGCCTCCGAGTCTGTCCGCCTGCAGCAAGCCGAACCGGATCTGCTCTTCAACACGCAAGCTCCCAAGCCGCCATCCTCTGCGCCGCCACAGCAGCAATCTCCCATGCACCGTTCCCAACCCCCTGCCGCACCGGCCCCGCGCAGGACCGCCGCCGCCGCCGCCGCCGCCCCTCGACCGACGCGGCAAGTCCCCGCTCTAAGTCCCGACGCCCTGCAGAAGTCCACGGCGCACAGACACGCCGGCACGGCGCACTTCAAGCTCGGCGACTACGCCTCCGCGCACGCCTCCTACACGGCCGCCACGTCCTCCATCCCCCCTACCCATCCGCTCATGATCGTCCTCCTCACGAACCGCGCCCTCACGGCCCTCAAGACGGGCGAGCCGAAAGAAGCCGTCGCCGCCGCCGACGAGGCCCTGCGCATCATCGGCCCCGGCCACGGCCACGGCGAGACTGTCCCCGTCCGCAACGAAAGCGGCGTCGATGAGCAGCGCGACATGAAGGACCTCTACGGCAAGGCGCTCAGCCGCAAGGCCGAAGCCCTCGAGCAGATGGAAAAATGGGCCGACGCCGGCGCCGTGTGGCAGCTCTGCGTCGAGGCCGGCGTCGGCGCCGGCGCCGCCATCAAGGGCCGGCAGCGCTGCCAGGAGACCCTCACGCCAAAACCTGCCAAGGCCGCCGCGCCTGCCCGGCCGAGGCCGGCGCCCGCGACAAAAAATAACAACAACAGCAACAGTACGAACCCGTTCCTTCGGGCCGCTCCGTCCAAGAGCTCCGAGGCCGTCACGCGCCTGCGGGAGGCGAACGAGGCCGCCGCGAGGGAGGACGACGAGAAGTTCGCGCTGGCGGATAAGGTGGACGCGCGCGTCTCCGCGTGGCGGGACGGCAAGCGCGAGAACCTGCGGGCCCTCATTGCGAGCCTGGACAACGTGCTGTGGGAGAAGAGCGGGTGGAAGACGGTCGGCCTGCACGAGCTGCTGCAGGCCAACAGGGTCAAGGTCTCGTACATGAAGGCCATTGCCAAGACGCACCCCGATAAGGTGAGCCTCGGGTTCACGACTTGCCCCTTTCACCTACCATCCACCTACATGTACCCTCTACCCCTTTTCACCTACCATCGGCCCCGTGTCACCTACCATATACCCCGTATCACCTAACACCCGCCCCCTTCATGTCCTCCCGTTCTCATTCTCCCCGACGCGAGTCCCCAGATCTCAAGGACTAACTGCTCCATAGCTCCCACAGAACGCCACCACCGAAATCAGGCTCATCGCCGGGCTGGTCTTCAGCACGCTCAACGAAAGCTGGGACAAGTTCAAGGCGGACAACGGGCTGTAGTGGACGACCCGGCGAGTGAAGATGTCCCGGCCTTGACGCTGGGTGACTACATGCATGCTACTAGACGGATGGAAGCAAAAGCATTGCAAGCGGGCTCTGATTGTTGATCCTTTTCTCTCGGTCATTGTGTTTTCTTATTTTTGGCATATGAGATGCGATGAATTTTGGGTCTAGATCTCCGCGATGCTGAAGTTGCGCTCCCGCGCCGTGCCATGCGCGAAAACGGGTGAAGAAACCACAAAATCTTGCCAGCTTTCCTTCGTCCTTCCGGGCATTCCCTCTTTTTGCCCAGTCCCCTCCCTCTGCCGATGTGCGTGCGTTCTCTCCCGATGTGTTTGTGTGCCTGTGTGCAAATTCCCCCCCCGATTCCAGAAGAAACAGAAACTCCCGCAACCATACGAGCAAGCAACATGTCCATACCGAACGTCCGCGCGCGCGCAAAAAAAAACAAAAAAAAAACAAAAAGAAGGCCCTGATCGTCCCAAGGCCAGGGAACACAATACGGGACGGAGAAAAAGAAGAAGCATCCATACATCGTGTTTCTCTGGCCTCGGGACGGAAAAAAAAAGAAGCATGAAAGAACAGCCGCAGTGGAATGGCCCAGGGTGCTTGCGTGTTTGTCGTCATGTTGGATATAGTCCTACACCAGCCCCAGCATCTCGCGCACGCCGTCGCGCACCACCCGCTCGTACTCCTGCCTCTTGTCGCGCCACATCTTGGCGGCCTCGACGTTGGCGGGGCTCTCGTCGTTGGGCTCGGCGAGCATGCTCATGACGCTGATGAGGATCTTCTCGACGGACTGGATGGGCGACCAGCGCTCGGAGGCGTGCTCGTAGTGGTTGGGGTCGTCGCCGGGGGGGTGGAGGATGGAGATGCAGACGAGGCCGCTGGGGTAGACTGCCGCGGGGCGGGGGGGGGGGGGAGGGTCAGCGGGTATTTACTCTGCACG
>NIGD01000004.1:1326247-1425474 GCA_003055185.1 Escovopsis sp. TC | reverse complement strand
GGGGGGGGGGGCAGAGTCAGCGGGTATTTCATCTGCACGTACAAAACAACAACACCGGGGATCCTGAAGGGCAATGATGAAAGGGGAGAAAGGGAAATGGTCGTGGAGGAGGAGAGGAAGAAAGAAGACAGAAGGAGAAGAGGCAAGGGAAGGGTAAGAAAGAGGAAGAGAATACCATTCGGATGCCACACATTGGCGAGGAACTTCATCGTCGGCGGCGCAAGCGGATAGTCCTTCGGGAAGCGCAGCTCCGCAGGGAACACGCCGCCCTCGAAGGGCGTCCCCTCAGGCCCCTGGATCAGGCACTCCCAGTGCAGGAGATCGTCCTCCGAGACGGGCCCCGCGGTGATGCCCTCCGGGGGGTTATTCGTCAGGGCGCGGTACTCCTGGAGGAGCCGTCGGTGGGCTGTGGACTGGGCCATTTTGTGTGTGTATGTGCGCCTGTGTCCCTGTCTCTCTGTCTGACCCTCTCTCGGTGTGTTCACTCTCTCTCTCTCTCTCTCTCTCCGCGTGGGTGCGTCTTCTCTGTCTTTCTGTCTCTCTCGCTCTCTAGTATATGTGCCGGTATGTCTTGTCACAGCCCCGTGTCGACTTTGTACCGGCCTCTTCCTTCGCCGCTGTGATGACTGTACGGCGTCCGTGGGTAGTATAGTAGGTACCAGTAAGTATGTACGGAGTGCGGCGTAGGGAGGTGCGCGTCTCCAAATCGACAATGATCGGCGCGGTGATGAATCGTCGGGCGGTGATCGCGCTCGAGATGATGCAACAAGTGGGCTTGGGGATATCCTGCAGTCACGGCGCGGGCGGCATCGTCGTCGATCGTGAGTGGTGGCTTCGACGTCGGTCAGCCTGCATGCACCAGTCGGCCATCCATGTGGAGCCGATGGAGCTGGAGGGGTTGAAGCGGGCAGAGCCTGGTCGGGGCTGTGGCTGAGGCGAAGTGTGGCTGAGTGAGGGGCGGACGAAAAGTCGAGGTGAACTGTGGCGGAGCATCATTCTGACGGGGTGGGAGAAGGGATCGCCAGCTGGGTAGTAGTATGAAGGGCATATTAGTACATACTCCGTATTGCTGGATGTTCTTGCGGCTTACACGTACGTAGATGCATGTCTTGTGGAGTTCCGAGAGCCGTGGATGTGCTCTACAAGTTGTGCGTGTAAATATAGAGGCATCGGGTGCTGCTCCCTTAAGATCCACAGAGCAGGTGATGCCCATAGCCTGGACGAGAATGGATCCATCTATTGCTATTGCAGCCACCGACTTCAGCCTCACAGGCCCCCCTTGGCCTTGAGGTCCTCGTGCGCCTTCTTCTGCTTCTCCCACGCCTTCTTCAGCGCCTTCAGCTGCGTCTTGGGCACCTCGCTCCCGTCCTTCATCCTCGTCGGCAGGCCCTGCTCGTCCCACGCCCCATACCGCTCGTCCCGCAGGAACATGTCCTGCGGCCGCACCCTCGCCCTCTCCCTCGCCTCCTGCTCCGCCCTCTCCCGCGCCAGCCGCGCCTCCTCCTTCTTCTGCGCCCGCTCCGCCTCCCGCGCGGCCTTCTCCTCCCGCGCGGCGATCAGCTCCGCCGCGGGAACGAACTTGATCAGCGACGGCTGGTTGTCCGGCCGGTCGTCGAGGTAGACGCCCAGGCTCGTGAGGTCGTCGTCGCGGATGCGATCCGTCAGCGCGAGGATGGCCTTCTTGGTCGGCGGCGCCTGCAGGGACACCGCGCGCCGGAGCTCGTCGCGGATGTAGGACACGACGCGCACGTAGGGCAGGGACAGGCGCTCCATGTCGCGGGAGCCGGACTGGACGAGGGCCTCGAACTCGCCCGTGGGGTCGCGCGACAGCAGGGCCGTGAGGGCCTCGCTGCTGCTGCTGCTCAGCGAGAGGCCGGCCACGTCGGCCTTGACCCGCTCGAGGACGAGGGCGTAGGGCGCCGCGGCTGTGCGGGGGTCCGCGTCCTCGGGGAGGGCGGCGGTCCATCCGAGACCCTCGTAGGGTGGCTTGGCGTTGGGGTCCAGGCCGAAGATGCCGACCAGCTTGGTGATCCACCGGGCGACGGCCTCGACCTCGGTCAGGTCGGCGTCCTTGTTGTCCTTGACGTAGCTGTTCGTCGTGTTGACCAGCTTCAGGATCACTAGCATGGCGCGGGGGGTATCGATGGAGCTGACCAGGGCGGCCTCGAGCTCCTTCTTGGCCAGCTCGAGCTCCGCCAAGAGACCGGTCACCGGCTTGCCGTTGATGCTGAGCGACTGAACGCCACTTTCCAGTCCAGCCTCGGCCAGCCAGGATTTTGTGTTGATGAAGAAGTTCTTCGCACGGTGTGTCAGCAGCACCCACAACGGGCGGTGTGAAAGGGGCAGAGGGGAGGAGAGACGGGAGCGGCGGAGGGGGGGGGGGGTGGTCCAGGGGTACTATACGTACGCTGATGGTGGACTCCCAGTTGTCGGCTTGCGCGCGCATGTCCTGGGAGATCTCGACGCCGTCGCTCCACTTGCCCATTAGGAAGACGATGCGCATGCTTCTCGGCGTGTAATTCGTCGTGAGGGCGTCCTGGATCGTCTGGAAGTTCTTGAGAGACTTGGACATCTTGGACCCGGCAATGGAGAGGTGGCCCATGTGCAGGAAATACTTGACCCAGCAATGCTCGCCCTTATCGTGCTCGCAGAAGTAGGCCTCACTCTGTGCCAGCTCGTTGTCGTGGTGGGGGAAGGCAAGGTCGATCCCGCCGGAGTGGATGTCCATCTGGGAGCCGAGCACGTCGGACGCCATGACAGAGCACTCGATGTGCCACCCCGGCCTGCCGTCGCCCCACGGGCTCGGCCAGAAGGGCTCCCCCTTCTTGGACTTTTTCCACAGCGCGAAGTCGCCCGCGCCCCGCTTGCCGCCCAGGCTCTTGGAGAGGGACCCCTCGCCCTCTTCCTGAAGCGCTTTGTCGTTCTTGCTCTCGGGCCTCAGGCGGGCGTACGTGTTCCCGGCCTTCTCGAACGCCGTGATGTCGAAGTAGACTGAGCCCTCGGACTCGTAGGCGAACCCCTTGTCCACGATCCGCTGCACAAAGCTCACGATCTGGGGCACGTACTCCGTCACCCTCGTGATGCGATCGGGCCGCAGCACGTTGAGGGCATCCATGTCGGCCATGAAAAGGTCCTCCATGCTCTTCGTGAGGTCGGTGAACATGGTCTGGTCGCGGGTGTCGATCGTCTCCTTATACAGGGAGTCAAGGTAGGGGAGGAAGATCTCGTCTGCACCGGGGAAGACGGATTCCGCGGCGAAGGCCTGCGCCGCGGCGTCCATGTTGCTGAGATGCATCTTGACCTTGGCCTCGGCGTCTCCTGCCTTGCCCTCGCCCAACAATGTGCCTCCGCCAAGCACGGCGCGGTACGCGGCATCCCTTCGCGCCGCGTAGTTGGACTCGTCGATCTCGGTGCCTTCCTGGACGAGGAGGGGCAGATTGCCTTTCGCATAGGCCTTGAAGGCGTCGCGTGCGAGCCTGACGAGCTCCTCCTTTGTGTACGGCTTGTTCTTCTCGAGTTCGAGCAATCGCTGTCTTCGCGCCTTAATGATGATCTGCGGCAGTGGATGTGAGCGTGTGCCCCCCCTCTTCAGAATCCCAAGTCTCATGGGTCTGCGCATTTCTTCGCATATCGAGGCTGTTCAAACAGGCCTTTGCCGTCCGCCACCGTCTCTTCCGTGGAGGTTGCGCACCTTGTCGTCAATGTCTGTGATGTTCATGACGAACTTGACCTGAAAGCCGAAGTAATGCATCAGGATGCGCCTGATGATGTCGGTCGAGACGTAGTTGCGAGCATGCCCCAGATGGCTCTTGTCGTAGACGGTCGGACCGCAGGCATACCACGACACCTTTCCCGGCTCGATGGGGACGAAGGGCACCGGCGCGCCAGGCTTCAGCGAGCTCTGGAGTCTGAGCGACTCCATGGCGGCGCGGGACGAGGATCTGCGGCGGGGGACGAGGCTGGCGGCGAAGCGGGGGGGAGTCTTGAATCGCAAGGCGGCGCGACAGAGATTCATTCAGAATGCGCGTGCCATCCAGCGAGGAGGAGGGGGAGGAGGAGGAGGAGCGAGAGGGGCAGGCAGAGATGAGTATTGAGAGGAGAATCGAGCTTCCGGCCTGTTGACGTGGTAACGATTGAATCGAGGGTGAGACTTGGCGGGGGGTGAGTCACTCGCGGGCGGAGGGAGAGTTGCGTGTTGAGGCTGGAGTCTATTCGTGAAGATCCATGGAACGGAGCTGGTCAGACGACACAAGTCACGATCGAGATGCTCCCACAGTGCGCCGATCAGCAAGGATTGCAGCTCGAGGACTTACCGAACTCCGTCGTGGCGGGCTGGTCCTCCTTGACGACTTGACCCTTGGAGGTCTGAATTACGCAAAATCCAGACGAGCGAAGTCCAACTTCGTTGTTCTTTTGCCCCTCGTCAATGGCATTGGAATAGATCAGCGCGCCGAGCACGCACTTCTGACCCTAACCCTCCCCTCACGTATCCCCTTGTCGAGCAACCCTGACCCTAACCCTAACCCTCTGGCTGATCAACAAACCCCGCCATGGTCGCAAAGACCGCGTGCGCCGTAACCGCGCTGGATTCAGCGGACGATGCCCCTGAAAAGAGGAAGCTTTTGCCCACTGAGGCCCCAGCCAGCGCTTTGCCTACAGGGCATGTAGAGCTCACCTGAGCGTGCTTGCCGCCGTCGAGCCAGTGCGCCGACAAGAAAATCCAGTGAATTTGACGGGAATTGATCAACAATCTATTTTTTCTCGTCCAGCTTATCGGACGGCATACCTCTCTCTCGTACTCGTACATGGACATGTACATGTACATGTACAATATCGTGAGGCTCCAGCTGATAAAGAAATTTCGAGATCGCAACTTCAAGGACCCTGGAAGACATCTCGGGGGTTGGCCTTTGAGCTGTTGACGGATCAGAATCGCCCTGGTACATCGACCTCTTCCCTTCCTGCATCGTTCATGTTGCCTCCACCGAGAGGCCATTGCGAGCTCGACGACTGATATCCCGCCTGCCATGGCCCGCCCATCCCCCTTCCTCGAGCCCGGCCCCAGGACCTCGCAAGACTCCCTCGCCATCATCAGTCTGTCCCGCGATGCCTTCCAGCCCTTGACCCTGGAAAAGTCGAGCGGCGCCGTCAACGGCTACGCAGAGGGCGCCGTCCTCAACACCCGCTTCGGTTCCTACCCCCACTCCACCCTGCTCGACATCCCCTGGGGCTCGCAGGTGCGCGCATCCACCGTCGACACGGGCTCCCGCGGCCGCAAGCGCAGGCGAGACGCCACCGACGAGGACACACCGACCCCCGGCCCGCCGGACGAGGACGATGTCGCTGTCTCTGTCGCTGTTGCCGCCGGCAGCGTCACAGGCAGCGGCACCGGCACGCCCATCCCAGACGATGCGTCGGTCAAGAAGGCCGTCGTGGCGTCCAGCGGCTTCATCTACGTCCTGCGGCCCACGCCTGAGCTCTGGACCATGAGCCTGCCGCACCGCACGCAGGTCGTCTACACGCCTGATTACAGCTACGTCTTGCACAGGATACGCGCGCGGCCGGGGACGAGGATCATCGAGGCCGGCGCAGGGAGTGGCAGCTTCACGCACGCCTCCGTGCGGGCCGTCTACAACGGATACCCAAGGGACACCACAACCACAACCACCAGCGCCACAACCACTACAACAAAACCTCCCAAGGGCAAGGTCTTCAGCTTCGAGTACAACGAGGCGCGGTACCGCAAGATGCAGGACGAGATCAAGGACCACAGGCTCGAGGGCCTCGTGCGCCTCACCCACCGCGACGTCTACCGCGACGGCTTCCTCCTCGACGGCGAGTCTCCCCGGGCAACGTCCGTGTTCCTAGACCTTCCCGCGCCGTGGGAGGCCCTGCACCACCTGTCACGGCGCAAGATCCGCAAGGGCGGGGAGCCCGCCGAGAGCGATCCGGGCTGGGAGTCGCCGCTGGACCCGCGGCAGACCGTGCACATCTGCACCTTCTCGCCGTGCATAGAGCAGGTCACCCGCACGGTCACGGAGCTGAGGACGCTCGGATGGGTGGACGTCGATATGGTGGCCATCTCGCACAAGCGGATCAATGTGGTGCGCGACCGCATCGGGCTCAGCTACCCGTCTGGCGAGAAGGGCTTCAACCCGTCGGCCGTGGACGTCGACGAGGCCCTGACCAAGCTGAGGAGTCTGGCCGAGCGGACCCGCGAGCTCCAGAGGGAGCAGGCCGGCGCGGACGGCGACATGGACATCGACTCGACGCCCGGCGCCCCGCAGAATGCCCAAACCCCGGCGGCGAGGGCCTCCGCGAGGGGCTCTGCGGAGGAAGAGGAGAAGCCCTGGCTGCAGGGCCACATCGTGCACAGGCCCGAGGGCGAGCTCAAGACGCACACGTCGTACCTCGTCTTCGCCGTGCTGCCCTGCGAGTGGGACGACGAGGCCGAGGCGGCCGCGCTGGCTAAGTGGCCGTGCGGGAACGAGAAGAAGACGATAGGCAACCTGGACAAGAAGACGAGGAAGGAGGAGAAGCGCAAGATGATGGAGGGAAAGTCGAAGAAGCTCAAGAAGGAGGGCGAGGCCAAGTCGATCACGGTGCCTCAGATGGAGGAGGCTGAGGGGACGAGCTAGCCTGCAAGCTGGCGATGCCCCAGCAATTGCACAAGCGCGAGGATCACCCAGACAAGATAGACAAGATAGACATATTCCATGTATGGTCATACATCAATAACAAATGCTCAAACATCCATACCATGGCTGTCAAATCCCCGGTCGTCACGGTGAAGTGGTCGAAGGACGAGGTTGCTCTTCCGGATCGATGTCGTCGTGAAATTATGTCAGCAGGCGCGGCAGAACGTTTTGCCGGCCCGGCTGGATGAAATGCCCGGGGAGACCCCGATTTCTCGATATACCCTCTACCTGCATCTTGCACCCAAGCACGGCCAGAGCAGCTGCAGCGCCATGGACTCCATCTCCATCTCACGATCAAAGCCTCGACGTCCAGACTGCGATAGTTATCGTCGCCCGCCGCCATCACCACCACACCCATTGCTCCCGACGATTGGATCGAAAATATCCCACAATGACGTCTACAATCGGCATTCCGATCAAGCTTCTCAACGAGGCTCAAGTAATGCCCCCCGAAACCCCCCTCCCCTCTCCTTCTCTTCTTCAGCAAACACCTTCTCCTTCTACTCGAAGCAATTCCTCGCGCTTCCTTCACTCCCACAGCACCACTGACAAGTTCTTTCAGGGCCATATCGTCACCCTCGAGATCACCTCCGGCCAGACTTACCGTGGCAAGCTCCTCGAAGGCACGTGTCCCGCCCATCAATTCACCACCCCGATCCAACACGTTTCCCCGAGTGCCGAGTATATCTATCAAAATATATACTCCGCACATGTCTGTTGATTGCACCCTGAGCGCATCAGCTAACACTTCCAACAGCCGAGGACAATATGAACGTGCAGCTCAAGGACATCACGGTGACCGCGCGCGACGGCCGCGTGTCGCACCTCGACCAGGTGTACATCCGCGGCTCGCACGTGCGCTTCTTCATCGTGCCGGACATGCTGCGCAACGCGCCCATGTTCCGGAGCCGCAACGTGAGGGGCCGCGGTGTGGGGTTGGCGCGCGGCAGGGCGACGGTCAGCCGGGCGAGGGCGAGCAGCGGGCGTGGGGGAAGGTAGAAGCAAGAATAAAGAAACACAAAACAAAGAAAAAGGAAGGACGAATCAATGGAGGGAGGAAGATGACGGTAGGAAGAAGGAAGACGGAGTTGTGCTCAGCCTCCGAGGACAGGAGCGTGCAGCAATGCGGCGAGAGATACGGGGCAAAGAGGTCAGGGATCAAGACTCATCATGTGGGGGTTTTGTTAGTGTGCAAATACGGGTTTTCCTCTTCTTTTCGCGATGCGAGGCGCGAAGGAAGATGTGGTGGTGGTGGGGAGCAATGTTTCTTTTGGCGTTCAGGCTCTGCATTTGCGATCGAGATGGATTGGAGAGAAAAGGGGACGGGATCTAGAATATCACTGCATTTCCAGTCATTCGCGGCCGAGGAGGGACGGGTAAAATGACTGCACGCAGAATTGGAGAAGTGTGGGCGACGTTGCCCGCTGCGTGCGGTCTGCTTCTCGATGCAGGGTGTGATTCTTCATGTTTTGCAGAGAACATTGAATCCTCCTGTCTCTATTCTATGGTACATGTATCTGGGGCTGCTCGTGGCGTGCCCTCGGTAGCCCCCCCTTTCTACTCTTTCGCTATATGCCCATCATACCCCCTCCCTCTTTCTTTACTCGTGCATTGCGCCAACCCCTTCCCCCCTACTATCTTCTCGATTTCTATCTCATCCGCGCCAGAACATCCTTCGCCCTATCTACCAACGCCCGCTCCCTCTCCAGCTCTTCCAGTCTCCGCGCCGTTCTCCCAGCGTCTTCCTCGCCCTCCAGGACCCCCGCCACGCTCTCCTCCGCCGCCCTCACCGCCTTGCGCCCTTCCTCGCGGATCTCACCTTCCCAGAAGTCCCGCGCGGCGTCCCACTTCTTCTGCATCCGGCCAAGGCTATACACCACGCCGAGCGCCGCCACCGCGCCGGCCTCGAAGACGGACGACGAGAAGGACGAGACGTAGAGGAGCGCGGAGAGGATGCCGGTGAGGGAGGACGTGGCGAGGGATTGTACGACGAGGCGCTGCGCGAGGGATTGGAGGGCGGGAACGGTCTCGTTTTGGAGGTAGCGGCGCGTGAAGCTGATGTGGCCGGGCCACTTCGGCAGCGCGGGCCTGCTAGACGCCAGAAAGGTGGTCGACCTGCTGCTGCTGCTGCTGCTGGTTTCTGTATTCGACGTTTCCGGTGGGGTTGACACCGGCTGCGTGAAGTGCCCCGGCGTGCCCTGGAGCTGCGCGATCCGACCCGCAAGGTACACCAGCTCCTGCTCAGCCGTCGGCAGGAACCGCTGACTCAGGAGCTCGTTCGTGATCATGGCCACGTCGTCGACCCTCCAGAAGAGCTTCCACCAGCCGAGCTTGCGCCAGCGAGCGCCCGTGAAGGCGAGGTCCAACTGGCCCTGGAGCTCGGCGTGGGCCTGCTGCGCCCACCGGTCCAGGCTGGCGTTGAGCGCGCGATCCCCTGTCGTTGCTGTCGTTGTCGTCCCCGACTTGTCGCTGCGCGAGGCCTTCCTCGTTGCGCTCTCTGCGTCGATGGCCGTGTGTGCGCCTTGAAGGAGAGCAAGAATAAGATCCCTCACCGCGGGTTTCGTCCTGTCGTGGTCGTCGGCGGTGGCCTTGGCCGTAGTGCTCTTGCTCTTGCTCCCGGCCTTGAGCCACGCCGCCAGCGTCGCGAGGTTGCTCGCGGACCAGCAGCGCTCGTACTCCATGGCGTGTTCCGGTCCCTGCCTGAAGAGTCGGATACCTTCCTCCGCGAGCCCCGTGTCGATGACGGCAAAGCCAGGCCCCAGACTGCCGTTCGGGAAACCCTCGATGTTCACGGCCGCCATGACGGCGTCGCTTGTCTCCAGCGCGCAAACGCCCGCTGCGCTCCTCAGCCCACCAGTGACAACGATCGCCTGATGCACCGGCGTCGCCATTGTGATCTTCCGTGACCCGCCATCGTCTCCAGCCTGCGTCTCCACCGCGGGCATCAGCAGCCCCTCCGTCGTCGTCGTCGTCGGCGCCGCGACATTCATCCACAGGATCTCGATATCCAGCCCGTTCCACTCTGCTGACGATACGTGCAGCTCGCGCGGCTGGCCTCCTCTCCTCGACACCTCCAATCTCGTGCCATTCCGCGCGGCAGCCCCGACCCTCACCACGAGCGGCACGCCCGCATCATGCCTGTCCAGCACCCGCTCCCACTCCTGCTCGGGGCTCAATGGGTCCGCGAGCAAGCCCCTGAGAAGCTTCCGCGCAGCACTCCTGCCCGCCACGTCGTGCTGCAGCCCTAGGATCGCGACGCGCACGGTCTCCTGGCCGGGCTGCTGGCGCAGTCCTTGCAATGCCAGCTGCACCCTTGCAGGTTCCAGGAGAGCCGGGTTCTGCCTCTGGATATCGACCAACGCGCTCTCCACCTCACGCCTCATGTCGAGAACTGCATCTCGATTCGTGAAGCTGGCGGCGGCACTGGCTGAGTGCGCCGCGCGAGACGGCGTCGCGGGCGGGTAGGCTCGCGGGAATCGTGGTGATCGGGAAGAGCGAGTCGGCGCTGCGCGCGGGGGCGCGAGCAAGCAGATGGGACATGGTGATGATGATGGGGCTGTCGATGGCCGCGACACCAGGCGCAGATACGCTTCGGGCAGCGCCAGGGCTCGTTTGGATACCATGGCATCGCCTGGCTGGCGCTGCTGCGAGTTTCGCGATGCGAGATGAAGCTCCGTGAAGCTGTCGGCCGGAGCCGAAGTCTCGAATCACTCGGCAAAGGCGCGGGAAAATGCCGTGATGCTGCTATTCCCTGGGTTAGGGTCAACCAGGTGCCAAAGTGGGCTGTGAGAATTTTGCCTGTGTGAATTCGATCCTCACACAGTGTCTGTCCGCATCCGGCTAGCTCTGCCCTGCATCTCAGCTAGGGCGTCTCTAGCCAATCAGGGCCTTTAATTCGACTTGGCGACAACCTCAACCTTGAAGTCTCAAAAGATTTGCATCAAGAGGATCGGAGCAGGCAGCTTGAATCGTCCAAGTAGAAGCACGATCTTCTTCTGAGATGTATAATGCCACATTCTGTGATGTGAAGCTTGCGAATGATCAGACGGATGGTCTCGCTTGCTGCAATACTCCGTAGGCTATGCTCTCAGAGACAGTGCCTGGCTAGTAGTGATTGATGGACGGTAGATCCAGGGGCGCCGATGAGGAAAGATCCACATCCGCATGCACATATTTGAGTCACCCTGCAACTTTCCGAGGAACCCCTTCGTCGCCTTGGAAATCAGGTGTTCCCCTGTCACATGCCCAGGAACGTGATGTCAAGAACAATAAGATTGCTTTCTCCTGGCTGCGTTGCCTGCTGAGGACCCCTATTGAGAGCAAAATAAGATGATAGACGGGAAATACTTGACGCCAAAAACCTTGGCTCGTCTTCATCCAAAGCCATGTCCGAATTCACCGATCAAACGCCCTAGAATGTGAAACCAGCCTCGTGGTAGGCTGCCCCTGATGTAAACCGATCCCCTATACCTGGACGTATTCAAGAAGGCATCTCATCCTCCCCCACCATGCGCCCAGAGATCAAACTCTGAATGACAAGCTCATTACTCAACACTCGCACCCCTTGCACCCTGCGCGGGATCTCCACCGGCATCTTCTTCCTCTTCTTCCCCGCCGCGGCCCTCTCCCCCACCGGCAGCAGCAAATCAGCCGTAAAACCCACAGCCTCATCGATATATACCCAATCAAACACGCTGCCAGCCTCCTCTCTTACGCGCAGCGCCTCAAAAAACTCCTTGGCCGTCGACACGCGGTGGACGCGCGGGCCCAGCGCCTGCGCCAGGAATATATACTCCTGGTTCCAGCTGCGCCCTCCCTTCGGATTGGCCGCCACCAGCAGCAGCGTCTGACCCGCAAGCAGGCGCGGCCGCTGCTCGACGCTGTCTGCGAGTCGCGCGCTCGCGGCGGGATACGGCGGCAGGCAGCGCGAGCGGATGGCGTCGCCGAGGGCAGCGGAGACGCCTGCCGCGAGGAGGTACGGCTGCCAGTCTAGGAGCTGGCTGGAGGCGAGGCAGGCGGAGATCCACTGGTGCGCTAAGCACGGCAGCCCGAGGGCGAGGGCTTGCATGTACTTGGGCTTTCGGGAGTGTCCGTCCGCGATGAGCGCTGTGAAGCCGCAGTCTGCGCTGGAGTGCGCGAATTTCATGGCGTCGCCCTCGTCAATGGTCTGGCCGCGCGTGTGAATTGCGCCAGGCGTCTCGAAAAGGCCCTGGAATCCGTCTTCTAGGATGACGCCGCCGGCTTGCACTATTCTTTTCTCGAGGACTGTTCGCTGAGAACCATTCTGCTCCGTCTGCATCGATATCGCGAAGACCATTCCCTCGAACAGCCCGCCAGATTGAGGCACGTGGTCGTCGACCCCGGAGCCGGTCTGCCTAAGAGACTTGCTAATCGCTCGGCCTGGCTTGGATGCTGTCCTCCCCACCAAGCCGGAGGTGCTCGCCGGCGACCTCTGCAGCTCGTCCGTAGAGTCTGTGCCGCATGGCTGAGGGGTCCCCGCTGCGGCGGATGATCGTAAAGTCCGAGACCGTCTGCTTTGCTGGCCTGCGCCCGAACTGTCTGATCCCGCGGAGGCTGAAGTGACTGGTGTTGAGGCCGAGGATGGGAGTGGTGTCAGGGCACTGTTCGCTGACGAAATGGCCACTGCGCGTTCGGCCGCGTAACGGCTTGGTGAAGTCGCGGAACTCGAAGGCGATCGACCCTCAGAGGCCTCGGACGATATCGTATCGCGGAATTTCGGCTGCTTGCGCGCTTCTGTCCCGTAGTCTTTTCTTGTGCGGCCCCTATTCAGGGGCACGTCAGACGATGTGGGCGGGATATCATCGTCAAACTGCGGAAGCTGATCCGATATCCCTTGCTCTGGACACAGCTCCGCCTCGGAGATGAGAAGAGCATCTCGGCGAGAGCTCTTGGAGCTTGGTTGCGCTGGGCTTGTAGCCGGAATTCTGTCCTCCTCGACGACTGCCTGGGTCACCTTGTTGGCCCTCAGATTGTTTTCGTGGGAACCGCCGCCCTCTTTCTGAGCCGCCCCCAACGGCCTTCCATTCCCAAGAGGAGGTGGGCCGTCTCTCGGATGCTCCTGCGTTGTTTCGTGACCTTTCCGTGTCTGCTTCTCTCCCTGGACTGCCACAACGGCTTCATTGCTTCGCTGAACACCGCGGGTCGGGGTGCCATTCAGCTTCCTTCTTTTCCCGCCTGGTGAGCTGTCGGAATCTCGATGGCCACCGGCACGCACGAGGCTGACCCTGTCGAGCTCCCTGGCAGCCTGCGCCTTCTTCTTCTCGACAAGCCTCTTCCGGCGTTCCAGCACCAGGAAGGCATCGTCGTCGAAGTCGCTATCCAGAGACACACTAGCCGCCGCGGGCGACTCGTTCATTGCCTTGCGCTGCTGCGAGTATTTCATCGGCTCGTAATGCGCCATCGGCTGGCGGGCGTTTCTCGGTTGTGTCGACTTGATCGATGGGGACTCGAGCACCACGTCATCCGGTGACGGCCTGAAGCTGCTGCGCATGCGCGACGCTCGGTGCTGCGCCTGCCCCTGCCTCGGCGGCGGCACGGTCGCTGGCGATGACACCTTCATGTCATCTTTCGCGGGCGAAAGCTCTGCGTTCGGGGACGTCATGTCGTACAGGAGGCGCGGGGACGGCCGCGAGGACGAAGGGGTTTGTTTCGCGGCCGACGTCAGCAGCTGCGTCTCGCGAAACAGCTGGGTGCCCGCGAATGGGATATTGCTCGTGCTTTGGTTCGTGGCGAACGGGTTTCGCGGGGACGCCGGCGTCTCTGGCAGCAAAAAGTCGTCGGCCTTGTGAGGGGTGTAGTCGCCGTTGGACGCGAGCTGGGAGGCCCTATAGGTCCTCCACAGGCTCCGCGTGTTGTCGAAACCGGCGTCTTCGGAGATCTGGGAGGATGGGCGCACCTCGAGGTCGCCAAAGTCCACCGCGTCTGTGCCATCTTCCACAAGGTTGCGCAGCTCGTCGCCCTCTCCCGCGGAGAGGCTCGCGCAATCAAGAGCGCTCGACTCGGTGGTGACGCATAGCAGGCGGTAGTCTCGGTCCGTGTTGACCTGGGTAGGCGACAGCTGCGAGGTCTCCATCGTTTTCCTGTGCGAGGAGGGAGCCGTCGGGTGCGGGGGGCTGCCCTGCTTGAACCTGATGTCGTCGGATGCTTCGATGACCCGTGTATATCTATCGTGGGCGTAGCGAGGACAGGCTTCCGGCTCGGGCTCGCTCATGACATAGGCGTCGGGGTCGCAGGCAGCAGCCCGAAGCAACGATGCAGAAGAACCCAGCTGCCTGGCCGAAGATGTGACAAAGGACGCCGGTCCCCCGACCACCTTCGAGCAGGCCCTCGGAATTGTATGGCCGCCGCTATGTCCATCGTGCTCATTATGATTTGTGCAAGCACAATCACCCACTCCGCCACCACCATTTATGCATTCACCGCTGTGCCGCTAGACCCCGGATTCGGACATCGTCAGCACAAATCAGGCTAGGGCATAAAACATCCATGGTCATCCATTATGCATCCAAGCAGCCCGCCCACGAGCGCATCAGTGCATGACTCCGTGCGGGCATGAACGGGATGTAAAGGTACGTACCGCTCCCCAGCCCAGCTCGGCCTTGAGGGCATCGAGAAACGCCTGGCTGTCTTTCGACTCGTGGCTTTCGCTCATTTGGGAGGGCTCCGACTCCATTTCGTGGAGTTTGGGGCGTGCCATGGTCTTTGCGAGATCATCGTCGGAAAAGAATGGGCGTCATCAAGACACGAGGAGGCTCGTCATTGTTAGAACGAGGCGTGAACACGAAGAGGACAAGCACCGCGAGGAAATTTGGCGCCGGCCTCGCGCCCTCGAACACGGTGTCACGTGAACAGGCCTAGCATACGGAGTAGATGTACCTGTATCAGCAGTCGTGTGGTGCCTCTTACTACTCTACGGAGTACAAGTACCTTACTCCGTGCTTGTACTCGTACTATGTGTATTGTGCTAGCGGCATTGAAATCGACAAATCGATGAAATTACATTTGGCTCAGGGTTAGGGTAAGAAATGAGGGTTCGAACCCTGGAAGAAGAGAAGGCCTTCCCACTCTTTCTTCTCCCTCCTCTCTTCTTCCTTCTCTTTTCTCTCTCTTTGCCATCATCGCCCTCGTCCTCTCTCTTCCCATCAAGTCGCCCTCGTTCTTCTCCCCCTCATTTCGCAATTTGATCAAGTCTACTCCGTACCATTTAGAGCTTTCAAAACACAATGATTTTCGATGCCAGAAAAGACCTCCTAAGAAGCAAAGAGCCATGAAACGAGAGCATCCAAATCTATCCAACCATGTCGTTCGTCAAACCGAACAAGGAATTTCCATCTGATATAAAATCGAACCGCATGCTAACTTCTGCAGGATGTGCAGGTGCTCAAATGAAAGAAGCAGTCCTACGAGTACTCCGATCGTCTCAAGACAGAGAAGTCGCTCGAGGGCCGGATGCTGGAATTCGCAGAGATGGGCGAGATCGAGCCAGACTCGCCCTTGGAGCCCCGGACGGTCAATCCGGTTTGCGGCTTGGCCAGCCTGAGCTTTTCCCTCGGCCTGCTGCTGGGGAGTCTGGGGAGCGTCTTGGTCGCATGCGACTTCGACGGCTGCTGCTGAAAGAGAGATACGGGCGGCCGCTGCTGCCGACCATGCACTGAGTGTTGCTGTTGTTGCTTCTGTTGCTCTGGATGCTGTTCATGTTTCTGTTGCTGTTGCTGTTGCCGTTGCTGTTGCCGTTGCTGCTGCTGTTGCTCTTGTTGCCCATGCTGCTGTTTGTCCTGACTCTGGTCCTTTTGTTGAACCTGCTGCTGCTGCTGCTGCTGCTGTTGTTGTTGTTGTTGCTTCTTCTGTTGGTGATTTTGATGGGAAGGCTCATATGTCGCGGTGAAGGGGCCTGACCATCCCGGCGGAGGGTTTACGTCGACCGGCGAGCAGACTTTGTTGCTGTCGCTGTCGTTGTTATTGCTCTCGTCGTTGCTGTTGTCGTTGGGGGGCATGGTGGTATCCAAAGCTGGCGGGATCTGCCTGCTAAGCCTCGACGGCTTGAACCACTTGGTCCAGCTACCCCTCTTTCTCTCGTTGTCCGCGGAGAGTCGGGAGTACGGTGGCGTTGGAGAGATCCGCTGGTGGAGTCTGGAGATTTCGGCGCTATTGCTCGCTCGCGGCAGCGGCTTCGTGGCGGGCGAGTCTGAGGATGCCCGGCTCTTGTGCGGCGGAGGCGGAGGGGGGCTCGCGTGCTCCTGATACCACGGCGGGGGAGCCTCCTGCTCGCGAGGCTCGCATGAGTCATGGCAGTCCTGGAAGACGGCGGGCCTGTGCTGCGACTGCTCGCTCTGCTCACTCGTTCTAGCGGCTGGAGGCTCTGGTTGTCGCTGCTGCTGTTGCTGTTGCTGCTCCAATTCTTGCTGTTGCTGCTCAAATTGCTGCTGGCGACGCACGGCGGCCCGCATGGGATTCTTTTCGGGGATCGGCTGTGCCTCCATGAGCGGGCTGAGAGGGTGAGCCTGCCCAGACACAGACGGCGGGAGGTACAAGGCTGGGTCTCTTCTTGACGACGTCGGCCGATCCTGTAAGCCCTGGGCTTGAGCCTGAGCCTGCGCCTGTGCTTGATGCAATTGTCCCAGTGTCGTTGTTGGAGTCATCTCGGACGAGACATCGGTCATGGCTGACACCGGACGGATGTTGCCACGATACAGGGACAGGATGTCTGCGGACATCAAGGGGGACACGGACTGGGGCAAGATGGCGTCGAGGTAGACGTCGAGACCGTCCGTGTCGCGCGAGGTCGGAGGACGGGAGAGCGGCTCGAGGTCCGGGACTGGCTGGCCCGCCGGTTGCATGCCAGGCCTCGGCGTGGAGTACGGCGTCACGGGCGAGATGGACGCCGTGCTGACGGTCCGCGACTGAGGAGGCAGGCCTCGATCGGCGGCAAACCGGCGCTGCACGACCACGGGTTGCTGGGCTGTCCTGACGGGTCGTCCTGTGACGACGGCGGCGGCGGCGGCGGCTGATGCCTGATGCTTCTTGCCGGGACGCTCCACTAGGGGTTGACCAGTGTGAGGCAGCCTGGCACCTTGTGCGTGCTGCTGCTGCGGCAACAGATCTGCAGGGTCAGGGCAGTTGAGTATCTCGTGCGCAGGGCGCATCTCGGAGAGCGGCTGGGGATTAAGGGGCTCCACCACCGCAGAGTCGCGCCGCAGCTGCTCCGAGGGGTAGTAATACCACGCCGGCCCCCCATAGGCCTCGGGATCCGACATGTGTCTAGAATGCGAGGAGCGAGTCGACTGCGGCGTGCGGCAGAACGTTGGGGAGTCGCTGGCAGGCTCGGGCGTGGCCCAGTGAATCAAGATGGGCGGCGCGTCCGGGTCGAAGGGGTGGCCTTGCGGGGCCAGCAGCGCCCCGGACATGAGCACCGATGCGTCGTTGCGAGGGGCAAAGTGGTACAAGTTGCTGGGCATGCGGGACGAGGCGAGCCGCTGTTGCTCTGCTTGCCAGGCAGCGTTCGTGTTGATCGTGGGAAGCGGCGGATGTCCGCGTTGAGCCCCGCTGATGTCGTCAACCACGGCCATGGAAGTGGTGTGCGACCTGGCGCGAGTTCGAGGCTGGGAGGTCCGTTGATTCTGTTGAGGCTGATAGTGGTGTTGATAGTGGTGGTGGTGGTGGTGGTTGTTCTCGGCCTGGAGGCTCTCCAGCTTCTCGGGCGGCGGGGATGGCGCATCGGAGGCAGACTCATAGTACTCGGGCGGCGGCACCGCAGGGATCTCGTCCTCGGGCGAAGGGGGGATCGCCAAGGCCGTCTGCGTCAGGGGGCTCGAGAAGACGGACGACGATGTCACGGGAGACAGACCCTGCGGGGACCCCGTCTCCCTGAGCATCTGGACGAGGGTGAAGATGCTGGCGGTGCCCCTCGTGGCGCCGACCGAGTCGTGGTCGACGTCGTGCTCGACGCCGAGGTTGCCGCCGCTCGACGGCCGCCGCATGAGGCCCATGATCTTGCTGAGCGCCGCGGGGTCGCAGCGCTTGTCGACGTACTTGAGCAGCTCCTCCAGGTCGTCCTCGTTCTGCCAGTTGATCTCCTCCCATCTCGCCTGCTCGTGCTCATCTCCACGGTCCCCGCCGCCGCGGATGAGCCGGCCCTGCTGGGTCTGGGAGATGCCGTTCCGCGCGGGGAAGTGCGTCTCGATGGGCGCCAGGATCGAATTGTCCGCCAGCTCGATCGGGTCGGGGAACAGCTCGATCTTCGCCTGTGCCGTCTGCTCTGTCGCCATCTCGGCCACCAGGCCCACCGGGTTGAACTGCTTCGGGATCGTCCGTCGCTGCCGCACCGTGGCCCCTGCTGCCTGTGGACGAGCTGCCCTCCTCAGCGCGGCCTTGGGATCGTCATCTTCTTCTTCTTCTTCTTCTTCTCGAGCATCGGCTTCTCCATCGTCGCGGTCGTCGTCATCGTCGTGGTCTTGTCCCGCCGGTGTTCGGTCCCCGACCTCGACCGTGAGGCTGTTGAGGGTCGCCTCGTCTTGCGTCCCGACGAGGGTCCCCGCGTCGCTGAACCCGGAGCTCAGCCTCCTCGCCGCTTCTTCCGCCATGATCCTCCTCGCCGCGCGGCCCAGCTGCGTCTGCAGCCGCATCTGCAGTCGGTCTCCCCCGTTCACTTTTGCCGGGCTCCCATCACGACGCGAAGCCCGCGCGGGGGCGACAGCAGGACGCACAAGGATCTCGCCCGACGGCAGCTCAGCCCGCGAAAGATGATCCTCCGCGGCGAACCCTCCTCTCTCGACGCTGTGCTTGTGGCCTCGCCCTCGCCCATCTTCCTCATCGTTGCCGCTGCCGTTGCTGTTACCGTCGTCGTGATCCGTGTCGTCGTCCTCCCACACCGAGCTCACCGGCCGCGCGACCGCCGACATCCTCGCTGCCGCCATCTGCTTCGAGACCTTCCTGTTCCCCTCGGGCACGAGCAGCCGGCCCGTCCGCCCGGCGTGCCGCCGCACCTGCTGCTGCGACTCGAGCCGCTCCTCGGGCGCGAGGTCCGGCACCGGCGCCAGGCAGTCGACGTAGTCTGGGAACTCGTCCCCGGCCGACGGGAAGTGGTACTGGACATGCCCCGTGCTGGTGTAGCGGTAGAGCCATCGCGAGCCGTCGTAGTCCCATTCCCAGCCGTCCGGCAGGTCGGCCTGTGTGTGTGCCTTGGCCGTCGCCATATCCGGTGTTTCCATCGCCCCTGAAAGCCGGCTATGTCCTTCTCTATCACACAATCTCCCACCCTCTCTCTCTCGCCTTTACCCACTCTCTCCCTCTCTCAAAGCTGTCGAATAGAGGAGTCGAGCCAGTGATGTGGATCAGGGGCTCAAGTCACCGCCCAAGTCGGGGCCAGCCTCACAGCACGCCTATAATGCAGTCGCAGTCGCAGTCGTCGTCGTCGTCGATGTCGTCTTGGTGGATGAGGTCGAAGTCGCAGTCGTCGTCTTTCTCAATCGCTCGCTCGCTGGCTTGTCGGTTGGGGGGGATTTCCACGCTCCTCCTATCTCGATCCTCGCATCCCCCCGCTCTCTCATGAACCTTGATCTTCCAGCGCGCCCCAGAACAATCACCGAATCGCTCGTCAGACGCCTCTATCAGCACAGGATACTCTTTCTCTATATCTCTCTCTCTTTGATCTTTCGATCTTTCTCCCTCTTTCGTCCTCTTTCTCTTTCTCTCTCGCTCTCTCCTTCTCGTCTGGCTCAGCAAATCCGAGGGACCACGCAGCTCATGCAGTCGACAAGTTGGGACACAGTCAGACGATGACCGGAAAGATGGAAGATGACCACGGAAGCCCACGGAGGCAGACCAGGAACGACTAAGTACTCCGACGGTTTGCCTTGCCTTCCCCGGGAAGAATGCAGGACTCTCGCCGCGCGGCGGGCACGGAGGAACGCACTGGTCATGTATGTATGTATATGCAATCCTCCACCGGATCCCATTTCTCGTACTCGTCCGGGATGAGCGTGAGCAGCGCTCACAATCTCCTGCCCCCTTCCCTGCTCTCACGCTCCTCTTCTCCGTTCTCCGGACGCCGTGCTCCGCGTCATGCTGAGGGGCCAGAGCAGCATCCCTCCATCATGACGGGGTACTCCGTATAAATTTAGAATTCCCGCAGTGCGTGTGTCTCCTCGTGCCTGCTAGTACGGAGTACTACTACCTACCCACTAGGTAGTCCATACCACTCCGTCGTGAGGGGTACTCCGTGCTCGGTAGTAGCAGTAGCAGATGGGCAAGAGGTGAGAGTAGCTGCTCGTGATGTGCGAGGATACGGCGTGATGACCGACGGGGAGCCCCAAGGAGCAGCGCCGTCGCGGCTAGTCCCAGACATCGCGCGTGGCCTAGATCTGCAGTCAGATCCAATGGGCGGACCTGCCCTGAGAGGACTGACATCCGGGCATCCCCCCAGGGCTACGATCTGCGTGAGATCGTATGATCGACACTGTTGCTTGCTCACTGCCGGGGAGAGAGGGCCTTGGATCGCGCGAAGACCTTATCATACTGAGGGAGATGAGGCAGTCCTTGGTCATGTACGGAGTGCGAGCACGGAGCACAGAGTATGATGCCCACGGGGTAAAGAGACCTCGCTCGGGTCGGGACCCCGAGCAAGCTCACGGCCGGGATGGGCCACTTGGTTCTCCATGGTGTACTCGTACGGAGTACGGGCACGGAGGTCCGGGAGTGGCGATGGCCGCAATGGGGCGAGAGCACTTGGACTGTGCTCCATGCATCCTCGCCGACAGCCGGTGGGATCGTCCACTCATTCGGAGAAGCTGCCCAGACCGCAACGGGGGCTGCCGCGCCTCAATCGTCTCGGGTGCGGGAATAGGGGCCTCGGGGGGGGGGGGCGGGAGGCTTGGACACGACCGCAGCCGTCGGCCCCGAAAGAAAATTGAGGGTCACCCCATTCCACACTCCAGACGGGGCCCTCCATACAGATGACGTTTCCCCCATCTCGGGGGATTGCTTCGTATCCATGGATCGGGGGAATGCTTCATATCGCGGTACTGCAATGCCCTGCAGACTCCATCCTCCGTAATCCATCCTCGTATGGGAATGAAACGTCACGCGCGATTTCGCACGACTAAGCAGGACTCCTCAGACGACGGGCGAGCTTACGGCACGGCTCTCCCGCTCACGGCACGTTCGTCCCAAAGGGGCCCCCAAACGCCGTAACGCGATGACAGTCCCCCTCTTATTGAGCGTGTCTGCCGATCTATCGAGTACAGCCTCATTCGCGTCTCGTCTAGTGGCTGCAATTTCCACAGTCGAGTCTCAGGATAGCAACTCGTGATATGGACACGTTTGGAGAGGGGAGGGGAGGGATCAAAGTCAAAGGGGGGCGGACACAACTCCGAAGGTCTACCCCGTCATGCCGCACAACATGGAGCATTGTACTTGTCTTCGTTCGTCGCGCACCGAATGAATTGGATTCACGATGCTTCTCGCTATTATGAGTCCTGCCTCTTCCTGTCTGATGACGGTGATCCACGGACGGCCCAGCAGAGACCTGCTGCACTGACCTCGACTATCCGCTCCACGCTCCGTACAGAGTGGGGAGTAGCACTCCGAAGCTTCGAACCGTATCGTCCAGGTGGGATGGATATGCCGATGCTGGACCTCATGACATAGGAAAAGAAACAAAAAAGGCTGCATCCATGCTTCCAGCCACAATGCGCTATATCCTCCTCCCCATATGCAAGAATAAGAAATGCCAAAAATAAGTTCCGAGTATCCTCGTGTTCCCGCCAAAAAATCAGTATCCTTCTGCAGCAGTGTGCCGTGCAGCAGCAGAAAAGAAGATTCCCGTCTCGTTTCCCTTTCACACAACGTCATTCTGCGCGCTGCTCAGAGTCCTGCTCCGGGCCCGGCCAAAAAAGCGGTTGCGTGTCTGCGAGGCGGAATCGACTGGGGACAGGCCTGACGCTCCCCTCGTCTCGGTCGCCTCTTCCTCCAGTCGTAACCCTCGCTCCTTTTCCCGAATCGATTCCATCCGCCGGACATTGACCTGCTCCCGCCGACCTTCGTACACATCCTGGAACACCCCCGAGGGGATATCGTCTTCGGCCACTGCGCCCTGTTCGCTCCTGACACTATAGGCGCGCCGGGTTCGGTGGGCCATCGGGGCCATCGAGGATGAGTGAGGCTCCTTAGGCCTCGACTGTGGGAGCTGCGGCGGGATGTTGGACCAGTGTATCGGGTACTCGCGGCTGCCACCGGGGTCGGTACGGAGGGGACTCTCGATGCCGACGAGCACCATCTGACGCATGAGTTCCGTCGCGAAGCGATTGTGGCGATTCAGCCTCATAAGCTCGTTCTGGAAATTGCCCTTGTGCCAGAAGACCATGTTCATCGTGCAAGATCGTACCTGGTCAAACGTCGTCATCTCCGTTATGATGTTCGGTTGATAGTCGCGCTTGTGCATCTTGACAAACTCGAGCATCCGGGCTTTGAGCTCCTCGATCTGCTCCGCCGATGTGCCGAATCGCATCTGCAGTGGGATCGAGTCCGTAAGATTCGTCGAGCGTCGCTGGTTCAGGATGAACAGGGTGTTGAGGACAGAGTTAGGAGCCTGGACGACATGGCCCTGCAGCTTTCGAAACTCGGTGTACAGCAGGGATATCTCCGCGACATAGTAATCGTCGCCCGTCAAGGTAGCACCAGTCGAGCCGTAGATGGTGACGCGGTCGCCCACGTCGAAGGGATGCTTGATGAAGACGAAAATGATGGACTGGAGAAACTCCTGCGCCGTGGCCTGAAGCATCCAGGCCAGACCCAAGATGGAAGTACCAGCGGATGTGATCCCGGCGGCCCCGGCCTTCGAGACGATGCAGACGAAGACGATGATGGCGACCAGGACAATGAGGGCCAAGAACACCCTGTCGAGCTTCCCCGTCACCGAGTCCAGGTCCTTCAGCGAGGAGGCGATAGCCTTCTTCTCGAGATGGATTTCCCTGCAAACCTCCTCCATCTCTTGTAAGGAGATGTCTCCGTTCATGTCCTTGTCGAACATTGTGAATGCGGCCTCGGCTTCTTCGGGCGTCACGAAGGCAGCGAGAAGGTCTTCGAGGTGGACCATTTCCTGGCCCTCGGATACCGTGCATTTGTAGATCTGCCGTGCCAGCGCCTTGGCTGAGTTGTCGGAGCGGAGAAGCTCATTGACGACTTTTCGAGCATGGTTTGCTTTCACCTTGCGACCGATGAGGTCGTTGCCGACTTTCTCCGCCACCTGCCCTACCTTGCCGATGAGCCGGCTGGCCCCGTGTCCAATGGCCTGCATTGGGGTTTGAGCGCCGCTAGCTCTACGAGACGAGGTCCTCATCCAGAAGTCGGACTCGAGGTCAGGCTTTCGTCTCTTGACATGCTCGAAGAGCTTGATGAGCTGCTCGATGTCGGTCGCGTTGTGCTGGATCCGAGTGGAGTAGGTCCGTTGGTGAAATGTGGTCGTGATCACATAGATGAGGATCTTCTCGACAAAGTTGGATCCGGCAAGGACAAGTAGCGCAATGAGTGCCTTGTCAGTGTTCTCGACCCATTTCAATTTCGGCATCTCGTCTCCATCCTGAAGGGCCGCGTGCCCGTGCTTGTACATGAAAGGCTTGAAGGAGACGAACGACGCAATCATCCACAGGAGAAGGGCAAGATGCATCTCAAGCCGTTGGCAGACAGTCTTGAATTGCTCGTCGTTGCATGAGCCGATGAGCTTGGCGACCCCTCCAACGACGGGCGGGATGAGATTGGCGACCATCCGCGACAGCCACAGCGAGCACCACACGATCTCGAGCCAGATGCCGAACCACATGACCTGGACGCCATGAGGGCCCGGTACCTGCCTGTCGTCCTTTCCTGCCACATATCCGAGGAAAACGGGGGCAAGCAGGACGAGAGCAACCGGGAAAAGGTAGATCCAGTATCGGACGAAACGGGGCATCTTCCTGAGCCAGGCCCAGATCTTGTAGATGGCCGCGTTCTTGTTCCTCTTGTTGGTATGCGAGGAAGGGGGAGGGGCCTTGTTGAAGGCGTCTTCGGGCTCCGGGTTGTGCATGCGCGACTTGGACCTGACATCGCCGTCCTCGTCCATGGAGATCTGACGTTCCGCGCGCAGCACCTCGAGCTCATCTTGGATCCGATGGGCCTCTATCCGATCATTGACGGCTCTCAGCTGTTGATCCACGCTGTTTTCGCGGCTCAAAGTCGATGTGCAGACCACGCTGGGCGGACGGGCAGCGTACTTTTCGTCGTCATGGTGATCGCCGGCCTCCTTTCCCCACTCATTGTGGTTCTCGTTCTCGTTCTCAAGTTCTTCCTCCTCGTCCTCCTCTGCAATGGACGGTTGGTTGGTATGTCCAAGGCTCGGAGGGAGTGGCAAGTCGAGATGAGCTGCCGATTGCTGCTCCCCGCTGCCTTTAAAAGTCTGGGCCTGCTGCACCGGATGGTCTGGTTCCGTCATCTTGGCTGGCTAAGCAGGGCCATGCCCATGCTCCTCTTCGAATGACCGAGGGCCGTGTTGTCAGACAGCTGATTCTGACGGATGCTGAGTAGGTGTTGAGACTTGAGGAAGCTGGATCTGGCCAGCAATTTCGTGACAGGAGGTTCAATGGGGGTTGTAGGACATAGGAAAATAAACAATAGAAGAGTCCCGAGTCATCGGGGAAGCAATCGCTGGGGCTTGATGGAGCTTAAGAAACCCCTCGCAGAGCCAAGATCGGCGTCGTCCACGAGAAGTCCAATGGTGTCTCGGCCAAGTTGCAATGGATCATGGATGGATCTTCACATTTGTGGAGGCAGTGACGAAAGAGCTGAGCTCGTGGCAACTCCGAAGAGAAAAAAAGGCGGGAAGAAAATGAGGAAGAGGAAAAAGGGAGGAGGAAAAGAGGAGGCCAAGAAGGAAGTGGGAGAAGAAGGGGAAAAGAAATCCAAAGAAAGAGGCACCTTCGGTATCGCATTCGCATTCGCATTTGGAGGAAGAAACTTGACTCGATCCTGGAATGGAGGGTGGCACCTGCCACTCTTTTCTCCCCTCGCGGGTAAAGTCGATTCGGAAGGAACCCCCTGGTGAACGGCAGAAGGCAGGGATCAGCGCGGAGAGAAGGTACGGGAACCGAACTTCGAAGGGACGACCCTCGGTGCCTGCCTGGTTCGAGCTTTCGACTGAGAGCAGGAAGGGGCGTCTGATGATCTTTACCATTCACTGCGTGCTGCCTGGTACATACGAGTACTCGTACTGGTGCGACGAGTTCTATGGGGCAAGACCGGGATGGAGAGTGCCTGCCGAGTCAAGGACGACTGGAATGAAATAGTACCTACTATAGTAGGTATCATCAGAGTGCAAGGTCCATTTGATCATGACCTCGCGTTGGGAAGGCACGGTAGAGGCTTGCTCGTGGCAAATACCCCGTAGTCTGGACGGGTTGCCAGATCGCAGGGTTTCTCCTGCTTTGCCGTCGGGATCATCGCATTCGATAAGCTCAAGGCACGGCCTGGATATCTTGGCTCCAACGCAAGTTGGCACCACGAGGCAAGGAGGGGGTGCCAACATCTCGAATGCCCGTATGGAATACTCCGTACCTTCCGTACATCAGTACGAGTACGAGTACGAAGGTCATCAATTCATCGATGGCTCCTTGCATGGGAATCCGGCAGCGCTGGTGGAGGCAGGCAGCACCACCAGGAGGTGGAACCACCCGAATCCTTGGAGACCCCCGATCCCCACTGTGGCCCTCACACCTGCTCGCGGACGGAAACCGAACCCGAGGCCGTTGTCTCACCCGGCATCGACTGGCCAATGAGCACCTGCTCCCAGCGCGAATGCTGCCCGGGCAGCGACCCGACTCCGCACCGTGCGCAGAGAGATTTCAATCGCTGTCTGCGGAGTACTCCGTACCTGCTCCGTGTCCCGTGCCTTGTCCATCGCGGTTTCCCATCCGTGAAGGCGCCCCGGAGCACGGAAGGCGCAATGGGACTTCGCATGAATTCTGCCTGCGTGTACGGAGTATACTCCGTACATGTAGCCCGTACTCGTAAAACGATCCATGGATCCATCCATCCATCTATTGGACTGGATGCGCCGCCGCCGAAATCCACAATCGCTTCAGGAACCGGTTTTCGGCAACGATTTGCTTCCCATGATGGCTCCATGCAAGCTTCCCTCCGCCATCACTGATCTATTGGGTGCCGCCAAGCTCATCGACGGCCATCCATTGCTTGTGACGCAGGGAGCCAGGCACGACATCACGCAAATGGATGCATCATGACATCCACGGCGCTGATCGAAATCGGCCGTGGTGCGGTTGGGATGACCTGATCGCATCATGATCCTCGGCCTGCTGCCACAGCACAGGCGTGCTGTGTATAGCCTCTCGAGCTCGAGCCCCAAGAGGATCATCACAGCAGCCCAGCCTTGTTCGATCGACAATTGCCAGAACGACGTCCGGATACGATTTGCGTCATCGCGCAGCGGTGCGACCATCGCCAACTTCGTGCTGCTCCTCCTCCAACTACCGGTCCCGCCCTGCAGGTCCACGCAGGCTCTCGAAGAGAGACCTGGGAGAGACAATTTGGCCAGCATGCTAGCTGCCGCTATTTCGTACAGAACGACGAGAAGGGAAGGTCAATTGACGATCGACGTTTTGGATGAATAAATGGCATGGATGGCGACAAGTCGCTGATGGAGTGATTTCTACGGAGTACTACTCCGTACTGGTGGCGTGCAAACAAAGGGACATCGAGCTCCCTCCCGGTCAAGGTGAGAGCCCGCAACCCTAACCCTGATCCCGAAGAACCTCTCTGGCAGGCAATGCGGAGGACGACGGGAGTGGTTGGGTCTTCTAAGCGCCCGGAACTTCGTGCATCCAAATTCACCAGGAACCCGCCATTGTTGACAGTGTCCATCGGATAGGAAATGTTCACCTGCAATGTTTCTCCGGCCTCCCGACCGCCAGACTGACCTCGACAATCATCACGGAAGCGGTTCCATCTTTGCTTCGAAAGTCACGCAAGATACCTCAGCACCTCCGACTTAGGTGATTGCCAGGTGATTCCCCGTCAACCCACAGATCGTCCATAACAAGGGATGGATCCATTCATTCCGCTCCCCACGGGGAATCATCAAAGACGGCGCGCACGTGCACGCGGATGTCTCCTGGATCCTCCGTCTTACCCCCATTGAGGACCCATCGTCAACGCCGCGAATCCATCAACCGCTTGACAGTCTTCATTCTCCTGCTCTGGACAGTGATACCTGACCTTCGACAACTGCGAGTCGGGTGTCATGACGCGCAGACACCACCTGAATGACGATGGCTCCGAGGACAGCCCCCTCATAGGCCATGCCCACGACCCCTTGCTCGGCCGATCGGCGGCTCCGCGCGTTCGATTGACGGAGGACGACAGCCGGCGCGTCTGCCGCAAGACTGACCGAACCATCCTCGTGATCCTCGTTTGGGTGTATTTCCTCCAAATCCTCGACAAGACAGCGCTGAGCTTCGGCGCGGCATACGGCCTACGCGAAGACACCAAGCTCACGCCCGGCCAATACTCGCTCGTCGGGTCCATCGGCCCCGTGGCGCAACTCCTATGGCAGCCATTCTCCTCCGTCCTGATCGTCAAGGTCCCGCACCGAATCTTGATGCCGTCTCTCTGCCTCGGATGGGGGCTCGCCCAGACAGCCATGGCGGGGTGCCAATCCTTCAGTGGACTCATGGTCACTCGTTTCTTTCTCGGCCTGTTCGAGGCTGGGTGCTTACCACTCTTCAGCGTGATCACAAGTCAGTGGTACAGGAGGGCCGAGCAGCCGATGAGGGTCGCGGCATGGTACAGCACGAACGGTGCGGCCACGATCGTGGCGGCTGTCATCTCGTACGCGCTGGGCGGAATAGGCTCGAGGGTGCTCAAGGAGTGGCAGATGTACGTTCAGGGTGCCTCTGATCCTGTCCCATAACTCGGACCTTTCCGTGCGGTCAACAGAGTCCAATTGAGCTGACATTTCACATTCCTCTTCCCTCCATCACGACAGTATTTTCCTATCTGTCGGCCTGCTGACTGTTTTATCGGCCCCGTTTGTGTACTGGAAACTCGACAATGATATTCCAAGTGCCCGCTTCCTGACCGAGAAGGAGAAGGAACAAGCTATCGAGCGCCTTCGTGCCAATCAGACCGGGACAGGCTCCAGGGATTTTCAGTGGAGACACATCACGGAGATGGCGCTTGAGGCCAAGACCTACCTCTGGATCGCCATGGCGATGCTCCTCAACATCGGGGCCAGCGTGACCAATATCTTCGGCCCGCTCATTATTAGCGGTCTCGGATTCGACAAGTACACGACGAGCCTGCTGAATATTCCTTTCGGCGCCTTCCAGCTGGTCCTGATCCTGCTTGCAAGCTTCCTCGCGCAGAAGGCTCGCGTCAAGGGCGCCATCCTGGCCTCCTTCATGGTGCCGGTGGTAGCCGGGCTCGTGGCGCTCAACTTGGCCCAGCGGGATGCCGGGACGTCGCAGACGATGCCCCTCCTCGGCTTTTACCTCCTCTCCTTCATCTTCGGGGGCAATCCGCTGATCGTGACGTGGATCGTCGGGAACACCGCGGGCACAACCAAGAAGTCCGCCATGATGAGCGTGTACAATGCCGCAAGCTCGACGGGGAACATCATCGGGCCTCTGCTATTCAGCGAGAAGGATGCGCCGACCTACCAACCGGGCCTACACGCCTGCCTGGCCATATTCATCGGCATGATCGCAGTGGTGCTGCTCCAGTGGGCGAACCTGGCCGTCTTGAATCGGATGCAAGAGGAGCGCAGAGTGAAGAACGGCAAGAAGGCGAAATTGGTGGACGTCTCGATGCAGGATCACCTCCACGAGGATACGGATGACGAGGATGAGAGGCGCGAGACCGGCGAGGCATCTGGAAGGGCCGGGCTGTTGGACATGACGGACGGCGAGAACGACGAATTCGTATACATCTATTGAGGTAGACACCACGAGTTCGTACTCCTGCAGGTGGGTATTGGCTCTTGCCGCCAGAAGCTGCAGCAATCTCAAATACATGAGGCACAGACGTGATCCAAGGGGAAGAGGGGGGGGACGAACAGCCCGTCGCCCGAGGCACCCTCACATTGCGGCAAAGGAGGGGGCGCGTGTTGACTTTGGGCAGTCTTGCTGACTCAGCCAGGGGGGGCCACGAAGCTCCACGATTCGCGGAAATCAGCGCATCGTCTCTGCACGAGCGAAGCGGCGACGGCGACGGCCTGCGCCTCAATCACGACAGGCGCCGACCGGAAAGGCTCGTCCCAGGATCCTGGTCCGCGCGTCCGCTGAGCAGTCGTCTGCGTACTGTACTCGTACGAGTACTCCGTACGGAGTACTTGTGCTCGTACCTCGGCAGGTATCTGGACGGAAACAAGGAAGACCAGCCGGATCACTTCGTACCTGCGAAGTCGTCTTCTGTGCGGAGTACTTCGTAGTATGCATCCCATCTCATGACATGGGGGTGTCCGGTGCCCCAGCCAGTGTGGGGGAAGACCACGTCACTGACGAGGCCGTCTCAGCTGAGTCGTTGCCCCGCGCGGCGCTTCTGTTTCCAGAGGACAGGCACATCCCCCCCCCCCCCCACGACGTTACGTACGCGGGCGTGGGCGGTCCCATGAGCAGCTGAGCTCGCGGGGACTGACCTGCGAGATACCTGTTGGGACGAACACAGGCACAACGATCAACAGAGTGGGAGGGAACGCAATGCAAGATTCCGCCGCGCGGGAAGGCCGAACCTCGACAACACAAACGCAGGGTGGAGAGGCCAGCAGAAAGAGGGCACCGGTGCCGGAAGATGCCTGCTCAGCTCCGCGGGCGGGTTGGCGCCCAGCCTTTCGCGCGAAAAGCATAGCCCCTCAGGGGATAAGCACAATCCACGGATCGGGGGCCGCAACTCCCCTGTTTCATGCCCATCCCCTACTCCGTGCTTTGCCCCGCTTCTGCTGACTGAACGAGTACTCGTACGGAGTACTCGTACGGAGGATGCACCACCCCGTACCGTACCGGTAAGCCAAGGCGGCCCCTCCAGGAATCGAATGGTGAGAATGCGATCCTGGCCTGGCCTGGTTTGATGATGAGGCCTGCCGCTCTCGTCTGGGGCCAGGGATTGGAAGAGGGGCGGGGAAGGTTCTCTTGCATCATCCGTACCTCCATCTGGTCAAGCAGGATCCTTGGCATGGAGTGTCATCGAGGCCGTCACTGGTTGAATAAATAGCAGGCCCCGTCTGCCCTTCTTCCAAGGGTCCCTCGATCTTCTTTGCGTCTTACTCGAGCATCTCCCATACTCTCTCCCTCCCTCTCAAGCACTTCCTACCCACTCTCTTCTACTCCTCACCCCCATCAAACATCCTTCAAGATGGTTTTCTTCGACGACGGTACGTCAGCCATACAAACCCTCATCTTGGCGGTCTCATCAACAAACCAGTGCCAGCCCAAGAGGCCTCTCCGTCCCTGTCCCCCCCCCTCCCTCCATCCGGTCCCCTTTTCCCATGCTTTTCCCCCCCCTTGCACTCCCACCTCACATAGAACAGCTCAGGAGAGACCATGACCAATGCTGATGCCGCTTGCCGTGCCTCGTATCAGAGAATCACGAGATTCACTCCGCCCACAGGGAGTACGAGAACACCCCTAAGCACCAGGGAAGCATCGCCGCGGATGCGGTCGCCGCCGCTGCCGCCTTGGCTGCCAGCCGCACGTTCGTCAAGCACCGTGAGGCGGAGGGTGAGTTCCTAAGAGGGCCCTTCCCCGCCCCCCCTATCAGATCGGCCATGCTGACGACGACGCCGACAAATAGGCAAGCCCATGGCTCACGAAAAGGCTTTCGAGGCTGTCAGTGCCTTGGCCGCCGGTTTCATCGCGCACGAGGCCTCGACCCGCGGGCGCGACGCCTTCGATGAGTTCAAGGCCAAGCAGCAAGCCGACAATTACCTGCGCGAGGAGCACGAGCGTCACGGCAGGGAGGGCCGCACCTACTACTAAGCGGTGTCTTTCGGCAAGAAGAAAGAGGCCCTATGGATCTCTGCATTCGCAATCTAGATGCCCATCTATGATGCAGATGCATGGATACCCAGAATGAAAGAAAGAAATATACCCCATCAACATATGCCTTGTCTTGAGAAGTTGATCGTGATCCGCGGCATGGAAGCCTCCGTGCTCCGTAGAATCCGAGGCCTCGTTACCCCTCTTCGAGACGGTCATCATCTTCGGAGTTCTCCGTCCAGTACGGAGTACGTACTCCGTAGTACCAGCACTTGTGCTGACCCCGCCTTTCCCCCGCTGCCCCTTATACGGAGTTATCCCCCCGTCATCCAATCCCCCCGCCCGCTGCAGCACGCCCCGCCTCGTGTGATCCACCTGTCCGAGCACCTACGGAATAGGACGGAGTACTCCGTAGTCCGAGTAGCAACCCTAACCCTGTTACACCCGCTGGTGAACACCGCAGACGCGGTGACACCGACGTGCATCCGGACGACATCCCGTGAGGGATCTCTGCACTCGTACTCCGTAGGAATGCTCCCCACCACGTCAACGACAGTGATCTCTCTACCTGTACGGAGTACTCGCACGGAGTACGGAGTAGGAAGCCTCGTTGGGAGGGAGAAAAATACTGTCGTGCTCGCGGCCTACGACCTGGTGCCAGCCATCCACGTTCCCCATGCGACGAGTACTGGTCAACAGTGTCCTCAACAATCCATACTGGTACTACCCACAACCGTACTCGTGCGTCAGGACGACCGTTCGAGTACTTCGTATGGAGTACTCCGCACCTCAGTGTGGGCCCCGCTCGGATATTCGGCAACGCGGGGTCCATGCGCGGCGGGGAGGTTCGGCCAATGAGCCGATGTGGGACGGATCTTGATGTCCCATGCTCTCCTGGGAGGCGATGATCTCAAGCTGTATGAGTACGAGTACGAGTGCGGGTACGGCTACGAGAATGTACGAGTACGAGTACGGATCTGTGATCTCGAGCCTCCCTTCAGATCACACGAGGGGGGGGGGGATTTGCTGAGGAATGGGCGAGCTCTCCTTTGAAAGGAATATGCGAGGTTCAACTCCGTATAGGGGAAATATTGTTTGAATGGATTCGAGTGAGCTCCCGCGAGAGTGTCATGAGAAATGGGAGAGGCCAGCCATGAAGTCAGCGGGCGTGAGCTTTCTTGCGCGTATGCACGCGTATTGTGTGAATGTCATTTGCGTCTAGGCAGGCGATCTACATGGCATCTGGGCCGGCTCTAGGAGAACTGCTGACGGAACTCTTCGCTCTCGTCGATTTGCCTCTGCGCTAGCTTCTTGATCTCTTCTCTGTCGAGCCAGTCCAGTTTCTTGGTCTCGACCTCACTATCGACGAAGCTGTCGACGAGTCCAAAGCACATCTCCTTCAAGATTGCGTCGCTGGGAGGTTCGTCTGGGATCGGGTCAGCTCATGTTTCTTGGACCCAGCCCGGCTTGGCCTTGAGGAGGAATGGCCGCAAAGACGAGGTGTGGAGGAGAGAGGGGGGAGATGAGGGGTCTGAGGGTTGGAAGGAGCGGGGAGGGTCATGGGAAGGGAGGGCCATACGGTGCTCCTTGCAGTACTGGTTGTAAGCCTTCATGGCCGCGTAGGCGGTGGCGGCGCTGACAGACTCGGTGGTTGTGTTGGCTTCGTCGTGCTTCTTGATGTCGTTGTACTCTTGGTAGGCGGAGGCCTGAACAGAGTCGTCTGCACAGAGTTAGCGAGACGGTCATGGGGGAGAGGGCCCGAGGAGCTCGAGATCTGTGTCTGTGTTCCGCGGGCAGAAAAGGGGGGGGGGGGGGGGGGGTGGACACGTACTGCTGAACCAGCCCATGGTGGAAGATTTGTAGGAGGGTATCGAGTTCAAAGGGTAGTAAAGGGGTAATGATGCTTTAGATTATGTGGGGCCGGCAACGAGGGGCGATTGGAGAGGTGGGGAGGCTAGAGGTTAATATAGCTCTCTCCCGCCCTCGCCGTGCTCGAGCCGGTGCTGATGTCCCATGTCGCTGCCTTGGGACAGCGGAGGGCTCCCCGCGGCCGGCCAGACGAAGCTGCATACGCCGTACTCCGTATAGTGCTTATACCCGCAGTCCAACCGCCCGCAAGGAGTAATCCGTACTATTACTCTTACGGAGGAGGAGGGAGGATACTAACTACTTGTAGGGGCGGGCAGGGATGGTGTGACGCGTTTAGGGGATTCTCATGCAGGCTCCCACAGCGGACTGCATGGATCGGCTGTCTGGTGCCTACAAGATACTCTACAGTACTGGTAGGATGCCTAAATGATCGTCTAGCGTCGCGCCGGCCAATTTCAAGACCTTGAAGCTCATCGGACTGCGAGAGGTGTTTGAAGGTCTCGTAAGGAGGCAGTACATACTACTATGTACATGTAGTTTGTGGCTTCGCGCTATTAGAGTCTCCGTACTACTACTACTACTGTCGGTACTACCTACGATAGTAGTCGGTACTACCTACGAGGAGGATGCCGTTTTTTTATCATGGTATAGCCATGGATTTACGTACTTCTGCCATGGATTTTCATGGCAGAGCGGCTCATTTCATGGCAGAAGTACGTAAATCCATGGCCATACCATGATAGAAAAACGGCATCCTCCTCGTAGGTAGTAGGTACTCATCCTTCATGGACATCCATGATGACTGTAGAGTGCTGGCGCTCGTATTCGTACTCGTACGAGTAGTACTCGTCAAGCAAAGCCAAGATAGCGGTCAGCGTAGCTGCCTAGGACGAAGCCAAGGCTTTGCTTTATTACCACTTTCACGCCACAATCTCTTTTCTAGGCCCCTGATCAGCTCTAGAAAAAAGTAATGCTAGTCTCTAGTAATCGGTCTTCCAAAGTTGCGGTGGGGCAGTAGCCTCTGATTGGCTGCTGAAAAAAAGAAGGGCGGGGGAAGGCACGAGAGAAAGGCACGAGAGAAAGGGATCTACAGTACTGGGTAAGTATAGGCACTTTGCTTGCGACTTTTGCCGCGCTGTATGGCGCGGCAATCTCTTGTACCGAGTACTGGAAGACGGGGGGCAGACGGTGATCTGGACCGCAGGGGATCGAGGACCCTGGCGGGTCGAGCCTCTCGAGGCGTCTGGTGCGAGTGAGCATGTGAACGGACGATGCATGCGGGTATCTCCAGCTCGCGATCCAAGGAGTCGGTGGACCCCTCGACGTGAGTTCACTTCAGTGTCCTCTGCCTCGCTCATATTGATCTTGATCACCAGCATCGGCATCATCCCCACAGTCATCAGGGGTTCGTGGTAGGAACTCGAGCCTCACAATTCTCGACAGAGGTCCATTGGTGTCCCATATCGGGGCTTTCCCCCGCTCCGTCCCACGTACGAGGACGTCCTCCCCTGTGAGTATCCGGCAGTCCGTACGGATACATGATCTCCATCATCATCATCATCATCAACTCCCTCAAGGACAAAGCAATTTTTTTTTGCTTCGGGGAGGGGAGGCCGACGTGTACTCGCACGAAGTTATCCCCCGCGCGGAATAGCACGATTGTGTCCCGGAGCCATTGAGGGGGCGTCGTGGACCAGGCGCCGCCTCCAAAGCTTCTTGCCTTTCGCATCGAGCGTGGGTGCGGTGAAGGGGTTTCCGAACTCGTACGATACGAGTTAGTACTCCGTACGGAGTCCCGGTTGGCCATTGAGGTCATGGGGATGGCGGGATGGATTCAATAGATCTCTGGTGGCTGAAGGGGAGGGTGACGTCTGGAAGTCGAAGGAGGAGGACATCCCGAGATGTCGAAGAAGGGGGGGGAGGAGAGAATCAATGAGATCCATTTGAAGGGGGAAGGACGGTTCCCCCCCCTCCTCGTGGCCGTACAGGGTAGGCAGGAGTGCATCCAGGAACAGCTTCAACGCTCCTTCCGCGCAGTCAAGAGGTCCCCGCGGACGTGCCTTCCGCGGCCCCCTCGATGCATCGGCATGCCCTCTGCGCCTTCCTCGTTGACCAGCTCATTCACCTTCCCGAGGAGCCTCCCGAGAACTTCCTCCCGGGGATCTTTCCGAGGAGCTTCCCGAGACCTTTCCCGAACACGAGGCATCGATCCGATCCCGAGTCTGTATGGAAGACCTCGCGATGCGAACATGGGACAAAGGCAGGGAAACCTCCTCACTTACTAAGCTGCAACTGCGTCCTGCCCTCCGCTCATGCTCCAACACCTGGAAGCGGTAGAAACCCTAACCCTGGAGATGCCATCCATGTCTCCCAACGTGGCTGACAAAACACCACGATCCTCCCGCGGACTACGGAGTGCGATAATTGTCCTTTCCTCGTTCCCCTGCTCTTCTTCGCCCTTCTTCATCCTTCGATCTCGAAGCATCCATCCTTCATCCCCACAGGTTCTCGCACTCGCACGCTCAGGGGCCATGTCCAAGGATCCATGGACTCGATCCACACCACACACTCCAGTCTCCCTTCTCCCTTCTCCGAATCCCGCCCGAGGATGCGCCTCGCAGCTTAGCGGCACGACTAGCATCGGCATCGCGGCCGGTGCCTTTTTCTCGAACAATTTCCCGGCCATTGCCTGGCCATTCCCTCGGCCAAACCAAGATCATGCAGCCCTGTACGGAGTTAGTACGGAGGAGTACTATTCCGTACTCTTACCAACCTCGGCATGTAGAAGAAGCTTGGTATCGCACTTCCTAGTGTGGAGCACTACCACCACTACTAGTACGAGTACGAGTGGTAGGAAATGAAGCGGTTGACAAATGCTGCCCGTCTTCATCGCTGGACTCGACATTGCATCAACATGACCTCCGAACAGCTCATCCTGTCCGCGGGTCGCTCTGTCAGCACGAAGCTGAGAAATCAGCATCGCCATCGTCATGATACTCCGTACTCCTTGCGCACTTCGAAACAAAGTGCCACGAGGAATGTCGCTGCTGCTGCATGCATCACATCCGAGAACATAAAAGGGGAGACACAGACGAGGCATTCCCCTTCTCTTCTCGAAGATATCTTCCCCATCAGCTTTCCCAGAACGACCATCTCAACAACTCCTCTTCTCCGTCCTCTTCTCTGAAGCATCCAGCATCACGGCATCGCGCACTGCACCCACCAACCACCAACCACCACCAACACCTCCAGCTACACCAGCATCCACCACCCACCACCACTCCCACCCCTACTCCTACCTCCACCACGACCATGAAGGAAGCCGTCGTCGACCCCGAGACCCGCGTCTTCGTCAAGGAGGTCCACGTTCCAGTGCTCGCCTACGGCGAGCTGCTCATCCGCGTCGTCGTCTTCGGCTGCAACCCCAAGGACTGGAAGTACCCCGCCTGGCGCGGCACCACCTACAACACCGGCGACGACTTCAGCGGCATCGTCGAGGACGTCGGCCCAGGCGTCTTCCACTTCCGCAAGGGCGACCGCGTCTTCGGCCTGCACAAGTACAACAGGGGCTGCGGCACCTTTGCCGAGCTGACCGTCGCGCCCGAGTATGCGTGCGCCAAGATCCCCGAGGGGACCAGCTTTGAGGAGGTGAGCAGTCTGAATGCAGTCCTCCTCCTCCTCCATCCCCTGAGATCCGATTCACGATAGCAACCCCTTATTCGTGGTACCCTGTATGATGTGCACATTGGCTAACTCCACGGGTGTTTCAAGGCCGCCACCATCCCCCTCGCCGCCCTGACCGCCGCCGTCGGCCTCTTCCATGACCTTGGTCTCCCCTCCCCTTGGGACCTCCCCTCCCCCTCCTCCCCCGACGACTCCCCCCCCATCGTCTCCACCCCCCTCATCATCTACGGCCTCTCCACCGCCGTCGGCGCCTTCGCCGTCAAACTCGCCGCCAAGGCCCGCATCCACCCCATCATCGCCGTCGGCAGCTCCACCTCCCGCCCCTTCGCCGACGAGTACCTCGACCCCTCCCTCGGCGACACCCTCGTCGACTACACCGCCCACGACTCCCCCGCCGCCCTCGCCGCCGCCATCCGCGACGCCCTCGCCCGCGCCGGCGCCCCCTTCGGCCGCGCCTACCACGCGCTCGACTGCGTCGGCGAGGGCGGCTCCCTCGAGGACGTCCTCGCCCCCGTGCTCGGCGAGGGCGGCGGCGGCCCCGCCATCGAGACCACCAAGCGACCCTTCGTCGCGTCCGTGCTGCCCCCCAAGCAAGAGTCCATCAACGGCGTCGACGCGAAGATGACGATGCTGAGCTACTGCCACGATGGCGGCTGGGCGGGCCAGACGTTCGCGAGTATCTGGATTAACGTCATGGCGAAGGGGCTCGTCGAGGGATGGTTCAAGCCGCATCCGTATGAGGTCGTGGAGGGGGGGTTCAATGGGCTGGAGGAGGGGCTGAAGAGGTTGAGAGAGGGCAAGGTGCGCGCGAAGAAGATTGTGGGCAGAGTGAGCGACACGCCTGGCCTTTGAGTGTGCGCTCACCCTTCCTGTGTCCGACAATTTTCTAGCTGCGCTGGGATTCTTGGGGGCGACTCGCCCAATTTTGTAGTATCATGTCTGTAGGATGGAAGAAAGGAAGATAGTAGATGGCAAGGACGAATATACAATAGCATTGTGAAACTCCAAATCATCAACATGGCCTGCCCCTCATCGCATGAGGTCCTTGCCTCCCCCCTTTTCTTATTCGTTTGATACTGAGAAATTCAAACTCTTTATTCATCTAATGTGGCTCCAAGAAACCATCACCAGCTCTGATGGAAGAAGAATCACCCACATCTACACCTTGAGTATCCAGTCCTCCCCAATGCGCGCCCCCACGCGGCCGACCGTCGCAAACGCAGCCCGCCCGTTCTCGGCCGCATGGTACTCCACCTTGACGGCCCACGTCTTCCCGCCCGCCTCGATCTGCGCCTCCTTGACGTCCCAGCTGGGCGGCGCCCCGACGACGATGATCTTATCGACGAACACCTCCTTCATCGCCTTGAGCCACTTGCCGGGCTTGGCGGCCCTGCCGTCGCGCCCCCGCTCCTCGGCGTGCGCGGAGCGCAGCGCGGTGCCGTCGAGGCGGAAGACGCGGTGGATGTACTGCCCCTTCTCGTGGTCGTACGAGTCCCCGTCGTCGACGTACAGCTCGCCGGCCGCGTCGCCCGCCTTGGACGCGGCGACGACGAGGGTGTAGTCGTCATAGCGCATGGTGGCGGAGGAGCGGCGCGGCACGTCGCGCCGCGGGAAGACGTGCCCGCCGCGCATGAGCAGCGGGATCTGGTCGAGCGGGGCGGGGACGGTGAGGCGGGTGCCGGGGGCGGTGGGCAGGAGCGCGTAGGTGAAGTAGTCGTAGTAGACCTCGTCGTCGGGGATCCAGATGCTGGCCGAGGTCTGGTCCTTCTCGGTGACGGGCTTGACGAGCAGGCCGGTCGAGCCGAGGAACATCTGGTCGTCGATGGCGAGGGCGCCCTCGGAGGAGGGGTGCGTCCAGAACATGGGGCGGACGATGGGGCTGCCGTCGCGGTGGGCGTGGAAGAAGGCCGTGTACCACGCCGGGAGGAGGGAGTAGCGCAGGCGCAGCGCGGCGGTGACGATGGCCGTGTACGGCTCGCCGAGCAGGTACGGCTCGCGGCGGCGGGAGTCGATGTGGGCGTGCCCGCGGAAGAAGGGGTAGAAGGCGCCGGCCTGGTACCAGCGGGCGATGAGGTCCTTGTCCGGGTTGCCGAAGAAGCCGCCGACGTCCGCGCCGGCGAAGGGGAAGCCCGAGATGCCCTGGTTGAGGGTCATGGGGATGGAGGCGCCCAGGTGGTCCCACGCCGCGAGGTTGTCGCCCGTCCACATGGCGCCGAGCCGCTGGGAGCCGGAGAAGAAGGACCGCGTCAGGACGAAGGGGCGGCGCAGCTCGCCCTTCTTGCGGGACAGGAGCGCCTCGAAGGTGGCGTTGTGGAAGGTCAGGCCGTTGAGGTTGTGGACGTCGCGGTGCTCCCACTTCTCGTGGTGGATGTTGTCCTTGGGCATGGTCGTCTCGGGACCGTTGAAGACGGACGGCTCGTTCATGTCGTTCCAGATGAAGGTGTTTTCCATGGTGCCCTTGAACGTGTCGTATTTGAAGAGCGTCTTCCACCATTCGATGGCCTTGGGGTTGAAGCAATCGATCCAGTGAGAGGAGCCGGGCCAGCACCATCCCTCGTACGTTTTGTCCTCCTTGTCGTGGATCGCGAGGTCCTTGGACGTCATGGCCTCCACGATGGGGTAGCCATCCAGCTTCTTGATGTGCGGGTCGATGATGACGACGAGCTTCCTGCCGGAGTTGTCGAGCTGCTTGCCCATGCTGATCGGGTCCCCGAACGAGTGGGGCTCCCACGTGAAGTACTTCCTGTCATCCGTGTACTCGATGTCGAGCCAGATGACATCGTAGGGGATCTTGGACTTGTCCATCTTGCGGTCGACGTCCTTGACGTCGTCGTCGGAGATGTAGTTCCAGCGGCACTGGTGGTACCCAATGGCGAACTCCTGAGGCATGGCCGTGGTGCCTGTGAGCTCGCCGTACTTCTTCGCCACGTCCTGAGGCGTCGGGCCCAGCAGTACGAAGACATCAAGGATACCGCTCTCGGACATCCAGTGCGTCGACGTCGTCATCTTGGCGGCATCCGATTTGTGCTGAGCCTTGTCCTTGACGATGTCGACCCAGGTCTCGGCGGCGTTGAGCCAGAACACGCCCACCGACGAACCCGGCCTATGAGCCTGCATGAGCGGGATGGCGCCGTACAGGGTCATCGGGCTGTCGAGGATGTACTCGAACACGTCCGAGTTGTACAGTCGATAAGGCTCCTCGTAGTTGCCGTCCCCTCCACGGGTCTGCTTCAGGGAGAGGGGCCCGGTGTGCTCGGGGATGCCATAGACGTTCTCGTAGCCAACGAAGCTGATGTCCATGGCCAAGCTCTCTGGCCCGCGAGGCTTGGAATCGGTGTTGCCCCCGAAAGTCTCGTCCCACCAGGTCTTCTCGAGCTCGTCCTCCGGTGAGCTCAGAGGAGCCTGGTCGGCGGCGGCATCATCAGCAGCGGCCGGTCTGTCGATCTTGGGCCGCCAGTGCTCCATGTTGAAGAAACCTCGGCTGTTGAACTTGACGTGGGAGACATCGTCCCGCTGGAAGTCGACCTCGAAGGGAGAGAAGCGAATGATGGCCTGTTGGTTGGACTCTGGGCCGTAGCGAATGACGATGTGGTCGTTGTCTTGTCGGACCACCTCGGCGCCCTTGTCCAGGTCGAGCCCGCCGACGATGACCCATTTCTCGGCCTCATTGTAGCGCTCCTTCCTGACGGGGCTGTTGTGTCTGAGCTCGATGTCCTTCTTCTGCCGCCTCTCCTCGTCGATGGACACGCGAGCGAGGCCCGACTTGAGGAAGGACACGGTGAGTGGGAAGCGCTCCTTGGCTCCGCTGGCATTGATGGTCTTGAGGATCACGGCCTCGAGCTGGCCACCCTTGAGCGAGATGGATTCGGGGATGATGGCGTAGGGGGAGCTCCATGTCGCGCCCTGGGCGACGGCATTGTCGGCGTAGGCGCGGTTCCGGTTGCAGAAGCCCGACTGATGGCACTTCTTGAAGTCATGTTCCTTGACAGAGACTGCAACGTGTCAGTGATGGAGATCATCACTAAGAGAGAAGGGGGGGAGTTGGGGGGGGGGGCGATGTGGCCGCGTACACGAAGGCTGTAGCAAGCACAGCAAGGCGAGGAGGAAGCCCAACAGCCTCGTCCACTGCTGTGACGGCCCCATCGCCAAACGCCGTGACTCGGTGACGGCTACTGTGAGCAGGCAGGCAGGCAGGCAGTGCTTCGTAGTACGAGTACTATATTGGATAGCGAATGGCTCTTGATCGAGTCCACGAAGGGACTGTCAAATGAAGTGGAAGTCTGTCTTGTGCCTGGTCCGAGGGTGCTTCGAGAGTCGCCGGGGGCCACGACATTGGACGGCCAAGATTGCACGCTGGACCTCTACCGATACCAGGGACGGTTATTGTCGGTGGGAACGCGCAGCCGACCCGGCTACAATAGGAAGCTAGATAGATATTGCGGCTAGAGGGTGCATGATCCGAATAGGTGTAGGAATAAGGCATTAACGCTATATAAGGGTAATACTACAAGAACGCTACTTATAGCCTAAATTAGGCTAAATTAGCTATGCTAGCTGTACCTTAACAGTATCTTATATATAAATACCCCCTTTAGCCTAAATAGCCTTAGCACTAAATCAATAAACGCTATCCTAATTACAATGTCCTTACCTTTTAACCCTTTTTATTAAGAGTTATAAGCCTATAAGGTCTTCTTAATCCTTATAGGCTTATATTTTTTACTAAAAGGGCTTTATTGCTATATACTAAAAAGATATTATAATCTTTGTTTTTAGTGTTTTAAAAGAAAGTGTTTCTATCTAACTTATACCTAGCTTATTATTTATTCTAAGCCTTATTCTTAATCTCTCTTAATTGCTATTATATAGCTAAGAGAAAGCTTATTCTTAATTATTTTAATTAATTTGTTTTGTTTATCTTAATCGTCTAACTTAAAGAAGGCAAATCTTACTTAATTTAATTATCTTAGTTAATTTAAGGAAAGCATTTGTTGCTAAACTTAATCGTCTTGCTTTAAAGCTATCGTCTAAGCTAAGGAGGTCCCTTAGGAATTGTCCTTTAACAAAGGTATTAGCAAATTCTCCTTTATACGCTTTATATACATTCTATATAGCATTACCTCTCTATCTACTCTACTATACCGTCTCTATAGAAAAAATACTAACGCTAAGGCCTCTAGCCTTTCCTAAATTAAAATCTTATGCTAAGTAGTTTAAATAGCTATTAGTAATCTAAGAATACGTAAAACCTTATAGTATATAAGAATACATTAAACTTAATATTATTATAAACCTTTCTTTTAAAAACTTACTAAAAGATCTTCTCTAGTACAATAACAAGCCTATTCTAACCTATAAGAGCTTTACTATAGAAAGGACTACCTTAATCTTTAACGTAAATACGTATAAGAGTGCCCTCTAAGTATATAAGCTTAAATATAATACTAAAAGAGCAAAAAAAGAAGGTTAGCTTATAGAGTATAATAAGTAATATAACCTTTAGCGTATAAAGGAAGTCTAATACTACTAGATAAAAGATCTTATAATTAATATCTTTAGCGCAATAAAGGCTTCTATTATAAAGCAATACTAAAAGAAAGAAGACTAGAATCTTTATCTAAGCGATTTTATTAACTAAGTAAAAGCAAAGGTTGTCCTTCTTAACAGCTATAATCGCAAAAAAGCATCTTAAACCTTTTAGCGTCTAGCTTAATAGACTCTTAGTTAAAGAGACTAGTTAGCATAGTTTATTTAATTTAAATAAGCTTAGTGTAACTATCTTTAGTATAAGGTTAAGACTATTAATAAGGAAATTACAATTAACCTCTTTCTTTAATCTATAAAGGCTAACTTTCCTTTCTAGGAGGAAAAGATAAGTAATAAGATTAAAGAAGCAAAGCAAGGCATCTTAACCTAGATGCTTAAGATTATCGAGATCGTTGCTAACTTTTATTAGCACATTGCTTATTATTAATAGATTAATAGAGATACTTTAAGAGCTTATGCAAATGCAGCTGCTTATAGGGGTAGCAACAGCAAAAACAAAAGCAACAAAGACCCTTTATTTCGCCCCTAAAAGATACTTAAGTGCCCTAGGTATAGTACCTTACATAGAGGCTAGCTAGATAAGTAGTAGGAGACGTACTAAGGTATACTTGTTATTAATAGGTATAAGGCTCTACTTGTAACCTTTAAGCTCTAAAAGAATAAAAAGGAAGCTCTAAAGAAGAGACTTAAGACTTATAAAAAGGAAGCTATAGCTGTAAAGGCATAGCTAAACAAGATTAAGAAAGAGAAGCTAGTAGAAGTAGCCCCTTTAACCTAGCTAGCTTCCTTAGATCCTTTAAAGAAGAAGAAGCTAAAGAAGAAGGGTATTAATAGCACTAAATCTAAGGCAGCAGAGGCAGCTAAAGACAAAGAAATCGTTTAAATTAAGAGCTAAGGCCTTGCTAAAGTTAGTAACGTTGCTATCTGTGTTCTTAATGTAGCAGTAAAAAAGGAAAAAAAAGATAATCTTACAATAAGAAATGCTATAATCTTTAATTCTAGATCTAATACTAATATCTTTAATAACTTTAACTTTTTCTTACCTAAGTCCTTTGTCTAGGGATACAGAGACGTTGTTAAGGCTAGCGACTCGTCTCTTAAGCTACTTAGCTAAGGAGAGGCTATTATTAAGGTTAATTCTAGCTAGTTAGTAGTAGTCTTAGAGGCATACTATATACCTAGTATATACACTAACATCGTCTCGATATATCTGTTTAAGAAGAACAGCTTTTATTAAGATACTTTAAATAGCTAGATTAAGCATAAGGAGTTATAGAAGGTACTTACTAAGCTTATTCTCGATTATAATTGTAAGCAGTATTAATACGGCATGCCTCCCCTAAGGAAATCTAAGGGAAATCTCTAAGATTTCCCCTAGGATTACCCTAGTAAATTCCTTAGGATTTCCTCTAGCTACTTCCCTAGGGTTTCCCTTAAAAGACTAGCAGTAAATTCTTAGGGAAACTACTAAGAGGAATCGTATATATAGTTAAACTATAAAGATAGTCTTTAATATAAAAGGGCATAGTTTTCTCTTAAGCAATTTATATAACTACGTTTATAATAATAATTCTTTAGTAAAATCCTTAAATAGGCCCCCTTTAACGCCTACTTATATTATTTAGTAGTAATACTATAGATCTTACTAAGATCTAGTATATTAACTGCTTCCTCTTAGAAAAGCTCTTAATAGCCTATAACATTATGCTTAGCGCTAAGGAGTACTTTAGCGAAGCAGCTATTAATAACCTTAAAACTAAAAAAGCTACCTATAACAAAGAGGCATACCTTATTAATGTCTTTAAGGATAAGTACCTGTTTAAACATATTAAGACTTATAAGAAAGCTTTATTTAACTTACGCTTCTTAACCTTTTTCTTAAACATAGAAAACGTTTATAAAAGCTTTATAAAATAGTATTCTAAAGAGTATTAAAAATATAAAGAAGCGCTTTATTAGCGTATAAGATGCTTTACTTATAATACTAACTGCTTAGTATATAACAACCTAACTATTTATAGTATACTAAGGCTAGTATAGAAACCTTAACTATGCCCTTTAAGCTTATTAAACTAGCAATAGCGCTTTTAGCTTAATTCTAATAGCGTTAATAAGGCGTTAGCTAAGATACTTAGTTATTTCCTAGGAAGTATATTATTGTTTCTTAACGCTAGTTAGCTAAGAACCCTTATTAAAGTTAAGTTTAAAGAAAGTATGCTTAATACTAAGAACTAGTTTATATCTAATAAAATTAATAAAATATTCTAAATACCTTATAAGCTACCTACTAAACTACTACCTATTACGCTTTATAAAAAACCTATTATTATAGGAAAAGGAAAAAAGAAAGGCTATAGCTAGCTTAACCTAGCTACTTAATAACTGCTCTTTAACTAAGGACTGCTAGCAAAGAATAACTTAGACCTACATAAAGACCTTATACCTAAACCTTTAACTACTAAGCTAGCTTAAAGCAACAAAGACCTTAGCAAAGGTCTTAACGCTAGCAAGGATCTTAACTTTAGTAAAAGCTTTAACGTTAATAAACCCTTAGCATCTATTAAAAGCAAAGAACTAAAAAAGTTTACTATACTATTAAGACTACTACTACCTCTTCTTTTAAAGTTTATTGTTAACCTATCTAACTCTAATGTTAGCAAAAACAACGCGTTTAACATTAAGCTAGACCTATCTATCTTATTTTACGCTAACCCTTATAACACCTTAGTTTACCTACTATATACGCTTACTCTTGCCTTCTTAGACAAGAACAGTTAATAAGGCTAGCTTAGTAGTAGCACCTAAGACTACTTGCCTTAATTTAACGCTAAAGAAATTAGTAAGTTTAACCTAGCTAGCCTTATAGACCTAAGATTTAATAATATTAAGGGAAACGCTAAAATACTAATTTAAAAGAGCGCTAAGCGCTTTATTAAAGCTTTATAATAATATAAGCAGTATAGCCTAGCTTACGCTAAGATCCTCTTAGCCTATATACCTACCCTTCTTCTAAAGGTAGCTTTTAACTAGTACTCTAGAAACCTTACTAATAGTACCTAGCTTTCCTTATAGAACCTAAACACTAGTCTTACTAAATAGTACGTCTTACTTTAAACTTAGTTTAAGATTACTATTAACGTAGCCTTAGTAGCCTTAAACTATAAAGCATTCTTTATCTAAGACGTTATTAATAAGAAGAACTTATATAACTAGGTATCTTATATATAACAAAAAGCTAAGGCTGCTATCTATAGTAAGATTTACCTCTTAGGAATCTTTTACTAGAAACTTAACTACTATTTATAAAAGGTCTTTTACTAGCTAACTCTTATTAAAAGCATTAACTAATAGGTCCTTAAGTATAAAGTAACCTTCTTAAACATTTATACTTACTATATTAAAAGCAAATAGTACTATTACGTCTATATTAAGGGCAATAGTAGCTAAAAGAAGCTATTTACCCCTTGCTAAGATTACCTTGCTAAAGAACCCTTAGGATTAAACTGCCTTAAGCAGCGCTTATAGGGAAACTTTAGCTATAACTAAGATTAGTTAGCTAAGCTATATAATAAACCTTTATCTTAAGTTAACGCTGTTAATAAGAACCTATACTTAATATTCTATATAACTCTTAATAAGAACAAAATGTATACCCTTTTTAAGGAAAAAATAGCTAGCTTTTAAAAAACTATAGCTAGATAGGATAATAACAACAGCAACGTAGAGCAAGACTAGTTTAACGAACTATATAATAACATTCTCTTTATCCTAGATACCTTAGCTAGCTAGCCTTATAGTACCTTATATATAAACTATAAACTGTTTATTCCTAGAGATAAGTAAAATTATTATCTTATAGTATATTACTATACTATAATCTTTAATAACGTAGCCTTTGCTATTATTTAAACTAGCTTAGTTATTACTACTACTCTTACTAAACTCTTATCTAGACTAAATCTACCTTCCTGCTTTATATACGCTTAGATTTTAGTATATAGTAGAATAAGCCTTAAGCGCTAACGATTAGTTTACGTTAATAGTAAAGCAAGCTATTTAGTTATTTAGTAAAATTAGCTTAACTTTTTTAGTAAAGTTAATATTAACTAAAGTAAGACTATCTAGCTTAGTAGTATAAGCTATTTAAGGACCTTTAGGTAGGTAGAATTTACTGCTTAGATCTTAGGCATCTTTAACAGTAAACTAGTTATAGTAGAAGTATACGTATTAGCATAGATTGTCCTAGAACTTACTACTAGTCTCTTAATTAAACAAGAATTTAATATACCTTATTAGCTTAACGTTATTAACTCTTATTCTAAGGTTATTATTAGCGCTACCTAAAGGCTATAGGTCCTAGCTTAAATTATAAACTAAGGCTTATATATATACCGTTTAGTATGCGCTAAGCACGCTGCCGTTATACCGCTTAGTTTACCTTACTTCCTAGCTATAGAACACTAGCCTATCTTAAGCAGCTAAGATCTTTTCTTTATATCTTATTAATCTTTACTACTAGCTACTATTAGCTAAACGCCTTACTAACTACTTACTTTTAACTATAGGCCTACGCTAATTTATATTTAATAAAATAAATAAATTAAGATTTTTACTTATACTAAGGACTTTATGTCCTAGGATAGTACCTTTATTACTAAAGAGGACCTAAGTATCTTATTAATAAAGATAAAAAAGTTTTTTACTACTATAACTAAAGGATCTGCTAAAGAAATAAAGGTTCCTTTAAAGGACGTTAATATATATTAGCGCCTTAAGATCTCTTGCCTTAAGAACGTGCTTAAAGTTTTTACTAAGTATAGCATTAAAGTATATAAGCTATAAACTATTTTAGTATAAATCTTTTAAAAGATTATTAAATTATACCTTAAGATCTAAGAGGACTATAGTAAGATTTATATACTAAAAAATAACTTCTTTTAAGCGCTTTTAGTTAATAATTAGCAGAACGCTAAAGTTTTCTTTTACGCTTATTTTATAAGAACTAAGGATAAATAGTTTATTAATAAAACCTTTAACAATCTATATAAGCAAGGTTAGTTTAAGTTTATATAAAAACCTTTTCCTTTTATAAGCTTAGTATTTGTTATCTAAAGAATAGTTAATAGTAAGCAAAAGGGATATATAGTTATAAACTTACGTAACCTTAATAGCGTAGCATTGCTAAATGCGTACCTTATACCTTTTTAAGAAAAGATAATTGCTTATCTAAAAGGTAAAACCTTTATTAGTATAGTTAATACTAAAGCCTTTTTCTACTAGTTCTTAGTTTATCTTTCTTATTATAATTACTTTACTATAGTTAGCTATCGTAAACTAAAGCGCTTTAAGGTTACTTTTATAGGATTCTATAACTTACTAGCCTACGCTTAACGCTTTATAGATAAAATCTTTTGCTTTTTTTAGTACTTTACTACTACCTTTATTAATAATATTATTATCTTCTTTAATAACGTAGCTAGCTATTAAAAGTACCTTACTAGTATATTCTAGCTCTTTTCTAAATAGAACGTTATATTATCTTTAGTAAAGTCTTTCCTTAGATATCCTTTTATTTACCTTCTTAGCTTCTACGTTAATTTAATTAGACTTATAAATACTAAGAGTTAAGTTAAGGCCCTACGTAAAATCCAGTTCCTAGATACCCTTATATACCTAGAAAAGTAGATTAGTATAGTTAGATAGCTTAGATACCTTATTCCTTAGTTCGCTGCCTATATTACGCTGCTATAAGCGCGTAAAACATAGTTATTAGCTAAAGGAAAGGACAACAATAGTATGCTTACTAAAGCTAAGAGATATAGCTATATTAAAAGAATAAACTTTATACCTACTAAAGAAGAACTTACTAGCTTCTAAGACGTTACTAAGGCGCTAATTAATGCTAAAAAGCGCTATTATTTTAACCTTAACTATAAGTTATTTATCTAGATTAACGCGTTATAAGAATATAGCATAGGTATAATATTGTTCTACTTAGCTAAGGAATTCCTATATAACCTAAAGAGCTATATTCTATTAGCTATAGTTTAACTAATTATATTTCTTAGCTAAAGCCTTAACGCTACTAAAATAAACTACTAGCTTATAGAGATAAAGGTTACTACCTTTATTTAAGTAATAAAGAAAGCTTATACTTTAATCTAGTTAACCTAAAGTAGCCTTACTATTATCTTAACCGATTACGTAGCTATGTATAACATCGTTTAATAAAAGAATCTTATTTCCTTTAGTACCTAGACTAACAACTAGTTAACCGTAGCCTTACAATAGCTTAGCTAGTTTAATCTTAAGGTTTACTATATCCTTAGAGCTAAGAACCTTATCGCTAACGCTATCTCTTAATTACTAGTAGAAGAAAGAATAACTTTTTATAATAGCTAAGAGCCTAAGCTTAAGCAGGTATAAGAGGATAACGTACTAAGAAACTATATCTATACTATAACTAAGATCTATATTATCTTAAACCTATAAGAAAAGATTATAAAAAGATACTAAAACAACGCTAAGTAAAAGGAAATCTTTAACTAACTTAAAAACAAGAATGCTAAGCTAAGCATTGCCTTTATTTATAACTAAGGTTTACTTTACCTATAGGAGCATAGTAAAAAGCAGAAACTATACGTACTTAAGTCCTATAGTAAAGAGATTATCTATAACGCTTATAAGCAGTACTTTTACGTTAATAAGAAATAGCTAATTAAAGATATTGCTAAATCGCTTACTATCTTTAGTCTTTAAAAGAAAGTTAACTAGTTAGTAGAAAGATATAACGCTTATAAGCAGAACTAAACTAATCGCTAAAAAACGCTTAAAGAGATGCTTTTAATTAAATCCTTAGCTTTACTGTTCTATACTATTGCTATAAACTTTATTGTTAGTTTACTAATTGTAAACGCTAAGAACTTCTTATAGTATAAACCCCTTAGTAAATACTTTAACTACCTTCTTACTATAACTAATAAGTTTTCTAAGATATGTTTACTAATCTTAAAAAATAACTACTACTACGCTAAAGACTAAGCAAAGTTTTTATATACTAAGCTGCTTTACGCTAACTAAGGAGTTTTTTATAAAATTATCTTAGATTAAGACTAAAAGTTTACCTTAGCCTTTTAAATAAGCCTTTAAACTATATATAAAACTAAGCTTCTTATATCTATAGCATAGTACCCTTAGATAAATAAACTATCTAAGCGCTAAAACTAAATAGTAGAAATTACTTTATGCTTTTTTTTGTTTAATAACTTAATAGTAAAATAAATAAACTGCTTTATTGCTTTATAGTTCTTTATAAACAACTTATTTATTACTACTATTAAAATATCTTTAAGTAAGCTAGTTACTAGTTAGCGTATAAACAATAGATAAAGGCATTTAAGAGAAGGCGTTACTAAGGAAAAGCTTAAATTTCTTTAAGAAGAAGCTAAGCTTAGTATTACGTAAGTATAGGCTACTATAAAGGCTAGATATAACTATAAGTACTAACTAATAGAGTTTAAACTTAGTAACTAAGTATAGCTTATACTTAAGAAAAAGTATTACGTTCTTAATCTTAAGATTAGTAAGCTCTAAGAATAGTACGTAGAACCCTTTAAGATTATAAAACGTATTAGTTGCTTTATGTACTAACTTAACTTAAAAAGTACCTTTAACGTTTATAACGTAGTATTAGTAATATAACTTTATCTTATAAAAGCATTAACAAAAAGACTAAGCAGTAACGCTAATAGCTCTTAAGAGGTAAAGTTAATTCTAGACTTTTATATTACTTAGAAAGGAAAAAGGAAGCTAAAGAAATAATACTTAGTTTTATAGAAAGGCTAGCTAAGTTATTATAACAGCTAAGTAAAAGAAAACGTAATTACTACTAATAAGTTAGTTTAAGCCTTTAAGTTAAAGAAAGAAACCTTTAATACCCTTATTAAAGAAATCGTTTATTACTAAAGTAAACAACTATAGTAGTACGCTGCCCTATAGCCTAAGAAGATTACTCTTACTTTTAGCGTAGATCTAAAGGCGCCTATACTATAAAATAAAATAAAGAATACATCTAGCTTAGCTATTAATACGCCTTACTATTATAGACAGCTTCTAAAGGCTACTATTAACAAAAGAAGCTAAGGAATTCTTAGTAAAAGCTAAGGGTCTAAAAAAGCTAATAGAATTCTTAGGTAAGAAAAGGATAAGAGATTAGACAGTAGAAGAAAGCTATACGCTGCTAACAGTAGCACGCTTCTGCTATAGTTACGTAGTAACCCTTATTTAGCTTATAGCTATAGAAATCTAAGGTTAAGAAAATTAAAAAAAAAACAAAGAAAAGGTTTAATAAAAAACAAAAACAATAATAGCTACTTTTATTCTCTTTAAAAGAAAGGACTTTTTTATATATACGCTCTAGAAACTTTTCCTTTCCCTCTTACTCTTTTTCTTTGTTCTTACTCCTATCTTTAGAAATAAAAAGCACTGCTTTATTACCCTTTTATATACTTAATACTTATCCTTTTTCTTATCTTTGCTTATGCTTACTACTATCTAGGTTAAGCCCTTGTTTAACCCCTCTCTCTTCCCCTTTAAAGACGCTAACTTCTACTAGCTTGTTTACTAAGATCTTTCCTATAAGCTCTTTATCTTTACGTAATAAAGATATACTTATATTATTAAGCTATTTAGCTATAAAGACTAGTTCTTAACTATATCTAAGTTCCTTAAGAACTACTTTACTAACTAAGTATAGTAGAACCTAGCTTGCCTTACTAGGTTCTAAACATACGTTAATAACTTAAGACTTAACTAGTAGTATAGCTACGTTAGTAAACGCAGTAACTATACCTCCTTTACCTATAGCACTCCCTTTCCTTAAGATTAATCTACTTCTTTTACTCTCTTTCTTAGATCTATTAGTAACAATAATATACCTACTTTAGTACATAACCTATATAAACAATTCTAACGCGCTGCCTTTAGCAACAGCAATAACCCTTTTAATAAAGCACTAAAGAACCTAGTATATAAAGCAAAAGAAGATAATAACAATGCCTTTAAAGTTACTAGCATTGCCTTTACTACTATTAACCTACTTACCTATAGCTTAAACAACCTTACTAATGCCTTCTTAAGTAATAAAGCTAAGCGTTTTATTAATAAGGTTAAAGGCGTTAATAGCGTTTATAAATTTGTTTATTGCTTTAAAGAACTTATTAAAAAACAGCTACCTACCTCCTCTAGATTAGTCTTTAGCTATATAGGCCTTAACAACGCTACCTTAACCTTAGTAAGCTACGCTAGCCTTTTCGCTACCCTACTACTACGCTTACTCCTAGCTATAACTATAGTTACCCTTAGCACTAATAAGCGTAGCTAGTTTCTTAAGAAAATTACTAATAACGTAAAAAGGTTAACTACCTATAAGATAGTAAAAGTTACTAGTAAGACTACCTAAGCCTTTCTTATTAAAGATAGTATTACTATTAAGGGCACTAAGAAGATATTTTATACTATTTACGCTAAAAACAATACCTTATTACTGCTTTACTATGCTATAGCTTAGTTACTTATTAACTAGCACTATAAGGTTAATAATATACTTAGCTTATAGTCCTTTACTACTTTTATATAAATGCTTAGCATCTTATATAGTATAGTCTTTAATATAGTCTATATAGTTACGCTCCTTTCGCTAAACGCTGTTAAGGTCTAGGACATTATATAAAAAGGTACTAATAACGCTTACCTTAGTAAAGTAAGTAAGCTTAAGAAGCTTATCTTTAATATTACAAAGGACTTTAACGCTAATAGGTAAACTATATATACTTTTACCTTCCTTTTTAATCTAAGCAACATCTAGCTTAACATTATACTAGAATCCCTTTTGCTTACTATAATTAGCGCTAATAGTAAAGCTATCTATGCTAGCAAGCTTAATAATAACAATAACTACCTAATTACTTAAAGAGCTAACCTAGTTAAATAAGCTAATAAAGTACATAAAGAAAAGAAGGCTTGCTATTAGCAGAAGTAGCCTACTGCTAGTAATAACAGTAACAACAACAACAGCAGCGTTAGCGCTGCCTAGCTAACTAGAGCATAATTAAGCGTTATAAATCCTTAGTCCTTTCCCCTTTTTTCCCTCCTTCTCTTTTTTTTCTTTCTTTTCTTTCCCTTCTCTTTTAGTCTTATCTTCTTCTTTTATTATTTCTACTAAATTAAAAAAAAAAGACTTATCTTTTATAATATATCTAGCTAAAAAATAGAAAAGAAAACCTATAAAATAGTAGTTCTTTTCCTTATATTTACCTTTTTTTTTCTTTGCCTTAAGAAAAAGAAAACTTATAAAAAAAAACATAACTTCTTTCTTTTATTCCTACGTTCTATTCTCTTTTTATTTAAAGCAAAAGGAAAAATAAAAAAAAAACTTTATAAGTATATCTACTGTTTCCCTTTTTCCCTTTCTTTTTTACTCTTCTATAGCTTTACGCTAACCTTCTATCCTACCCTATAGCCTATAGCTAAGCTCCTTAGTAAAACAAAACTATAACTTAACATTGCCTTATTCCCTATAACTTAACATCGTTGCTATCCTTATCTTTACGTAACTTAACGTTGCTGTTTCTTTTATTATTTACGTAACTTAACGTTACTATCTCTTTATTATTTATACGTCTAGTCCTCCTTTGTTTTCTTTACGTAGTACTAAAAACGCTACCTTTTTTTCTCTTATTCCTTAGCATTTAATATAGTATACTTTCCTTAAAGAAATCTAAAGGAAATCTCTAAGATTTCCCTTAAGATTACCTTAGTAAATTCCTTAGGATTTCTTTTAGCTACTTCCTTAAGATTTCCCTTAGAAGACTAGCAGTAAATTCCTAAGGAAACTACTAAGAGGAATCGTATATATAGTTAAACTATAAAAACAGTTTCTAATATAAAAGGGCATAGTTTTCTCTTAAGCAATTTATATAACTACGTTTATAATAATAATTCTTTAGTAAAATCCCTAGATAGGCCCCCTTTAACGCCTGCCCGTATGAAGTATATTATTGCTTATTGTATACTAAAGTTAGTAAACTAGATTAAGGCAGCAAGAGCTATAGAAGCAAGTATAATCCCTTTCTTAATAAAGTTATCTTGCTTAAATTCGGAAGGCTCGATTAATGTAAGAAGGTACGGATCGCAGGACCTCTTCCGGACCTCTAGATAAGTGTTACTAACGGCTGTATAAGGCACTTAAGGACTAGAAGGTCTAAGTATAGAGGTAGCGTTGCTATAAGCACTAACGTATAGAGACAGAGTCCGAAAGGTATACTAGAGGGTACCTACTCTTAAAAAGAGGAAAAGAGAGTAAAGTTTATATAATATATACACTTACCCCTACGTTATTTAAGCCCTAAGCCTAGCTTATATAATCTATAACTATATAATAGTTATAAGCTTATATAGTTTAATAAAGAAACTAAAAACTTTTAATAAACTAAGTAGTATAATTATAACGTTAAAAACTTATATTTAACGAAAAAGAGATTATAATAGCTCCTTAAAAGGACTTAGAAAAGCTCTACTTAAAGTTTAATAGGGACTAGTTCTAGTAGATCTAAGTACTTAAAAACACTGCTTTTACGCTTAAAATCTAGTCTAAAGTTAATCTAAGGGTAAACCTACTTAAATATAACCTTTATAAAGCTTTAAAGATGCTAACTATTAATAATACTTATTATTAAATAGCAGCTATAGCTGCCCTTGCTTAAATTTAACCTTAGCAGCGCAGAAACCTTCGTTTAAGGGGAGGTTTAAGCCTTTAGGATAAAGAAAAAGAAATAGACTACTCTTTAACTACTATAGATCTTAATAATATAGACCTAAGAGCTCTTAAGATTATATACTATCTTTATATAAGTAAATATAATACTAAACTTAAAAAACAAAAAAGCAAGCTATAGGCCTATAGCTAACTTAAGCTATAGATAACAAAGACAGTTAACAATAATACATATAATAACATTATATAGAGACTTACTAAAAGCAAAATCGCAGTTATAACTTAGATAATAACTAAAGAGTTAATAGTAGCATTTGCCTTAAGTAAGCACGCTTAAAAGAAGATAGCTTAAGATAAGTATAAGGAGGTGCTTACTAAAGGCTTAAAAGCAAGAAACAACGTAAAAAAGTAAATTAAGAAATTTTAGTATAAACATAGTATAATGCTTACACTTAATCTGCCTAAAGCTTGTTGAAATAAGGGTATAGGAAGATAGAGACTATAGGGTAGGTAAGGACTGTGTGTGTTATATTAAGCTAAGGATAAGAAAAAGGACGCTAGCTAGGTAGGGGATAGCGCCTCTTAAGTACATAGAACACCGTTACCTTAGTCTATCTTTAAATACATAGTAAATACTAAGGAAATAAGATATCTTAAGGTAATACTAATCTCTCTTAAGTGCCTAGCTAATAGGCTTTAAGGTAGCCCCGCTTAGCCCTGCTTTGCTTTACACAGCCCTGCACTGCTCTACTTAGCTACCTCTAGTAGCGTAAGCTACGTCTCTTAGTACATAGTCTTAACACTCCCCTTAATGCCTAGCCGTATAGGGTAAGGCATCTTAAAGCCTGTACTTATTAGCTTGTATAAAGGCCTATAGGGTAGCAGCCTTTGTTAATCTAAGGCTAGGCTTAAATAGCTTGTATAGCTTAGGTAGCTTGTAAGTTGCTATAGCTAATCATTAAAGCTCTACGTTATGCCCTTACTTGTATATAAGGTAGCTAGCTCTTTTAAAGGCTTAAATAGGTCCTCTTCTAGTGTATAAAGCTATTAGTCTTTAAGCTAGTCTTAAGCCTCTTAGCGTATCTCTTTTAAGGTAAGCCTTAGAGCTTTATAAAGGGTCTCTATAGGTAGCCTTTTGTACTTATTAAAGGGGCTTAAGCTTAGCGAGCTATGTAACAAGTTAGGTAACTCTAATGCTAGCCTTTAGTATACGCTTAGGGTAGGTGCCTTATAAAGCTAAGGTTAAGCTGTCGGAGGGCTTAGGCTATAGCTAGAGCTAGAGCTAGACTCGGTGCCGTAGCTAGAGCGGGTGCCGGAGCCGGTACTAGAGCCGGTGCTAGAGCTAGTACTAGAGCTATAATGATCTAAGCTAGCTAGCTAGAGTAAAGCCTTAGCTGCTTTTACGAGGTAAATGTTAGCAGCTTCCGCCTCTAGGGTAGCTTCTCTATAAAGGAGGATCCCTTCTTAGAGGGGCTTAAGGCTTAGGGTAGCCTAGATGCCTTTAATCTTAGGTTAAGGGCTTAGTATAAGGCTTTTACTAAGGGAAGCTGTCTTTGTAATAAGCTAAGGGCTTAGTAAAAGCCTTAGTAAGCTTAGTAACTACTTTAGTAAGTAGTAGTTAAGCTACTAGTAAGGGTCGTTAAAGGTTAACATCCTTGTTAAGGTGTTATCGTGCTAACTAAGGGTTATTAGCTCCTAAAGGCTATAGAGTAGCTCTACCTTAGAGCTATAAGGTAGCCCTAAATAAGGGCTATTTAGCTAGGCGAGATTAGCCTAGCTTCCTTAATAAAGGTATATGTAATTAACTACGTAGGATTTAAAGGGCTAGGCTGATAGTAGTCTGTATAGGCCTTTCTAAAATAAGGCTAGCTATAGCTTAGTTAGTAGCTTAGTAAAGCTATTAGCTACGTTACCTTTTGTATTAATCTACTTTAAGGTAACTAGCTGCTCTTAAACCTTCTCTTTAACATAGCTAAACTTAATTAGCGTATACTTTATATAGCTATATAAGGTAAGGTCGTTAGTAGTAGATATAGCCTGCTTATTGTTATTGTATAAGGTAACTAGAAAATTAATATTTTAGTCTATTTTACGTAATAAGCTAGCTAACTACTTAAGCTCTTAGGTAGCCTCTATAATTGCTATATATTTAGCTTTTAAGGTAGATAGGGCAATAGTACTAGCCCTTTTGCTTTTCTAGCTTATAGGGCCTCTAGCTAATTAGATAACGTATCCGTAGGTGCTTTTGCTAGTGCCCTTATCCTCTACGAAGTTGCTATTGCAATAAGCTATAAAGCGCTATAGGCCTTAAATAGCGTATTTAATGCCTTAGGACTTAGTGCTCTTAAGATAAGCTAATAGCCTATAGGCCCTTAAAAGGTACTTTTTGTAAAGTAGCTAGAAATAGCGTGCTAGAAATTAAACCGCGAAAGCTACATCTAGCCTAGTCTATATAGCTAGATAAATAGCTATGCTAATAATAGCTTAATATAGCTTAGCTTTATTAGCTATAAGTAGTAGAGAGTCCCTTAGGCACGTAACTAGCTAAGGTATAAGGGGTGTGTTAGCTAGCTAGGCTAAGGCTTAGTTAAACCTCTTAAGAGCTTCTTCTATAAAGTACTCTTAAGATAGCTAGATAATCCTTTTTTTAGTATCTTAGATAATATAGACCCCTAGGAATAAGGTAGCTAGGCCCTTATCCTCTATCTTATAGATCCTATTAAGAGCTTCTTTTGTTTTATTAATTAGCCTTAAGCTTAGACTAATTAAGAGGTAGTTATTAATATAAGTAACTATAAAGATGCTTATTATGTAATTGTATAAGACAGCTAAATCTAAGGCTAGTAGCTTAAAGTCTAAGGTAGCTGCTGCCTAATTAAGGGCTTGCTGCTACTCGCGAGATAACTGCTTAAGGCCGTAAAGGGTCTTATTAAGCTAAATAGCCTAATCTAAGGGCTTTAGGGTAGCTAAATAGCCCCTTTAAGCTAGCTTAGTTATCGTCTTAGGATTAGCTTGCTAAATAAACTAATTAAAGCCCTCTAAAAGCTAAATAAAGATATCTTCCTTAAGGTCTCTGTTTAAAAATGCCCTTATAAAGTTAATCTACTTAATTTCCTAGCCTTTAGCTATAGCTAGGGCTAGGAAGACTTGCTATATAACTAGTATAGCTATAGAAGCGAAGGTATTAGTATAATTAAGGCCTTTAATTTGCTAAAAGCCTTAAGCTACAAGCCTAGCCTTATGCTTAGTTACGTGCTTATATTAGTCCTTTTTAAGCTTAAAGACAAGCTAGCTTGTTATTAGCTAGCAGCCTAAAGGAAGGTTATTCTAAGGCTAGAAGGTAAAGACGTCTTAGAATAATAGCTGCTAAAATTTAGCTACTATAGCCTTTAGCTAGGCTAGGGCATTAAGGCGTTAAAAAGCTTCTTAAAAGGTACGAAGCTTATCTTATAGGGTAGGTTTATTCTTAGCTTTTAGGGTAGCTAAGATAAGATTAAGGTTTATCTAATCGAGTAGGTTACGTAGATAGTTGTGTATAGCTAGATTAGGTAACTTAAGGCTTAAAGCCTTATTAGTAAGGTCGATAACTTTAGGTGTAGGCTCTAGCTAAGGGGTCGGAGCTGTAAGTAGGGCTAGGCTAGAGGAAGGGCCGTAGGCTAGACCTAGAGATACCCCCCTTAAGCCTAGGTTATCTAAATCTAAGCCTTTAATAGGTACTTTAGCTAAAAGCTAGGCTTTAAATAGCTAGATTTAGCTAGTCTAACGGATAAGGCGCCTATCGGGTAGCTAGACAAGGTAGGTGTTATAGCCTAAGATAGAGACTAGGTGCCCTGCCTCGGTGCGTAGGGCTAGCTTATAGCCCTTAGCCTAACGTTCTTCTAGAATAAGGATCTCGCATTAGGCCCTTAGGGCTTAGAAATACGATAAATCTAGCTTATTAGTCTAGGCTAGTTAGATAACGTTGTTATAGAGCTCTTCTTAAGCTATAAGATCCTTATTAGTAGCTGCTATAGCATTAACGAAGTTATATACATCCTAGATAACGTAATTCTAGAGGGTATAAGGTAGGCTAGAGCTTATTATCGTAGCCCTAAGTCTATTAAGGATAACCCTAATAGATCTCTTAGCTAAGCTGTCATACAGTTACGGATCGCGAGGGTAGGAGCATAGGAATTAAGGAAGGTTAGCTTAACTAACTAATCTAAGGTATTAAAAGGAGTAAGGCTATATATACATAAGTGATCTCCTTAATTCGAGCCTTTTAGATCTAGTGTATCTAGTAGTTGCTTAGATCTAGTTTAGCAAAGAACAATGTTTTTCTTTTAACTAAGTTATATAATTAGCTTAATCTAGCTCCTTAGCTTATAAGCTAATTAGATTAATTGCTTTACTTCCTTTGTTAATCTACTTAATTTAGTTATTGCAGCCTATAGCACGTCTCCTTTCCTACGCATCTCTTTATATACCTCTTATTTAATAAAGCTATTTATAGCGTTAGTAAATGCTTTTAGGTATACGCAATTGTTATTAATAATCTCTATTAAAGCTTCTTGTTTAATCGTAGCTATTTAATAGATTAATAGCGTTAATCTAATTAGCTTAGGTGCTTAAGGTAAATAAAGTAATTAAGTAGGGTCCTGTTGTTATAGTTAATTAAAATAAATAGAACGTCTTTTTACTTTTCTTTTACTTTAGTAGGTACCTAAGTTATCCCTTAAGTCCTTTTTTTTTAGATCTTAATCCCTTTTATAACCTTTCCTTTTCTTTTTTTAATACTATTATCTTATTAATCTAGCTCCTTTATCTTTAACTAACTATATATATACGTTTAGTAAACTTCTTAATTCCTTAGATCTAATCTATATAAGTAAGTAGTTTATGCCCCTTTTAGTAGAGCATGTTATATAAAGCGCGTTATATAAGGCGCGTTAAGTTCTCTTTGTCTAAGAAATAGTATTATTTGCTCTAGGAAGGAGGGAATAAGGCAGCTAAGTGCTTATTCCTTTGTAATTTAACTAATTAAGCTAACTATAGATTTAAGTAGATAAACAAAATAAATTCTTAGCTTTAAGAGCTTCTTTTTATTCTTAATAATAAAGTCGTTTAAGTTTTATCTAAAACTTGTTTATTTTTTAATATTCTAGCTAAAGAGCGTTATAGCGTTTAGTCTTTGCTTACGTTGTTCGTTGTAGCTTATTCCTACGAATACAAATCTATCCTTTAGCGCCTACTTATTAAAGTAAGTTAATCTTTCTTCTTTATATAACTCTATTACTAATTCGTTTTCCTTTAAGGTCTTATTAAACTATAAGCTTTATTTTGCCTAGATCTACGATTTTTTAATTGCTTACCTTACTAGCTGCTTAACTCTTTCCCTTCTTAGCGTTATTTAAAATCTTTACAAAAAGGAAGTTACTAAGCTAGTCTTTATATCTAAAGGTTTGCTTTACGCTATATCTACTAGCCTAAAAATTATTAAGGTTATTAACCTCTATAGCTCTCCTGCTCTTATCCTTCTCTTAGCTTTAGCTACTTATACTTAAAAGAATACTATCGTTTTAACGCATAAGGTTAGTTAAGTAAATCCTTATGCTTATAGTAGTAAAGCTTATAGTATTGCTTAAGGTAGAGCTTATAGGTAGAAGCGTAAGGTTCGTAAGAGTCCTACCCCTAAGGTTAGCGAGTCTTTTGCTATAGGTACTGTACTTAAAGAAGTAACTCTTTGTTGTTTTCTTAGCCTTAGTAACATTATTATTAAGATTTTAGAGTCTAAGATTAGTTTAACTGCTTTAACTTATAGCAGTACCCTTTGCCTTTGCTTTATAACGCTTTAGCTACGTTTTACGACCTCTACGTTAGTTAATCTTCTTGCTATTGTTTTAAACTCTACGTTTAGCGTTATTGCCTTAGTATTTACGCCTACCTTTTTAACTTTCTTTCCTTATATTAGTTTAGTTACCTTAACTCCTTTGTTTAGCTTAGTTGCTTTAATACCTTTAGGTAAAGACGTTATTATAACTACCTTTATTAATAGAAGGCTAAATTTAAGTACTTAGAGGGGATAGCGCTTTAACTAGCGTTATAATAAGAGTTAGCAGGTTAAGAATACCCCTCTTTAAAATCTTTATATAAACTATATTATAAAGTTTTCTTTTATTATAACTATAACTAATTTTTCTTACTACGTTAAGCTAAAGGAGAATACTATACGCTATAAGAACTACGCTCTTAGCACTTAGTGTACTAACGTATAAGTTATTCCCTTTAAACAATAATATTATTATAGTTTACTAATTTAAGTAAATAGCTTTCTTATTTAGCTTACTAAGAGCAATACTATATTAGCTAATTTAGCCTAAGGCCTTGCTAGCCTTAGAGTAAGTTCTTTGTCTTACTTTGCTTCCTTTTAGGTTGCTTAAGCTAACCCTTTAGTAAAATGTAAAGCTTAAAGCTTATAAGCTTACTTAGAAGTAGAAGGAAGAGCTAAAGTACCTTAGTACTATCTTACCTTACCCTTATAGTATTTTCTTATATACCTTAGTACTATAGTATATAAACTAGTAGTTATAGTAGTAGTAGGCGCTATAATAGTAATAAGTAGCTTAATAGTAGTAAGTAGTTTAGCAGTAGGTTTAGTAGTAATAGCAGGTATAGTAGTTAGCTTAACAGATCTAGTTAGCTTAGTAGTAGTAGCAGTAATAGGTATAGCAGCAGTAGCAGTAATAGGTATAGCAGTAGTAGCAGCAATAAGTATAGCAGCAGTAAGTATAGCAGCTATAGCTAGCTCCGCTGCTGCTACTGCTAGCGCTTACCTTAACTGTTCTAACTAACCTTAAGGCAGTAAAGGTATATTACTTGCTAGTTAACTAAATAGCTGCTAAGAAGGCTAATTATTAGGCTTTAAGCTAGTAGTAAGATAAGTATTTTGTTTTAGGGGAAGAGAGAGATAGAGTAGCTTTTGTAAAGAAGGTATTTTAACGGTCTTTGTTTATAGTTTAAGAAAGGAAATTTAATTAGTATAATAATAGAATATAATAATAATAAAACGAATAGAATAATTTAGGTTTATTTAAGAGAATAAGGGTAGTTATTTTGCTTTGTTTAGTATAGCATTGCTTTACTTTTTTTTTTTATTTTCTTTAGGACTGTTAAGTAGAATTAAGTTTAGCAACTGCGATAAGTTAAAGAGAGCTTAAAAGTGCTTAAACTTCTATCTTAGCAGTACTTTCGTAAGCCTATTAGCTAGCATTTTAGCTAAAGGGATAAATTTAACGTTAATAGCATTACGTTAATATTTTTACTGCGCCTATATGCCTTATATATTAATATAGCGTAGTTTAGTATAAATCTTCTTATCTCTTTTTATTATAAGTTATATTATTTAAAGGTTATTATATCTAAGAGTAAAGCGCGTACTTAGATTAAACTATATCTTTTTAAAGAGTTTTGTTAAGGCATAGGTCTTATAAGCTAGTTAATTTAAGGTAAGGAGCTTAGCTTTAGTGCTTAATGTAGTTACTATATCTTGTCTTATAGCGTTCTATAGTATTAGTCTGCTAAATAGTATTATAATGTATCCTTATAAGGAGCGTTAGGTATCTTTATTGTCTATAAACAAAGCATCGCTTAATGCAGTTAAGATATCTATTTTAGTAGTCCTTTTATAGCTAATTACAAAGAACCTTTTTACGTAAAGATATTTAATTATTTAATTAGATGCGTAATAATATTAATTACTTAGATTTAAAAGGAAGCAAGAAAGGAAAGAAGCTTTATATGCTACGTTTAGTCTTATAATAACTGCTACGTAAAGTATTAAGCTAATCTTTTCTTAATAGCTTTTAATTAATTCCTTTATAGCTTGTCCTTAATTCTTATTAAAGGAGGTTAAGGGTACTAGAATTAAGGGCTACTAATTTCCTTTAGTTAGTCTAAAGCGTTAAGCTACCTTTTCTAGATATATGTTAAGAGAGAGGTATATCCTTTAGCTTAGTTAATCTCGTTATAGTCTAATTCTAAGGAACTAGTTTACGTTACCTTTGTTATATATTTTGTATTTTAAATAAAGCTTCTTAATAATTTTTGTTGCTTAAGCCTTATCGTTTTTATAAAACGTAATAATAATGTTATCTACGTAAAAGATAATAAAGATCTTATAGTCTTAAGTAAAGAAGAGGTATAGTTCTTTATTACTTAAAGCGAGTCTAAGCTATATAAGTATATTTAAGAATTCCTTAAACTATAGCTTTAGTAAGTCCCTTAGGCTATACAATGCTTTAATTAGCTTAAGGCATTTCCTTAGTTTATAGAATCCTTTAGGGAAGCTGTACGTTATAGGGAGTATTGTTTTATTGTCCCTATAAGCGTTTAAGAACGTATTCTTAACGTTAAACTTTTTTAGCTTTATATTAAAGTAAGCTACGAAAGCTACTATTACTTTAAATGATTTTGCTGTAAGTGTTATAGTATACGTACTGTTAATAGTATCTTAGTATTAAAGGTCTCTCCTTACTACTAGCTGCGCTTTATATTGTTTAAGATCTCCTTTTTTATTAAACTTATATATAAACACTTAATAAAGTAAAAGAAGCTTTAACTTTGCCTTTAACCTATCTATAATACGCTACGTTTATTTCTATTAGATAAAGTTAAACTTTATTTAAGCTACTTTTATAAATTTGTTCTTAAGTAGGTAGCTAATTATAGCTTTTTATTTGTTTAGAGGTTATAGTAGCGTGTTAAAGTAACGTTTTTAACTTCCTTTTTCTACTTAAGCGAGTCGTTTTAGTTAAAGTGCTGTAAGTAAAGTAGTAAAGAAGGTAGTATAGCTTTGTATTTCTACGTTAAAGGGTTTCTTAAGTCCCTTTAAGTAATAGAATATGCTAACTTTAAAGCTACTAATAACTATAAAATAAATTCCTTTTAAGCGCTTATTCTTTTTATAGATATAATTGCTTTGTTTTAGTTAAGTAAGGTCTGTTTTAGTCTTTGTTTAACGAGGTAGTTAGGACTAGTTAACAAGTGTCCTTCTTCCTTTTAACGATAAGTCTTATAACTGTATTTTATTATTAATGCTATGCTAGGTTTGCTCTTGTCTTAAGCTCTAATAGTAAATAAGATTAAGAAGCTTGCTAAGAATTATATATATACTTAATTCCTTAATTTAAGCACTACCTATCTTTTTTTCTAGGTTTCTGCCTTAGCTAGCGTTAAGCCCTTAAGTTATCTTAGCGCTTTCTTTAATATTAGATGCTTATGTTAAGGTAGATTATAGCGTTTAGAGTCTTATATTTAAACTAGCTGCTTTAATTTCTCCTTTACTATTAGTATAAGATTTTACTTACTTAACCTTAAGGATTTTTAAGCGTTTAGACTCCTTTTTACTCTTTTTAAGTAAGTTAGTAGCTATATCCTTATGCTTATCTCTACCTTTAAAGTTTATACGTAGTATTAGAATCTTAAACTATATTATTTATATAACTTAAGTAAAAGCATATTAAAAATCTATAAGTCTATTAGTCCCTTTGTTAAAGGACTTTTAGTTAAGTTATTTAAATATCTCTTATTGCTTTTTATTAACGTTATAATCTATAAAGAATTTCTTTTTATTAAACTAAACGTTTTATATTATTATTACGCGATTTACTTGTAGGATCTAGATTTAATATATATTAAAGGTAATATACTTAATAAGATATTTAGTTATCCTATAAGGTATTGTTTTAAAGGCCTTCCTATTCTTTTTAGCCTTTCTATTGTAGTTTAATATAAACGCTTAGTATCTGTATATATAGATCCTGCTTTAGTTTAGCTAAAGGTTCTTATAACTTTACTAAATTAGTAAATAAGTATTATTATAGAACTATTGCTTTAGTTTTTTGTTTAGCGATCTTATATTATTAGCTTTCCTTAGACTTATGTTATATAAATAAGCTACTGCTTAAACTGTCTTAGGCTAGAATTTTGCTAATAAGCTTGCTCCTTTTCTTATTTTAATTTGCTTTATTATTATCTCTTGTTTAGCTTGTTTAGCTAAGCTGTTTAGTTTATAAGTAAAAAGGGGTAATAGTTTAAGGTTAATTCCTTTAGTTTTTGCCTATTATTAAAACATTATAAGTTTTTAAATTATAATAATAGCTTTCTTATTATTTTACTATATTTTATAAATAGCTAATTTATATTATCTCTTTGTTTATCGTTTAAAGTTTAAAATTATATTAAAGATAGAGTAGTAAGATTTATCTATTAATAGAATTACTTAAATCTATCTATTATATTCTTCTTTTATTACTAAAAGCTACTTTAAATAATTAAATCTTTTATTATAATCCTAAAGGTTTTAGTATATTTGCTAAAACGGTCTAAGGCTTTAATGTTTAGAGGTTCTTTAGGAAATAACTTAGGTTAAGTATATCTTTGTATATACTTTATAATTAATCTGCTTTATTCTTTTAATAGCAACGTTTTTAGCGTTTTAAACTAAGGCCCTTAAAGCGTCTAGGCTAAGGTATTTTAATTAAAAGTACTATATATATTCTTTATCTTTTTATAGGACCTTTAGGTCCTTTAATAGCTTCCTTAAGCGTATTAAGCTTGTTTTACTTAAGTTATATGTCTTAAAAATCGCTTAAGGATTAAGGGTTATATACGTGTTGCTTAGGCAAAGGGAAAGGGGCTTATATTTAAGGAAAACTAGGTTATGCTTCTTCTTTAGCTAAGCTAACTTAATGCTTAACTTAAGCTCTTTAAATCTAAGGGAAAGATTATAGCTATAATACTAAGCTCTTGTTTTTACTAACTTTGCTTTTAAAATAATATTTATATAAAAATCTTTTACTAAAGCAACGTTTAATAAAATAAGTAATTTAGTTTATTCTTTGCTTTTTTTGTTTAAGATATTTAAGATTAGTTGTTTACTTTGTTTAAGTACTTAATATTATTTATATCTTACCTTAATATAGTTATTTATGCTACTAAGCATAAAAGTGCTTAGAACGAGTAGGTTTTTATTGTTTACTAGGTATAGCGTACTATAGCTATTAAATATAGTGCTTTTTAAGAAGAAATAAAGCAAATAAGCTTACTAAGTAAAGAATAAGCTAATATTCTTTGCCTAAGGTACTAATTGTAGGTTAAGTAGTGCTGTATTAAGTAATCTAAGGTATTGCTTTCTTTTTTTCTATAGTACTTTATTAAGTATGCTTATATCTTACCCTAAGGTTTAAAGTTCTTATCTTAGCTACTTTTATTCTTTTTTTTTTATTTGTTTAATAATTAAGGTTTAGTTTAACTTATTATAATTTTTAGTTTAAGGGAGGTCTTTAAAGGTATATTAAAGTACTTTATAGGTTTTTAGTAGCTAGTAATAAGTTAATTTATATAGATACTTAGCTTAAGTATCTTTGTTAAAACAACTTTAGCTATACCTTTTTCTTTGCCCCTTTCCTCCTTTTCTTTTACGTAAAAGGGTTAATTCCTTTTAAGAAGTAGTAGCTTCTTCCTTTAGCATAGAAAAGGATTTTACTTTTAAGGAGGATAATTCCTTCTTTTCTAAACGAGCTGCTTAATTAACAAAGACCTAAGCGTAAGACAAGGCTTATAATTTAAGATATGCTTAAAGGTAATAAACGTAGTCTTTAATTCTAAGGAAAGGCTTTTTATAAAGGATTGCTTCTTTTTGTTTTATTATCTTTGCCTTAGCCTATAGGGTTATAAGTCTCTATCTAGCTACCTTTAAGAGGTCTAGGACTATAACCTCTTAGTTTGCCTTAAGGAGTTAATGTAATTTAATATTATTATATACTATTAAATAGTCTTAGATTTATGTTTACTATTTAACTCTTAGCTTCTTAGTATCTTTAAGTACCTTTTAGTAGGTTTATTAAACTGTGTCTCTTTAATTATGTTTAGTTAAGGCAAAGTAAAGCTTTAATCTTTAAACGAGATTCCTTATTATATAAGCTTCTTTGTTTAAGGATATTTAATGTTATATATTATTATATACTATAAGAGAGATAGTTTAAATAATCTACTTATAGATTTTAATATAAGCTGCCTTGTTTTAGTTAAAATAAGTTTCTTTGTATTAGAAATTAATTATCTAGATGTTATATTTCTTTTTTACTATATTAAATAGGATTATTATAATCTCCTTATAGCTTAGTACTACCTTTAGCAAAGGTTTGCTATTAATAGAAGGGTTTTATATACTTTGCTTATATTGTTTTATAACTTTATACTATACTCCTTTAGCAGTAAAAGGTTCTAAGTCTTTTAAGTAATCTATATTGTTTTCTTATTCTTTATCTAGTTTAATCTTCTTTTAAATTATTAGGTTAGTACTTATATTTTTAAGCGTATAGTACTAGTTAACCTAATTCTTAGTAGTTTAAAGAGGAGGTTCCCTTAAGACAGTTAGTTAAGACATTATAAGTTAAATAAAGTAATTTTATAAGATATTTTAAGATAAGTGTTTAGTTTTATAAAAAAGAGAGATTTAAATAAGTAATTTAACTAAAGAGTATAAGTAAAGTTTATAAAGTTAAAAGAATAATATAAAAATAAGGAGTTTAATTAAGAACTTTAAAAGGAAAACGTTAGTTAGATTTAATAAAAGTTACTAGTTTAGAGATTCTAGGCTACATAGGCTTATAACTGTTATATAGTTATAGATCGCAAGGGTAAGAGCATAGGAATTAAGGAAGGTTAGCTTAACTAACTAATCTAAGGTATTAAAGGGAGTAAGGCTATATATATATAAGTAATCTCCTTAATTTAAGCCTTTTAGATCTAGTGCATCTAGTAGTTGCTTAGATCTAGTTTAGCAAAGAACAATGTTTCTCCTTTAACTAAGTTATATAATTAGCTTAATCTAGCTCCTTAGCTTATAAGCTAATTAGATTAATCGCCTTACTTCCTTTGTTAATCTACCTAATTTAGTCATTGCGGCCCGCAGCACGTCTCCTTTCCTACGCGTCTCCTTACATAAGCTATTTTACTTATGCGTATAAGGCGTACTAACGGAAAAGGAAATACCCTTATTCTATAGCTACTCCTATAGGGTAGTTGTAATCTCCTTACTGCTGTTATAGTAGAAGCGTATAAGGTAGCAGCTATAGCGGTTTTTTAAGGCCTTAAAGTAGCCTTAAATAGCCTTAGTTATTATTACCCTACTTTTATTAACTAATTAGATAACCTATCGATAGCAGGTCTTACGGTTAACTAATAGTAGGCCGTAGGGCTGCTAATTATAGGGTAAGGGCTTAATCTAGAAAATGTCTCCTTTAATAACGTTAAGGGCTTATAGCGGGCTAGCTATAGGGTTAGTAGTTAGCCTCTTAACGGTCTTACCTTTAATGTAAGGTAGGTAGACGAAATCCTGCTCCTTAATTAGCTAGAAATTAGGTATACTAGCTAAGATAACCCCTGTCTTTTTTATAAGCCTTAGGCTAAGATAGCCTAGCCTAAGGTACTATAAGTAAGCTTTTCAAAGAAGCTCCTAATAAGGCTCTAAGGCTAGCCTAGGGCCTTAATAGCCCTATAGGGCCAGCTTTAGAGTACTAAGATCCCTTAGATCCTTAGAAATAAGATTATCTAGGGTCTGCTGTAGGGTAAGGACCCTAGGGGGTTTAGAGCGTTGCTAATAAGGCTATAGCTAAGTAAGGTCTTTATATCTACTAGCCTCTTGTTGCGTTAGTAGCTTAAGCCTTATTTTAAGCTGTAGAGGGCCCTAATTAGTTAAATAGATCGGTGCCTAGCGTCCTAGGCGTATAGGGTAGGCATAGTAAGTCGTTAGATTTAAGGGCACTAAAGGGGTCTTAGTGCCTTTAACGGTTAAGAAAAACCTATTTTTCTAGTAATTAAAGAAGGCTAGCATAGCTCCTTACTAACTTATTAGCTTATTCCTTAGAAGGAAGCCTCTTAATTAGTAGTGCCTTAAGCTACTTATAAGATTAAGCCTTACATTAAGGCAATAAAGGGCCTTAAGAAGGTAGATCTTATAATATGTAGCTAGGCTGTAGCTAACTAAGACGTTAAAAGTAGTTATGCTAGATCTAAGGGGCCTTATAGGCCTACTGCCTATTATTATATAGCTTAGGGTACTATTATTGTCTTAATAGTTAATAAAAGAGGCCTTATTATTAACTATATAGACTAAAGCACCTATGTTATATAACAGGCTAGCCTTAAAGGGGCAATTAGCTAAGCTATGTATTGCTAACTTATTAAGTATTACTAAGTTATTAACTTCTAAGGTACTAAAATTAAGATTAAAGGTTACGTATATAGTAAAGGCTAATCTAGTAGCTTATAATAGGCCTGTAGGTGCTTTGCTAGGTAAGCGTTATAGAAGCTTATAAGGCCTCCTGCCTTAATGTTAAGTAGGCTTATTAAGGCTATGCCTTAGCCTAGACCCTTGCCCTAGCCCTTGCCCTTGCCCTAAGCCTTAGCCTTAGCCTTAGCTTGTAGGCTGTCGATAGGGCACTAAGGCCTTAGAGGTGCTTAAAGGCTTAAGGGCCTCTAGGGTAGCCTTTTTCTTCTTCTTATTATGCCCCTTAGGGTTACGTAATTAAGCCTTAAGGGCAGCTTAATAAGCTAATAATCCTTTATGCTAAGTCTCGTTAAAGATATCTTCTATAATTAAGCTAAGGTTTATCTAGTTTAGATTGCTGCTTATAGCTGCTATAAATTAAATAGTACTATAGATTCGTTCTGCCTAAGGCAGAAAAGAAGTAGATATTAGGTAACCAAACGACCGGGGGGAAGTTACGTAGGGAAACCTAGCTATTAAACCTACTTTAACCCCTCTTTAAGGTTACAGCGAACAGTATATAAGGGAGGATAGGTTTGCTAAAAGCATAAAAAGGGCAAAGATTAATACTTCGTTAACAATACCTTTACCTTAAGGCGTGCTATACCTACTATAGTAAAGCCCTTATAACCTGCTAGTAAATAACCCTTAAGCTTGCTTTATACCTTATTACTTTCCTTACTACCTAGTCTTTAATAGTTTAATCTTTCTTTATCTTTCTTATTAAGGTAAGGTAAACTAGTAAGAGGCGATGTAAGCAATAAGAAGTTTATCTTAAGCAACTACTATTTCTTATAATAATAACTTAAAGATAGTTTAAAGCTAGACTACTAAAGGTTTATAAGACTTATAAAGCAATAACCTCTATAATAGACCTAAGGATACCTTAACTTAAGACGTTATCCTTAAGACTTAGGACTAAGTAACTGCTAACTTTAGTAGCCTTACTAAGGAAGAGCTAGATATATATATCTAGGTTGTAGCAAAGGAGCTATGCCTTTAATAGAAGAAAGATTACTTAGCTGCTTTTAAAAGAAAGAAAGCGCTTATCTTAAATGCTTCCTTAAGCATTACTTTCTTTCTTATCCCTATAAGCAATAAGCAACCTTATAGAAAGTTAATAGCAAGACTAAACCTTCCCTTAATCTTATAGTATAAAAGAAAAATATACGCTAATTTTTAGTCTTTCTTTATAATCTTAAGAACCTACTTTTATATCTAACTTAATACTTTTAAAGAAAAAACAATAAAAGTCTTTTATATAGTTATAGCCTTTTTACTAAAGGTTTACTAAAAGTAAAAGACGTACTTTACTACTAGTTATAATAGTAAGATTATAAAGGTTACGTTTAATAAGTTTAAACAATAGCTTAAAAACAGTATTAATAATAGTTTAACGTACTACTTTAATACTAGCATAAAGCTTACTAACTACTTATAGTAAGCTTACTAAAAGTTTATATTGTTTTTAAAGTTCTATAAAAACATTAAGGCAAAGCTCCTAAAACCTATACTACCTTTTTACTAAGTTTATAACTTCTTCTTCTACCTTTACCTTAAGCTACGTAACTAGATACTTTACAGCAAGGTCTTAGTAAACTAAGTAAAAATAAAAAAGGCTAGGATTATTGCTAAGACTTTCTTTAACAAAGAAACTAACCTAAAGCTAGTAGTAATATATAGTTAGCAACAATAGTAAGCAGTACCCTCTATAAATACTAATTAAGAACTTTATACTAATAACGCTAGCCCTTTATAAAGACTTTATAATACCTCTTATAAACTAATCGTTTATTTTAAGTGCTAAGGACTAAGCTACTATAAGTTAAGATACTTTACCTTTAACTATAAAAAGTGTTTATCTTTTTTATATACTATAAGGTTTTATAGTTAGCTACCTTATTAGTAACCTAGAGAGGTAGTTCTTATAGACTCCTTTTAAATTTATAGTAGTGTTAACAAAGAGCTATTAAGGAAGCTTAGCTAAAGATAAAAGCACGCTAGCCTTAAAGCTATTATGCTTAAGCTAGCGCGTATCTAGTTTAACAGTAAATAAGTTACCTTAAAAGTACTCTTTAACTTAAGAAGTAAAGTTAACTTAGTTAGTAAAAAGGTTATAAAGAATACGCCTCTGCTTCTAAGACTTAAGGTCCTTACTATAGCAAAGGACTCCCCTCTTAAGGTCTTTAGAAGAACTATAAAGCTATTTAAAATAACTAACAACTAAGGAGTTACAAAGAAGTATTTACTTTTTTATATAGTAGCAGAGATTAAAAAAGACATAATTTTAAAGATGCCTTAGTTTAAGGCAATAGATCTTTGTATTTATTAAGTAAACAATAAATAGAACTACCTCTTATTAAAGGAAAGTCTTTCTTTAGTCCTTATATCTTTATAGCTAGCTTATTCTATAAAATTCTATAAGTTTTTAAAGATTATTGCTTTTTTTTAGCTATATAACTATAAGACTTAAGATTAAGCTCCTAAGAAAGTTACAGCAACCTTACCCCTTAAGTATTATAACTACGCTAAGGTCTTTAACAAGGAAGAGGTAGCTAGGCTAGAACGTTTAGCTAAACGAACGTATACTATTAACCTTGTTAAAAACCTTTTAATGCCTTAAGGACCTATCTACTTACTTATAAAAAAGGAGCTTTAAGTTTTATAAGATTACTTAAACAATGCTATAGCAAAAGGTTAGATCTAAAGGTTAACGAGCCTTTGTAGCGCCTTAGTACTATTTGTCCTTAAGAAAGGAAGTAAGCTATAACTCTATGTTAACTACTATACGCTAAACTAGATAACTTATAAGAATAAGGTACTACTCCTTTTAATTCTAAAAATCCTTAATTAACTATAAGAAGCAATAGTATTTATAAAGCTAGATCTAAAAGATACATACTACTAAATACGTATCTGCGAAAGTAATAAGTAAAAGATAGCCTTTTAATGTAGATATAGCTACTTTAAGTACTATATAATGCCCTTTAGACTTACGAACGCCTTAGTAACCTTCTAAGAATACATTAACAATGTCTTATAAGGGTTAATTAACTATATTTATATCGTTTACTTTAATAATATCTTTATCTATAGCTAAAACCTTACTATGTATATATAGCACGTCTACTAAGTCTTTAAAAAGCTATAAAAAGAAAGGCTCTTTGCTAACCTCTTAAAGTATAAGTTTAAGGTTAATATAGTCTTATACTTAAGATTTATTGTTTTTTTAGAGGGGATCTATATAGAAAAGGATTAGGTTAAAGCTATTATAGACTAGCTATAACCTTAAAGCGTATATAACGTAATATTATTTCTTAGCTTTATAAGGTTCTACTAATAATTTATTAAGAACTATAGTAGGATTATAGTTCCTTTAATAAATATTTTTTAAAGGAAATAAAAAAGGAACTTTAAGCTAAGCTTTAGCGAACTTATAGCGTTTAATAAGTTAAAGTAAGCTTTCTTAAAAGAACCTATCTTAACTTACTTTAACTTAATACAACTAACTTAAGTTTAGACTAACGTATTATAATTTACAATTAGCGCGATCTTATCCTAAGAGACGCAAGGAGGTTACTAGTACCTTATAGCTTACCTCTTAAGGAAGCTAATAGGGCTAGAAATCTAATACTTAACACTAAACGTAGAAATATTAGCTATAGTTAAGGCGTTTACTATATAGCGATACTACTTTATGTACGCTAATAAAAAGATCTAAGTTATTACTAACTACCTTAACTATAGTTACTTTATAAGGAAGTTAAAACTAGCTACTAAGTAGGTTATAGCTATAGAGAAGCTATCCCCTTTTAACTTTTAGATTAAATACTAACTAAAGAAAGTTAATCTAGTAAATAGCTTATTAAGAAGAGTAGACTATAAAGATAGAGGGGTAATATAGATAAAACGTAGAAGCGTACTCTTTACGTTCCTTTAGCGATTTATAAGCAAAGCAGGATACGCTAAAGACAAGAAGACTAAGCTAAAGGGTAATACTATGTATAGAGTAGGGTCTCTGCTACTGCTATAGAGTAAAGAGGTTGCTATAAGCTTATATAGTTCGTAACTATTAAACGCCTTACTTACTAAATAAGGCATACTTATAGTATAAGTAGCTTATCTTAAGTAAAAGCTTTAGAAGGAAAGGACTAAGGATAGTAAAGAGTTAGACTTAGGGTTGCTTTAACTTTATTAAGAGCTTGCTATAACGTTAAAGGTAGACTTAGTCTCCCTTAAGGAAGCATTCTGTTAAGCGTAAAAGAAAGACGCCTTCCTTGCCTTAGATAAAGTTATAAAGGAAGCTTAAGATAGTTTAAAAGGAAGTTAAAGTTAGTTTAAAAGGGTTAACTAGCTTATCTAGTTTAAAGGAAAGATTTATATACCCCTTAAGGTAAGACTAAAAATACTAATGTTATTCTATAATAACTTAATAAGTAAGCATTAAGGGGTTAGCTATATACTTGCTAAAATAGCAAGGACATACTACTAGCGTAGCCTAAGAAAGGACGTTAAAAAGCATATCTTTATATATATTAAGTATTAACTTATAAAGCTAAGGTACTATTAACTTTATAGCGAACTTGCTTTGCTGCTTATACTAGCTAGGCTATAAGAAGAAATCTTTATAGACTTTATAATAAACCTCCTTAAGGCAAAGGGATAGTACTAATCCTACGACTTAATTTTAGTAGTAATTAATAGATATATGCGTTACGCTTTTTATATACTAACCTATAAGCAAATTACTAGCAATAGGCTAGTAAACCTTTTCTTTAATTATGTCTTTAAGTTCTTTAGTATACTTATAAGAATTGTTATAGATAAAGGCTTTGTTTTTATAAGCTAGTTCTAGCAAAGCTTTTGCTACCTCTTTACAATTAAGCAGCAACTTAGTACTATATTCTACCTATAGACTAATAGCTAGATAGAACGCTAAAATTAACTTATTAAATACTACCTTTAAACCTTTTATACTAAAGACTAAGCTAACTAAGCTAATAACTTCTTACTAGTATAATTCGCTTATAACAATGCTATCTACTTAGCTACTAGCAAAACACCTATATACCTACTTCTAGGTCTATACCTATAAGCCCTAAGGAATATGCTTAAGTAGTTAATCCTATTAAAGGACGCTTAAACTTAGCTTAACGATTTATAAGCTTTCTATAAGCTTATAGCAACCTTAATAAACAAAGCTAAAGAAAGCTATAAGAAATAGTATAACTAAAAAAAGGAAAAAGTAGACTTTAAAGTAAAGGACTAGGTCTTACTTTCTATAAAGCACTTAAACCTTTAGCAACCTAGCTAAAAGCTTATATAAAGGTATATAAGGCTTTACTAGATTAAGAGATAGGTTAGGACTAGTAGCTTAGCTTTTTAACTCTAACTACCTTTGTCTATTAAAATCTATAACGTATTTAATACTATAAATTTAAAACTGTTTAATAGTAGGAAAGGTAAACTAACTAAGCTAATAGATTACCCCTTCTCTATTAATAAAACCTTTAAGATTAAACGTATACTTAACTATAAGCATAAAGGCTATTGCTACAAATACTTAGTTAAGTAAAAGGATTACTTTAACGATAATAACTTATAGTATACTAAGGGTAACTTTATAGTAACTAACCTACTAGCTAACTATAAGGTAGTATTACTAGAGGAGGAGTACGTAAAGGTACTAAAGGAAAGAAGAAAAAAAAGGAAGTAAAGAAAAGAGTTAATTTCCTGCTACTAAAGCAGCTACTTATTAACTTAATAGCGAACTACTATTAAACAACTAGCGTAGCATTATCCCTTTTATACTATTAGCTATATATAAAACAAATTTTTTTTTTTTAACTACTTTTCTCTTTTTTATTTATACCTTTGCCTTAAAGCTAGGAAGATAGCAAGCTTTTAGCGAACCTATTATAAAGCTTAGTTAGTATTAGTATTATCCTTATAGTTATTAAGGAATTTTAAAACGCTAGCTAAAGACGTAGGGCTAGTATAAGCTAGTATATAGATCTTATCTTGCTTTAGAGTTGTACTACTAAAGGCTAGCTTTATATTATATGCCTTATTAATAGCTTATAAACTATTAGCAAAAGAGTAGCAAAGCTTATAGTAAGTAAAGACTTACGTTTTGCTTCTTAACCTTAATTAACGCTGCTATAGTAAAGATATTAGCTATATTAACCTATACGCTTAAGAGCGCTTCTTATATAGCGTCTTTACAGCGAACTACCTACTCTGCTAAGCTATTACTTTTTAATATATAATAAAAGCTTTTATAGTAGTAGACTTAGTAGGCGTAGATAAGGTTCTATAGAAAATTAGCTTAGTAAACGCTTAGCAAAAGAGCTATAACTTATTAAGCGTAGCTTAGCCTCTTTGCAAAGGTAACAAAGCTTAAGGGCATCTTTATAAAGGGCGCTATAGCATAGGTTATATAGCTTATTGCTATTAACATAATAAATGTACTTAATGCTCTTACTTATTTAAATTATTAGTAAAAGCTTTATAAGGAAAAGGTAGGTACTTATACTTTAGTTGTTAATGTAGGGTAGCAGAGCATTGCTATAGGCAGGGTCTTAGTTATAATAATAAGAAAAGCAGTAGCAGCAAAGGACGTAATAGCTATATAAATTAGCTTTAAGCCCTTAGAGAAGAGAGAGGAGGGTATATATAGCTTATATACTAATAAAGAGTTAATATCGTTGTTACTATTAACGTTAAGACTAAAGCAGTTAAAATCGTTAAAAACGTTAAGAAACTTAAAAGGACTATATAGCAGCTTACTACTAAGCCCCTTAAAGGTTAAAGGGGGAGTATTATTGCTAGCAAGGGTAGTAGCAATAGCAGTAGCGTAAGCTACTATAGCTACTTAGCTTGCCTTTATAACCTTCTTTTTTAAGGGTATTATAGCGATCTATAAAATAATAAAGATAAAGTTAAATAAATCCTACAAAAGTTAGTATATATAGCAAAGCAGCAGCAAAAGAAAGGATAATATACAAAAAGGTTAATAAGGGCTTAGGAAAGGCTTAACGAAGTAATAGTAATAATAAAAGAAAAGAAAGGAAAAAGGAAAAGAAAAAGAAAAAAGAAAAGGAAATAGGTAGCTTAAAAAGGTAGGCGTTTATAAAGGAGCTTTAAAGGACAAAGGAAGTAGCCTAAGCCCTTAACGCGTCGTACTGCTTAGAGTAAATAAGAAGTAAAGGCATCTAGCTGCGTTAAAAAGGGAATAAAGAAACAGTACCTTATAGCTTGCCTACCCCTAACTATAATAGAAGGTTATAGCAAGGTTACTATAAGGTTATAAAACAAGGCAGCTCTAGCTGTTTAAGCACTAACCTTAAGGACAAGGTTGCTAAAAGAAAGGCATCCTATTAAGTAACTAAACAACTAAGGGAAAGTTACGTAAGGAAACCTAGCTGTTAAACCTACTTTAACCCCTCTTTAAGGTTATAGCGAATAGTATATAAGGGAGGATAGGTCTGCTAAGAGTATAAAAGGGGCAGAGATTAATGCTTCGTTAACAACACCCTTACCTTAAGGCGTGCTGTACCTACTATAGTAAAGCCCTCGTAACCTGCTAGTAAACGACCCTCGAGCTCGCTTTATACCCTATCACTCTCCTTACTACCTAGTCTCTAACAGTAGATAAGGCTGTTATATACTAATTAACTTAATCTTTAATAGCAATAATAACCTTAGCTATAGATAGCTAAGCTAGATAGTTACTAAATTTAGCATTAAAGTTAGCTAGCGTTCTAAGGTAGCTACTAAAAGATAGGCTATAAAAGCCCCTATAGAGGCTCTCTCTTTTAAGACAAGTAAAATAGGCGTATTAGCGCTCTAATTTAAGATAAGCTTAAGTAAGGCTATTAATCTAAGCTATTAATTAGGCTAGGCTAGGGGCTAGGCTATCCCTTAGGATTATAAGGAGTATAGCTTTCTTAGCTATTAAGATAGCCTTAGCTAAAGCTAGGTTATTAACGAATTCTTAAAATTTAATAGCTTAAAGCATAATAGTAAAGGTCTGCTTCTATTAGTTATAATTCTTAGGTCCTACTAATTTAAACAAATTAAGGAAAACTAAGGCCTTCCTAGAAGCCTCTTAGATAAGGCTAACGTTTAGGGTAGCTAAGGTTATGCTGCTAGTGCTGCTAGTAGCCTTAACTAGTAGCCCTTGTTATAGCTAGTTAACTAACTTCTATACTTCTTTAAATAAATAGATAATCTAGCTATCTAAGGTAGCTTAGTAGGTATCCTAAGCTTATAAAGCGTTTCTTAATGTACTAATTTAAAAGCTTAGATTAGTAATGCTGTTATATAACTGCTATAGCCCTTAAAGGACTTAATTAAGGTTAAACCCTGCCCCCTATAGAGGTTATGCGCTAGCTATCTAGCTAGTGCTTACGCGTTATAGGGTAAGCTTTTAATTACGTAATCTAGGGTTACGTAATAAGGCACAAGGTTAAGAGTTAAAGTGCCTTTAGGTGCTATTTTTAAGTTACGTAACTAGGTTACGTAGTTTAATCTAAGATAGTAAGGGGTATAAGGTAGATTACGTAATATAGCTACCTTTAGGGTAAGCTATCTAGCAGGCTATAGCTAGGTTACGTAATATAGCTATTTCCTTAAATAGGAAAAAAGATATACCTGTAAGTCTCTTTACAGGCTTATAACCTATTAAAATAAGAGTATAGGAAGATAGAGACTATAGGGTAGGTAAGGACTATATATATTATATTAAGCTAAGGATAAGAGAAAGGACGCTAGCTAGGTAAGGGATAGCGCCCCTTAAGTACATAGAACACTGTTACCTTAGTCTGTCCTTAAATACATAGTAAATACTAAGGAAATAAGACATCTTAAGGTAATACTAATCTCTCTTAAGTGCCTAGCTAATAGGCTTTAAGGTAGCCCCGCTTAGCCCCGCTTTGCCCCGCACAGCCCCGCACTGCCCCGCTTAGCTACCTCTAGTAGCGTAAGCTACGTCTCTTAGTGCATAGTCTTAACAAAGCTAAAGAGCTTATAGTAATTAAGAACTTTTTTTATACTACTAAATAGAAATTTAAGCTTAACTAGTTAGCAAGAAAGCTTTCTAAACTTAATAAAGCAATTGTAAAAAACAACGTCTTAAGCATTCTAAAGCTTAACGAGTATATTAAGTTCTTTAAGGCTAAGATTTAAGTAAAAGGGAAGCGTTCTTAAATCTTAATAGCTATTATTAGTAAAAAAAGCAAAGAAACTGCTACTTTATCTATAACTATATTAACCCCTTAACCTTAGGTTAAGAAAGAAAAGAAAGCTTAGTTTTTGTTTCCTTAGTAAGGAAAAGGAGAATTAAGCTATAGTAACTTTTAAAGCTATAAGAGAAACTAAGGTAAAAGGGGAAGAAGGGCTTGTAAAAGAGGACATAGAAGCTTATACTTAGCTAAAGCAATAGAAAGTTTCTACTATACGTACCCCTATAGAATCTTATATTAGTAAAAGCCTAAGGGGTATAGAGACGTTAAGTACGCCTTTAGAAGAGTGCTTTATCTAAAGAACTTTAAGCGTATAAGTATAGTGCTTAAGAACATTAAAGGAGATAAGTAAGCTAACCTTTAAGCAACCCTTAAGAAAGCAAACTAAGATATAAAAGGGATAGAAGCTTTTAACTTAAAAAAAAAGAAAGTAAAGCTCCTTAGATTGCTTATAGTAACCCTTATTAACCCTATAGATCTCCTTTGTTTACTTAACATAAGTATGTTTATAACTATAAGAAAGCGCCCCTATTACCTACTCTTAAAGAGCACTATCTTTAACAATTATAGTATAACTTACCTTATTAACGATTAAGCCTTACTAGTGCTTAACTTCTTTGTTTTATATAACTTAAATAAGGTTATTTAAGCAGGCTTAACTAATTTTTTTGTCCTTAGAAGAAGGAAATAAGTACTTTAAGGGGTACTAAATAGAAACTATAAGGAGAGGACTAAGGATCTTAAACTTAAGAACGTTATAGTTATAAAGGGCTTCTATATAAATATTATCTTAGAAGCTAAGCTATCTAAGGCTAAAGTATAGTACAATAGCTTTAACTATACTTTACGCTTTAAAGACTTAAAAGTAAGTATAGTAGTCGCCTAGCTTACTTACGCCTATAGCCTTGTTTTTATTAAATATAAGCCTTATTCCTTTTATCCTTAATATCCCTATAATCCTTATCTTAACGAATATATAGCTTTTAAGCTTAGATTAAGCATTCTTATAGTTTAAAAAAGACTATTAAAAAACTTAGTAACCTTAAAGGAAGACAAAAAAGAGCTTTAGCATTTACGCTTAAGATACCTTAGTCCTAAAGCACTAAGGGCGCTTATCTAAAACGCTTATAACGTTAAGATTAAGGGAACTAAACGCCTTAAGTATAAGATTTATATAAAGACTTATACTACTTAGGTAGTATCCTAAAGGACCTTAGAAAGGCAGAGTATAAGGCCTTACTAAAGGATCTACTAAGACCTTTAAGAGTATAAGGAAAGGTATAATAATGCTTAATAGCTTATAACAATTAAAAACAAGTATAGTAAAATAATTAACGTAAAACTACTCTTTAATAAGACTTATAACATAGTCTTTAACTTGCTTTTCTAATTTAAGAAGAAAGTTAAGAGGTAATATAGACTTACGATTTATAAGATCTACTAAAATAATAAGAAAGCAGTAATTGTAATTAAAAAGCTTACTTAATACTAAGAATAAGTAAACTTAAAGGGCATTAATCTTAAGCTTATACTACTATATATATATAAACTAAATAGTATAGTAGAGTAAGCAAGGCAAGAGATTACACTTAAGTAGATTAAAATACAAAAGGGAGCCTATCTACCTAAGGAGCTATAGCCTAAGACCGTAAAGGCAGCTGCTTATCTCTATAACATTAGTTCTTCTTAAAGCAATAGAATAAGAGCCTTAATTAATAAGCTTAAACAGTAGTTCTAAGATAACACTTTAAACTTAATTTATAATTACTTTGTAGACTTAAGGCCTAGCTAAAATAGCATTTACGCCTATAGCTATAAAGTATATTACCTTAATAAAGATTATAAAGCAAAGAGGAATTAAAGGTTCTTTAAGATAAGCTTAAGAGTATATATTAGCTATCTTATAAGCTACGTTTCTTTAAACATATATTAAGTATAGCTTCTTAATAAAGAATAAGTTATAGAATTAAAGAATATAAAGTTTAATAAATACTATTTCTTTAATTTATATAATAAAGATAAGCTAAAGCTTAAGATCTTTAAACTTAATTAAGAAAGATATAAGATTAAAGAAGATAAGGAAAAAGACTATATATAGTATAGAACCTTTCTTTAAAAGCAGCTAAGGAAGCTCTCGTTTAAGATCTAGGTATAGCAGGCTATACCTAAGGGGGCAAAAGAAGCAAAAACAAAGGTTTTAGCCTTAAACAAGGAACTCTTAGAAGAAGGTAAATTATTATAAAATAATAATAAGACAAAGGATTCTTAAGACTATACTTTAGTACGTAAAAAAAGAGCTCTTATAGGACTTTAAATACCTTAAGAAACTCTAAGAATTAAAGCAAGAGCTAGATTAAACACTTATACAAAGACTATAATAAGTCTAGTAAAGAGTTCTAACTAAGCTTAAGAGGATATAGACTAAACACAAGAAGTGCTAAGCTTATGTAACGACTAACACTAGATTAACCCGAGGTTACGTATATAGTATAGCATATATCTTAGACCGATTGCACTTAACGTAATCGGGCTAAGTCTTAGTTCTTATATATAAAGACCCCTACCTTTTCGTATAATTATTATACAATACCTTCGCGACTGTCTTACTTAATAACCTAGTATATTACTATTATTGTTACAAATCCTAAGACTTCTACTGTTATTACTTAAGAAGTTATAATAGTAAATATATAATTATATTAAGAAACCTTAGCGATATTAACTAATCTAATTGCTATAAAGGAAGGTAGCAAATCTTCTTTTAGTAGCGAATTTCGTTTATAAACCTACTAAGACTCCTTGTCTTATATTAGCAGAGGACAAAAAAAGTCTTATAACCTTAAGAATTCCCTACGTAACTAGATATACTAATTAAAAGAGCAAATTTAGAATCTTTATAAGCAGTTAGCATAAATAACTTAAGGAAATTAAAGGGATTTTAAGGACAAATTAAACGATTATAAGATTAAAGTAGAGAAGTTTACTAAGTTTACTTTAAATACCTTATTTTATAAGAAAGATAATTAGCTTAACGATCTACAAAGAGCATTTAAAGGGGCTAAGAAAAGATATTAAAAAGATTCTTAAAAGATCTTATTAGCTTTAGATTATATAGATACTAATTATTAAGTAAGATAAGATCGTTTCCTTAATAAATAACCTAAAGAAGAAGTACGTTTTACAATAAAGAATAATTAGATCTAGTTTAAAGCATAAACTACTATACTACTTTAAGATATAGAGATTTAAGAGCTATTAATTATAGGCTAAATTAAAAGTATAAAACAGTAAAACAATTAATCTTTAAAGGATTTTTATATCTACTTAAACTCTTTAGAAAAAAACTTTTTTTAAAAGGACAAAAAAGAAAAAGCTTTCTTTTTCTTTGCTAAACTATAACCTAAGCTTAAGAATTAAATATTAACTTAAGGTTTATATCTATTAGTAGAAAGGAAAGAAATAGTTACTTTTACTACTTAATTCTAAGATACTATAGCAAGAAAAAGAAAGGACCTAAATCCTTATAAAAGTTAATTAAAAAGGCTATAAGGAAGATATAGGTTTAAAGGAAGAGGTTAAGCATAAGGCGCTTATTAGTAAGTATAGTTAGGTAATAAAGATACTAAGACGATTCTTTAATAAAATCTAGTTAAACTAGATAAGAAGGTTTTAACTTACTATACTTATAAAAGCAAATTTTATTTTTAACCTTAATGTCCTTAAAAACCTAAAATTAATAACTTAAAGGGAAAAGGAAAGAAGTTAAACTAATAACCTTTAGTTTAGCTTAATCCTTTAAGGTTACTTTACGATTTTTTATACCTGTTTCTATACATAAGACAAAGGATATAAGAATAACTGCTAACTTTAATAGTAGAGCTAAACTAAACGCAATTAGTATTTAATTTGCGTAAGAATAAGGATTAAAAAAATTAAATAAAATAGTACCTTACCTTAATAACGTATTACAAAGAAAAATTAATACTTTTAAAGTATAAAGTATACTAATAACTTTAACGGATTTAAGAGGAATATCTTATACTATTACGTAAAAATGTATAAGTATTAAGAGAGAAGAAAATTTAAGTCTTATTTTACTTTTAATAAAGATAATAAAAGATAAACTTATTTACTTATATCTATACAATAAAAGTTAGTAGTTTAAATAAGATTTTACGAAAACTACCTTAATTTTAGTTTAATAATTTAAAAAAAAAAAAAGAAAATCTTAAGCAACTATAGCAGCAATTATAGTAGATCTAAACCTAATTCTACTTCTAGACAAAGAAAAGGTTAATACTAATAAATAAGGAAGACCTAAAGAATTAAAGGCATTTAACGATGTCTTTTTAATAAAGAATTCTTATCTCTTACTATATATTAAAGGAATAGATTATATAATTAATCTTATAGAAGGAGAAAATCTACTATATAGACCTATTTATCCTTTATTACTAGCTAAACTAGAGTTACTCTGAAAATATTTAGACGAAAACCTTATAAACTAACGCATTAGACTATCTAAGAGTCCTACTAAAGTACTTATTTTCTTTATGCTAAAGAAAGATAAGAGCTTACGCTTAGTAGTTAATTATTAAGGATTAAACAAGGTTATAATTAAGAATTAATATCTATTACTGCTTATTGCTAAATTAATAGATTAAATCTAAGGATACTAATAGTTTACTAAAATTAATATTAAGGATATATATTACTAAATACGTATAAAAGAAGGCGATAAATAAAAGACTACGTTTTATACGTAATATAGTTACTACGAATTTATAGTTCTTCTTATAGGATTAACTAATACGCTTACTACGTTCTAAAATTATATTTATTTAGTACTTAGTAATTTACTTAATACTATTTGCATTGCTTACTTAAATAATATTTTAATATTTTCTAAGACTTAAGAAGAATACATAAACTATGTATAACAAGTACTTTAGAAGCTTTAAAAAAGTAAGCTTTACGCCTATCTAAACAAATGCTTATTTTTTAAGAATAAAGTTACTTTTTTAAGCTTTATTATTTTAAATAAAGAACTAGGAATAACGTAAAAAAATGTTAAAGAAATCTAAAATTAGAAAGAACTTACGTTATATTATAATATCTAAGTATTTTTAAGATTCTATAACTTTTACTATAGGTTTATTATAGGATATACTAAATTAGTAAGACCTTTATATATATTGCTTTAAGGATTAGTAGGTAGTAAGAAGCTAAGGTAAGTATACTTAAATAATAAAGAGAAATAAGCGTTTTATACCTTTATTAATGCTTTTTAATATATACCTTTACTTTAATACTATAAACTAGATTAGCTAATACGAATTAAGACGGACGCGTTAAGGTTTATATTAGTAGCTGTTTTATCTTAACTAGATTTATAAAGGAAATAGTATCTAGTTGTATTCTTTTTAAGAGCATTTTATAGTTTAGAATTAAACTATAGTACTTTTAATTAAGAGATGTTAGCTATAGTAGAAGCGTTTAAATATTAAAGATATTATATTAAAGGAGCTTATAAATTAGTAAAGGTTCTTAGTAACTACTAAAATCTTTAGAGCTTTATAAAGCAATCTAAGCTTAGTAGTTAATAAGCTTGTTAGTGTATGTTTTTAATACTATACAATTTTACTATTAAGCATTAATCTAGAAAAACAAATCTAGTAGATAGTTTATTAAGACAACCTAACTATAAGTTAGATCGTCTTAATATAGTAGAATTTTCTATAGAACTATAAAGATAACTCTAAGCAGTATTAGAAAGGAGACAAAAAGGTTACGATTCTTTTACGTTTTTATATAGTTAATGTATAGATATATATAATAAGATATTTAATTAAGGACCTAGATATATATAAGCAATTACTTAGAATAAAGCGAAAGAATCGCTTACTTATTAGAGCGTATACAAACTAGTATAAGACTTATTGCTTTAGCTTATTAAAGACAGTTAATATATAGATTCTAAGATTAAGCAATTAAAGCAAAAAGCTTTAAATAAGTAAAGCGTTGATTATAATCTGTTATTGTTTAAAGGCAAAATAATAATTTTAAATAAAAATCGCCTTTAAAACGAGCTGTTATAGCTATACTATAATAATCTATTAGTAGGTTATTTTATAAAAGCAAAGATAAATAAGCTTTTGTTTAGAAGATTCTTCTAAAAAAATATATAGTAAGATGTTAAAGAATATATTAAGTATTGCTAAGTTTACTAAAAATAAACAGTAAAAAGGCATTAACCTTTTAGCAAACTTAAATCGCTGCTAATTCTATTATAACTTATAAAAGAATTAATAATAGATTTTATTATAGGACTACTAAAAGTTATTTTTTAAAATAAAAAGGTTAATAGAATTTTAGTTATTATTAACTGTTTTACGAAATTTGCTTTATATTTTATAATTTCGTTATATATTACTACTATTAAACTAGCAAAGCTTTTTTATAATAAGGTAGAACTCTAATATATAGGTTTACTAGATAGTATAGTAATAAACAAAGGATCTTTGTTTACTAGTAGATTTTAGTTATCTCTTTGTTACTATTTAAGGGTATAAAGACGTCTTTTAATAGCTTTTTATCTTTAAACTAATAGATAAACAGAAAGAATAAACTAAACTATAGAACGGTATTTAAGATGCTTTATAAATAAAAATTAGAAAAACTAGCTAAAGCTGTTAAGAACGGTATAATTTGCTACTAACAATACTAAATTAAAGATAATAAAGATCTTTCCTTTTAAAGCTTTTATAGGGTATTCGCTAAATTTTTATATTAACGTTAAAGACAACGTTCCTTAGGAAGGGGTCTTAGATATAAAAATCTATATTAAAAGACTTTAAGAAACCTAAGAAAAAATAAAAAAGAATTAAAAGATTATATATAAAAAGTAAGCAAAATACTTTAATTAATAGCATTAAGAAATAGAATTTAATATAAGAAATCTTATAGCATTGTTTATAAAGAACTTTTAATTCTTTAAAGAATCTATAAAGCTTATACTAAAACGCATTAAGCTCTTAAGGATATTAAAGAAGATTAGAAAGTAAGCGTATTATTTTATAATACTAATACTATATAAGGATATATATAATGTGTTTTATATAAGCTTACTAGAACTATAAAATAAAACAATAGATAAGAAAGACAAATTATTACTAATGCTTTTACTAAAAAAGAATAATAAATAGTAAGAAATTAAATCTATTAAAGACTATAAGAAGTAGAAGAAGTAAACGCTTTATTTAGTTAAATAAAAAGGATAGCTTGCTAAGTATAATAAGTAGGTATCTAAAAGCAATATAAATATACCTTAAATCTTTAACGAATATACTAAGCAAAACAATGCTTAAAAGCAAAAAAGTAAAGCAAAAAGAAAATCTTAATAAGTAATAGAAGATAAGCAAAAATGCTATAAATACTATAAAACTAAGATCTTTTAACTAATAGGATAACTACGTATTATATTATTGTAAAAGGCCTGTTATAATAGAGTAGCCTAGGTTATGTTGTTAGCGTTAAAGGGGCCTATACCCTAAGAATCGTTAACTAACGCCTCTAAAAAGGTAGCGCAAAACAAAGTAAACGCGCTAAACAAAGCAACGAAATTCTTATTAAAAGAGTTAAAACAAAGAACTATTAAAGATTACTAATAGGTAAGCTAAGCAGCAGTTTACTAAAAAGTTAGCGAATGTATTATAAAAAGGACCTAAATATATACTATAAAAGGTAAGAGTAGCTTTAATAAGGCATTCTATAGCATCCTTTTAAACGTAATATAAGCTAAATATATATTTATTTTCTAGGACTAGAAGTTAGTAAGCATTAATATAAAAAAAAGAACGATTTACTTACGTTATATAAACAATAAGGACTTATTTACTGCTAATAAGAAGTATGCTGCTTATATACTTACTTAAAGCACTTTATAAGATTACTAAGCGCTTTAAACTAAATCGATAAGGTAGTAGCATTAAAAAAACAAAGATCTATAGTAACGTTATAGGTCTAAGTAAATCTATAAACGTTAATAGGCAGATTCGTAGTATTAACGCTTATATTAAACAACGTATATATAAATAAAATATAATTAGTTAAATTATTACAGTTGCTATATATTATAGCTATAATCTAAGAAAGTTAGTATAAAAACGTAAAAGAAACGTAAACATATACCTAGTTGTATAAATACTTTCTACGTTAACAAAATATATATTATATACGCCTTTTATTAAAACATTTAATGCTAAAAGGAGTAGTTTATATAGCAAAACTCTATAGATTCCTTTAATAAGCATAACTTATACATTTACAATACTAAAAAGGATTAAGAATACCTTCTTTGCTAAGCTTAATATTAAAAAATAGCAAAGGAAGCAAAAGGGGACCTAAAGGAAGAGGTAAGGGACTAGGAGGTAAAGGTAGAGGTAGAGGTATAAGTAAAGGAGAAGAAGAAGAAGACGAACCCTTATTGTCTTTGTTAAAAGAAGGAGGTACTATAAGAAAAGGTATACTACTGTTTATATTAGCAGGAAGAGTATTAATAGGTAGGACAACAGCAAGGGGAATAGTACCTAAACTAGCACTGTTTTTATTAGCAAATCCTAAAACACTAAAAAGGGAAGTTAAGTCTATTACCTTATTATCGTTGTTATTATTATTATCTTTATTATTAATATCTATAAGGAAGTTGTTAAGATTATAAGATAATTCTTTTATAAGATTAGAACGTTAAGTACCTGCTATTTATAAAAGAGAAAGCTAACGTTGCTTTTTTAAAGCAAGAAGGGAATATATAAATAACATTGCGCGCTTATTTTAGGTAAGACTTAGCTAATCTTTTATAAAAAGGATAGCAATGTTTAACAAAACAATACATAAAGCTATCTAATATAATTAAAGACATTCTATGCATAGAAAAGATATAAAAACATACTAAAGTACGTAGGAAAGGTAATAGCTGCAGTAAAGGCAAAACATAGTATAAGATAGTACCTACTTACGAAAAAAGATAAGTATTTAGCTTTAATAATAAAAAAAAAAGAGCAAGATTCCTTAACTACTTAGGTATCTTAGCTATAAGCTAAGGAGGTACTAATATAATAATAATAAAGTATTTATAAAACGCTTAAATAAATATTATAAAAGAATTATAATAAAAAATAATAGCAAAGAGGATATAAATAAAAATATTAATAATAAAAAAAAGAAAAATAAAAATAAAAAGCAACGAAAGGTAGCTTAATTTATGCTATAAAGCTAATTAGTAAACAAAGCGCAATTACCTAGGAAACGTAACTAGCAATGCATAGAAATAAGTATATACTAATTACTACTTATTTTTTTTGTTTAATCTAAAAGGGAAAAAATAACTTATTCTAAGGAAAGAGCATTATAATAGAAACTACGTTATAGATAACGCGCTTAAGGAAGGGATAGCTATAACAACTAATACTAGATTAACCTAAGGTTACGTGTATAGTACAGTATATATCTTAGACCGATTGTACCTAACGTAATTAGGCTAAGTCTTAGTTCTTGTATATAAAGACCCTTACCTTTTTGTACGATTATTGTACGATACCCTCGCGACTGTCTTACCTAACAACCTAGTGCATTACCGTTATTGTTACAGCTTAATACCTTAGCTAAGAAGAAGTAATAGGATTCGTAAGCAATACATATACTTAATAATCTTAGGGATAAGCATAGCTATATTTAAACACTTCTATTATATATAACCCCTAAAAACAAAAGACATAAAGCACTTTAAGACCTTCTTTATAGTAGTAATAAATTTGCTTTAGCTAAACTTAACATTAAGATAAGGCGCGGTTCCTATAGCCCTTATAGAGAGCTTTAAGGACCTCCTAAGGCCTCTAAACAACTAAAGAGAGCTTAAAAAACATAAATTTAAGGACTTGTTTAAGGTAGTAGCTAATAAGGAGTTTAAATCCCTTTAAAATAAAAAAACGTAAAAGGAAATAGACTAAGCTAATGCTTTAGTTAGACCTTTACTAATAAGATAAGTATTTACCTATAAGCTTAATTAAGATAGAAACCTTAAGAGATATAAAGCTTAATTTATTATTAAAGGAAACCTTTAAGATGCCTTAACTATTAAAGGGATATACGCTATAACTCTTGCTGTATAATTATTTCGTGTACTAGTAGCGATTATAGCAAGGTTTAACTATAAGTTAAAGAAGTTTAACGTTAAGAACGCGTTTCTAAACGCAAAGAGAGATAAAGATACGATTTTAGTTATATATAACCTTCTTAAGGGATATCGTAAGAATAAAAAGTACCTAAAGCTTATTAAAGCCCTTTATAGGCTTAAAGACTTACTTAAGCTATAGTTTAAGGAGTTCTTTAGGACACTTAAGAGCCTTAGACTAGAGGGAAGCAAGGAGGAACTATGCCTCTTCTTTACTTTAGAATAAGATCTCTTTATTGTTTTTTACGTAAACGATATTATAGTTATATATTATAAAAACAATAAGACTCTTTATTAAAAGAAAATTAAAGGTCTTTAAGCTAAATATAAGATATATAATAAAAGAAACGTAGAATAGTTCCTTAGAATTAAGCTTACAAGAGTATAAGAAGAGCAGAAGATTTACCTCTTGCTTAACTTATACATTAAGAAGGTAGCTATAAGGTTTAACCTTGTAGATAAGAAACGTTAACCTTCTATGCTAATCCTATTATCTTTAACACTTAAAAAGACAAAAGTTAAAGCTATAAAAGAGTTAGTTAAGCTCTATTAAAAGAAAATAAGGTCTATCCTTTATACTATTATTATAATAAGACTAGATATTTTATACGTAGCCTCGCTGTTATTACGCTTCCTTATTAATCTAAGAGATAAGCATTATAAGGCAGCTAATTAAACGATTAAATACCTCTATACGTAGAAGAAAACCTTACTTGTTTATAAGGGGATTAGAGATATAAAAGTCCTTACAGTAAGCAGTAATACCTTATTTACTAATAATAAAGAGACTAAGAAGTCTTTATAAGGATATATTATAACCTTCTATAAAGGTCTAATACTTTAGAATACTACTCGTTAAAAGATAGTAATAACATTAAGTAGTAAAGCTAAGTTACTTGCTTTAAACTAAGTTACGAAAGAGACCTATGCTATTAAGCGTTTCTTTAATAAGATAAGATTTAATCTATAAGAAAGATTTACTATTACGTATAATAACCTTTAAACTATACGCCTTATTATTAAAGACTTAAGAAGAATAAATATAAGATTAAAGCATATAGAAATCTAAGCTATATAAGCTTAGTAGGAATATAAAAAGGATACTATAAACATTTAGTTTATGCTATTATAAGATATGCTAGCTAATAGGCTTATAAAGCTACTTACAAAGCAGAGATTTAAGTACTTCTAAGCCCTCTTAAACATAAGAAAGTTACTAAGTAAGAATATATTAAAAAGAAAGGCCTAAGCTAGCTTAAACGCAAAGATATATAGTATAAGATAAAGGTTATACGTAGCTAATCTTAACCTTAAAAAAGAAAGAAAATAAAGCAATAGAAGGCTTATTAAAGAAACAAAGGAGCGTATCTTTTACTTTATCTTACTAACAGTATAATACTTTATAATCTTCTCTTATATACCCTTAGTATAAGCAGCGTAGCCCTTTGCTATAGTAAGGTCCTTAGCCTTAGGATCCTTATAATTAAAAGGACTAAGAAGCACTAGATTATTAATCTTAAGCTAGACAATATCCTTAAGCTAATTTATAAAAGCCTTTGTACCTTAAAAGTAGCGTTAAACTTGTTTTTATAAAAAACAAAAAGATAGTAAGCTTACTAAGAGATTGTTATTACTAAGCTTCTTAACTACTATATTAAGGATAAAGCAGTACATTAAAGGCCTAAGAAAAAGGTTAATACTTAAAGCAACGTAAAAGGAATAGGGATCTATATATATATTATAGTAAGAATTACTTAAGGCGCAGTTATAGTACTAAGATAAACCTATGCTTAAAACGTAATAATAAGAAAAGTTAGACTTTTGTTTAGTAGTAAGAGCTTAAACGTAGCTAAGGCAAGGATATAAGAAGGAGTTACTAACTGCTTAACTTACTTACTTTATAGCTTTCTTTTTATTATATATAAACTCCTTTTAATTGTTAATAGGCTAAAGGGGTATTTTATTTATAGATTCCTTAAAAACTAAGACTAAAGGAGAACAATAAAGCTAAGAAATAGAACCTTAACTTCCTAAGGCTTAGCGCTTATAAGAAGATTAAAGAGTAGCTAAAGGGGCTAGACGCTTTAAAGGAGTTGTTTTTAAAACTAGCTTAAAGGAGGTATTCTTTTTTATTTAAGTTAGCAGCGATTTTTAAAGAGTAAAGGTAGGTCTTTTAGCCTTAGGTTTTAACGTAGCTTTTAGCTTAAGCAAGGACTTAACCTAAGTAGCGTTTAAGACTAAAGGATTAAATAACATAAGAAATCGCTAAAGTTAAAGAAGAAAAGAAAGACTGTTTAGATAAGTAACTACCTAAGGAATGCTAAAGAGTAAGGCTTTTAATATTGCTTATTTAAGATATTTATACTACTAAATAAAAAAAGATTTTTTATCCTTAGTTTAGTTTAAAATTAGTTTATAAAACTCTTAAACACAAAGAACAAAGAGATATACCTTAATGCTTATACAATTCCCTTTTAATTTATTAATACGTTCTATAATCTAAACTCTTATATCTTCTATCTCTTCTTTACTAAAAAGAATAAAGCTCTTATTGCTTATGTTATAAGCCTTAGCTTAAACAAAGGCTTTACCTTTAAGGAAAGGTAGCAAGGCAAGAAGGCGTAAATCTAGCTTTTTATAAGTATAATTATAAATCTAGCTTAAAGGACGATTTAATTTCTTAGTAAGTAGCAACCTTAAATAAAAGGACCTATAAAAATAAGAATTAAAGGGGTAAAGTACTTGCTTTACTAGCTTTCTAGCTATATAAGAATCCTTCTGCTTAAGAGAAACACTTAGTAAGATAAGAAAGGAGAATAAAGGAAGAGAGGATATACCTAAAAGGGAGACTTAGGGGGTATAGGGCTTTTACTAGCACTATTACTATCCTTATTAGACTCTTTACTTAAGGAAGAAAAGGTTTCTGCTTTACTTTCTTCTTCTTTTTTATCTTTTATTTCCTTATCCTTATATAACTTAAGGACCTTATCTTTAGCTTTAAGGGCTAGACTTTTAATCTAGTTATTAACTAAGTCTATAATATCTTAATCTTAAACTTATTTAAAAGAAAGACAAAGAAAAGAAAAACAATTGCTTTATAAAAACTTAATATTAGAATAAACCTAATCGCTAAAATTAAAGCTAGCTAGATCTAGTAATTTAAAGCGTTAAGTAAGCTATACTAAAGAAAGAAAAATAAGATCTCTTAAAGCTATAAAACGCTACATAGCTTTATAAAACTCTTTTTTAAAAGTAAGTAAAGAGATAAATTATAAGAAAGAAGAAAGAGCGTCTTAAGCTAGCACGCTTAACCTTTAACGAATACGAGAAGGAGACAGCTAAGGGGTCTTATAGACTACTTAAGAAAGGAATAAATGTAAGGCTTTACGAATCTTAAAAGGAAGAAGGTATAAACCTCTTTGCTTCTTAGATAAAGGCAAAGGACTTATAATAAGGAAGAAGCTTAAAATATAAAAATTAGCTAACAACCCCTTAATTAAACACTGCTATAAAACCTACTTTAATTAACGCAATAACAAAAAAAGGCTAGGTATAAGCGTAAGGATAGTTTAAAAATAAGTATAAAGGCGCCCTTAAAGATAATAAAGAATAAAAGAAAAAAAGGAAGCTTTAGAGGAATCTAGCTATAACAATACTTAAACGCTTAAACAAGCTAAGGGCACGTGCTTATATATATAAGTAGATTAATTTACTTAATTAAGGCTAAAAGGAGAGCTGTTTAAAGTAAGCTCCTAAAAGTTAATCTAACTAATTAAAAGAAAGCTTTAAATAAAAATAAATAACAAAAGAAAGCAAAGCTTAGATTATAGAAAACTAAGGTTACGAAAGAAAGGGAACCTTAATACTAGCGATTTAAAGTATATAAGCAGTTAATAAAGTATAAATACCCTTATTAACTAAAGGGGTATATAAAAAGGTATAGATCGTAGAACCTTTTCTAGACCTTTAGATAAGTATTGCTAACGGCTGTATAAGGTACTTAAGGACTAGAAGGTCTAAGTACAGAGGTAGCGTTGCTGTAAGCACTAACGTACAGAGACAGAGTCCGAAGGGTATACTAAAGGGTGCCTACTCTTAAAAGGAGGAAGAGAGAGTAGAGTCTATACAATACACACACTTACCCCTACGTTATTCGAGCCCTAAGCCTAGCCTATGTGATCTATAACTGTATAACAATTAAGTTAAAGAAATCTAGCCTAGTGTTTTCGTTAGCAGCTATAGGCAGGGAAGTTAAATCTTAAGGCTTATAGTACCTAGCTCGCAACGCTAAAGATCTTTAGCACCGTTAGCTAAGGTACATTAGTTAGAAGGCTCTTAAGGAAGCTATAGGATCGCTCCTAGGGCTTAAGATAACTAGCCTTATAACCTATAAATATAAGGTATACGTAACTAAGAAAGCTTACCGCTAAATATCTTGCTAAGCTCCCTAAGTGCTTCTATAAGGAGCAGGAGAAGCTATAAGCGTAAACCTCTAATACTATAAAGTGCTAGTATACTTTAGAGACTAGTACTAAGTTATCTTTACCTATATAAATATAAGATTCTAATTTTTCTATGCCTTTGCAAAGAAGCTTAAGATTAAGGCAGCAAGGGCAAGACTCTAAGACCTACTATAGACTTATTTTAATTAGTAGATAAAGGTCTTATAGTTAGATAATAAGCAAGCTTTCTTTTTATACTAAGAAATTAAAGGGATCGTAAAAGAAGGTACTATTATATAATTGTCCTTTCTATTAACTCCTTAGCAGAACGGCTATGCTAAGCAATTAGCTTCTATTATAAAGGAAAGAGCAAGGGTTATAATGCTTAATGCTAACCTACCTAAAGAGCTTTAGCTAGATGTTTTTTGTGCTATAGTATACCTTCTTAATCGTACACTAACCTAAGATTAAGGCAAGAGCTAATAGATTACGCTATATAAGCGTTAGTAGTCCTAGATAAGGAAGGCAAATCCGAGCTTTTTGTACCTTCTTAAAGCCCTAAAGCCTAAAGTTAGCTATTTATAAGTCTTTAGATATATAGTATACCTTATAAGGACAAAAGCCCTTAAAGCCCTTAAGAATTCCTATAAATTCTCTTCTTTTTAACCTAAAGCCTACATTAGCTATCTCGTAGGATATAAATCGTTTACTTAGTATATAATCTAGGTGCCCTTTCTTTATATAAGAAAGGTCGTTAAATTAGCTAATATATAGTTTAATAAGTTAGTTGTTTATTATCTAGATTAAGAAAGGGAGGCTAAAAGCTTTAGGGAGTACGCTTACTAGACGCTAGAGACGATAAAGGCTTATAATATCTCTAATGCCTTAACAGGCCTAGCGGAGCCGCTAAAGTAGTATAAGGTTAATTAAGGAGCTAGGATACTAATTAGTTAGCTTAAATTCGTTAAAAGCTCTAAGGGAAGCACCTATTTTAATCTCTAAGGCCTAGGAAATACCTACACATACAACGCCGTAGATTAGATAGCCCTAGACTCTCTAGGCGATGGCCTAGACCAGATGGTCCCTAGCCCGGCTAGCTCGAATAGCCTAGCAGGCTCGAATAGCTTAGCTAGCTCGAATAGCTTAAATAAGCAAATTAATTCAAATAGCTTAGCTAGATTAATTAATTCGAGAGGCTTAAATAGCTTAATTAAGGCTTCTAATAATAAAAGGAAGAGAAATAAGGAAGCCTAGCTAAAGAGAGAAGAAAGAGATAGCCTAAGCCTAGATCACGTGCCTTAGGAGGCCACTGTAAGTTACAGCTAAGCTACTATAGAAGCTTCTAGAGCCCCTAGAGCCCCTGTAGGTGTGACTTATAAAGCTATCTCGAAGGGAGGGTCCCTATTAGATTTCTTATACACTTAGAGCGATCTTAAGAACCTAGCTTCTTTATTATCTCCATTAAGAGGCTCTTTAACGCTAAAGGACTAATTCAAGGGCTCCTCGACGCCTAGAGGCCCCTTAGGGCATCGATTATCGCTAAGAGAACCCCTAGGGCATTAAGCAACGCTAAGAGAAGCTTTAGGGCTAAGAGAAGCTAAAGAAGACAATAATTAAAGCCCTAGATCGCTTACTCCGCTGCCCCTAAGGCTATAAGCACCGCTATTCGAATTAGCTAAGATAATTAATCTTAAGCCTTATTAGCTTAATTAAATTAAAAAGCACAATTAAATTAGATAAAATAACAATTAACTTAAAGAACTTAAAGAACCTAATAAATAAGAAAATAACTAAAGCTAAGTTCCTTTTCTCTATTATAAGGAAAAGGATTACAGCCTAAGCCTTAAGAGCAGTACTCCCGCTAGCCTAGTATATAGCCTTATCGACTTTAGCTTCTAACTACAAAGTCCTTGTCTTTACAGGGCTTGTAGGGGACAAGGCAGAAGAAGACAAACAGCTACACGAGCCTAGTACCTCGTCGACGTTAAGGACCCTCTTAATCTAATAGAATACCTTAAAGAGCACTTACTTAGAAAAAGAGAGAGTAGAAATCTAGCTAGAGAGATTAAAATTAATAAAGCTAAGCGTTTCTAAGCTTTCTTAATAGCTTTTACAATAGCCCTAAGCTATAAGCTTTATATTAATAGTCTCTTAAGCCCCCTAAAGCATTTCGTTAAGGTACGTTAAAGCTAATTCGCTTTTAAGTAGCTTAAAGCAATAAGAATTAAGATTAATAAGTAAACAGCTATAAGAACCTTTACTAAGAAGCTAATCTAAGAGATCTTAATTACTAAATAATTAATTCCCTTTAAATAAGTATATACCTATAAGCTTAATAAGAAAGGCTTTGTCTTTTAATTTAAAGCGTAGCTTATAGTAAAAGGAGACTTTTAGGAGGAAGGGCTTTAAGAGATATACGCAGCAACTCTTACCGTAAGCTCTTTCTAACTTTTCTACGCCCTTTGCTATAAGATAGACTAGGAGATATACTAGTACAACGTTGTTAACGCATTCTTAAATGCAGACCTTAACCTAAACAAAGAGGTATACTATACAATGCTCCTAAGATTCCCTAAGCTTAGTACCTACCTTAAGGTTCTTAAGGCTTTATATAGTCTCTGCTAAGCCTTAAAGCTCTAGTTTAAGACTATCTTAACCTTCTTCTAATTATAGGGCTATAACTAATACTAAGAAGATAGTTATGTCTTCTAAAAAAAAAGAATTCTAATCTTCTTCTTTATTAATAATATTATTATAATATATAATAAGAAAGACTAGTACGCCTTTAAGAAGCTAGACTAGACGCTTAAGGCTAGCTTTAAGGTAAAAGATCTAAGTAAGTTAAAGTAGTTCCTTAGTCTTAAAATTATTAGAAATAGAAAGACAAAGGAAATATAGCTTTCGTAGGAGTTGTATATCTCTATAGTAGCTTAGAAATTCGTTCTAGGCTGCTTAAAGAAAGAAGGAAGACGATTGCTAAAGGCACTGCTACTAAAGGAAGCCCTTTACCTATATAAAGGGAAAGCAACGAAAGCAAAGATATACTACTACGCGTTACTTATTAGTACTATCCTTTACCTATTATACCTTACAAGAATTAATATTACGTTTAGAGCAGCTAAATTAGCCTAATTTATAAAGAATCCGTTAAGATACTATACGTACTTAGCTAAAAGGGTATTAGAATACGTATACTATACCTAAGCTTAATCGATCTACTATATAGCAAAAAAGAAAGCAAATGCCTTATTTTTATCGTTAGATGCTTTATTTGTAGATAACAAAGAAATAAAGAGGTTATTTTAAGGGTTTGTCTTTATAATATATAAAGGCTTAATTAAGTAGAAAGCCTCTTAATAAGATACTATAACTACCTTATTAACAAAAGCTAAGCTGTTAGCTCTCTTACTTATAGCAAAAGAACGTCTTACCTTAGGCTAGCAGCTTAAGGAAATAAGAATTAAGATTAGAAACTTAGTAGTACTTTAGTATAATAACCTTAATACGCTTAAGCTTATTATTAACAACTATTAAAAGATATAAACAAAGCTTTAGCATATTAATATTTATAGGTACTAGCTATAAGAAGCAAAAGAGAACAGAACTGTTTCGTTTAAATAGATCTTAACGAAGGAGACTTTAGCAGATAGGCTTACGAAGGCACTTACGCTATAAGCCTAGCTTAATTTCGTAAAAAAGCTTAGCCTTTAAGATCGCTTAATAGAGAAAATAGAACCTAGAAAGGGTCTCTAAAGAGGTAGAAAACACTAAGGGTCGTTAGACCTAAGATATCGTAAGATTAGTAGGATTTCCTATTGTTTTTCCTTCCTCTCTTGCCTTAACCTAATTTAAAGGCTACGGTAGCTATAAACACTAAAAGAAGCCCGCTTAAGATGCTTAGATTAGATTACGAATAGCATTATTATATTCCTTCCTTTTTATTTAATAGACTAGATTTATAAAAGAAGCTTATCTAAAGGGGTATGTTAGTAAGAACGCGTAGCTAACCTAGCTACAATAGGAAGCTAGATAGATATTATAGCTAAAGGGTATATAATCTAAATAGGTATAGGAATAAGGTATTAACGCTATATAAGGGTAATACTATAGGAACGCTACTTATAGCCTAAATTAGGCTAAATTAGCTGTGCTAGCTGTACCCCGACGGTATCCTGTATACAAATACCCCCTCTAGCCTAGATAGCCTTAGCACTGAATTAACGAACGCTATCCCGATCGCGATGTCCCTACCTTTTGACCCTTTTCATCAAGAGTTATGTTGGCATCGGGAGGCAGCAATCAGGCGATGGTGTCACTTGTGCAGTTCCTGAAACGGGCGCCAGGAGGCGGTGGTGGTGTCGTCGAGTCCGAGACAACTTGAGGTCTGGCTCGAGCCTCCATCCTGGGCATTATCGCCCAGTGTGAATTTCCGCGGACTGTCAGACACTGGAGGGGGGGACAAGGGGAAAAAGGCGCGGGCTGTGGTGAGGGGCTCTGCGTATTTCGCACAGTGTAAGCTCCTGATCAGGTCTAGATTGGTCTCCTTGTGGTTGGTCGGCAGGGCGGGAGGGGGGACAGCTGACTCAGCAAGAGGGGTAAAGTCCCGATTCGCGCATATTGCGGATAATGGAAAAGCGCTTGCGGGCGGGCGATGGAGCACAGTTTCAATTCGAAGGGACAGACACTGTGAGAGCGAGATCATCCTGGCGGCCCTGGCAATGGATGGCGATGCTCTTTGGTCGACGCTGCATGAGACCTTTGCAGCTGGACGAGATCGTGCGATCTGAACGCATGGATGTCTTGAAAACAGCCTCGAGTTCATCCTTCGAGCCTCGAACCTGTGGAAGCGGCAGCCTGTCCACTCGAGACCCTAGTACCTGATCACTGAGCTCTCGGGAGCTTCAAGCACGACGACGAGCCCCTCCTTCTCCAAGCCACCAACGATAACATCCTGGATGACATACTCCGTACTGATCCATGAATCATTCTGTTCTTGGTCGTTGAGGAGCGGTCAGTACCCATCCCTTTCATTGCAAATGTCGTGCCAGCCGATGCATCGATACGAGGCCCTCGTCCTAACCGCATCACAGAGCCTGACGCAAGACACGCACCCACCAGGCCAAGCACTGCAGCGCCGCACTGTACGGAGCCCTCTACTCCGTACAGTCTCGCACTTCCTCACACTAAAGCATCGAGACCAGGGCCAAAAAACACGAGCTGCGATCATGACCGAGCCCCGCGACGAAGAGGACCCCGCCCATCCAGGCCCAGCCGTGGAGAAGAAGAAGAAGCAGCTGGAGCTAGAGATTGATCGGGAGCGCCCCAGGCCACATGCACTCGCACTCGCTGCATCTCCAGGCCTTCCTTCGCTGCCGCTGCCGCCGCCGTCGCCAGCGACTCGAGCCCCCCGCCGAGAGCATTGGAACCCGCTGCCGGCGATTTCCCTCCCCCCACCATTTCTCGCGCTCGTCTCCATCCTCCCCCTCCTCCTCCTCCTGGCCGCCTATTTTTTCTTTCCCCCTTCTCTTCTCCACCGCCAGCATTCTTTTTCCGCTTCTTCTTCCCCTCCCCCTTCTCTTCCTTCTTTATTCAACCCATCATCAGCCTCAGCTACCATCTCTTCTTCCCCTTCATCTCCAACAGATCTTATCGCCAAAATGTCCGACGAGCAGACGTACGTCCCCCCCCCCCCTTCCTGTTCTCCCGTTGCCCCGCTCCTCTCCTAAATCCCCCCCCCCCCTCTACCCCCACCTTGCGGATCTGACCAGCTGCGTTCCACGACTGGGGCATGCAAAGCTAACGCGGCGATAGCTTCATTGCCATCAAGCCTGACGGCGTCCAGGTAGGCCAGAGTGCTCGACGTCCTAGGACTCCCTCCAAAGAGCATTTGACTGACGGAATTCGCAGCGCGGCCTTGTCGGTCCCATCATTTCCCGCTTCGAGAACCGAGGGTAGGACGCTCACATCAACAATGCGCTCTCCGCGATCACCGAATACTAACCTCGACGATAGCTACAAGCTGGTTGCCATCAAGCTGGTTCAGCCTGGCGTTGCCCACCTCGAGCAGCACTGTACGTGGTCGTCGCACGCCCTCTAATGCCCGTCGGACCTTTGCTAACCCTCGCTCTCAGATGCCGACCTCGCCGACAAGCCCTTCTTCGCCGGCCTCGTCAGGTGTACGTCGCCCCTGAACTCCTCTCCACCCACCTGGCCCCTCGCAGGCACTGACACCTTTGAACAGACATGAACTCCGGCCCCATCTGCGCCATGGTGTGGGAGGGCCGTGATGCTGTCAAGACCGGCCGCGGTAAGTCCTTCGCATACTCCCTTGTTGCGCCTCAGCATCCGTACTGAATCCAGAACCAGCCCTCCTCGGTGCCACCAACCCCTTGGCCTCTGCCCCCGGCACCATCCGTTTTGACTACGCCATCGACGTCGGCCGCAACGTCTGCCACGGCTCCGACTCCGTCGAGAGCGCCCAGAAGGAGATCGCCCTCTGGTTCAAGCCCGAGGAGCTCGTCTCCTACAAGAGCTCCCAGTTCGACTGGATCTACGAGAAGGCTTAAACAGCCCACCTCACCCCACAACTCCCCGAATGGAGCCCGATGCCCTTTTTGGCCTATGATGGGACTCAGGATATGCAGCCCATTCACGCAACCATTTTTGCTCGGGCACAAATAGACCAAAAAAAACTCACTAAGGGGAAAAACAAAAGGAGGATACAATATGACATGAATAATCTATTCTCTCTTCTAGCAATCATGGTTCGCCCTTCACTTGCCAGTGAGTGACGCTCGTAGTCTAGATAGCACCCCGGCAAACCACGGCGTAGCCCACACGCTCGCCACGATCCGCACGGGGAGCAAAGCCTTGGTCGCCGCATACGCCAGCGCAACCTCGACCAAGATCCTGTATTTCGTCTCGCCCCCGTCCCACCGCTCCACGGCGTCCTGCGTAGTAGTCCCTGTATATCTATCACCTTCTTCCTGCCCTAGTCTATTCCCGTTCCCTTGTCTCTCTTTTGCTCCTCCCTCTTCTTCTCCTGACGATGACCCCCCCTCGAACCCAAACCACCCCTTCCGCCGAAAGTACCTCTCGAATCGCGCGACCCCCGCCTCGACGTACTCCCCGAAATGCCGCGTCATGTACCCCACGGGCGCGTAGCTCGTGTAGTGGAAGAGCGCGAAGAGCCCCAGCAGGGGGACGATGGCGGTGATCTCGTGCAGGACGAGGAAGGCGACGACGTGGGAGACGGGGGCGCTGCGGAGGCGCGCGGTGTAGGGGCGCAGGCGCGGGGGGAGCTTGGCGCTGAGGCGGTCGAGGCGGGAGGGGGGGTTGCTGGATTGCGCGCGGGCGAGGGTGAGGGCGGGCGACGGGTTCGCGTTTCGTGGGGGG